>BLKM01011744.1:4125408-4184897 GCA_013340265.1 Coptotermes formosanus
TCGGCGGCGGCGGAAGGCACAAAGAGAAAACGAGTAGCACAATACTGCAGGTTTGTAGTGCTCACCCATCCTTTGTGAATTAGAGTTGTTCTACGCACTTACTACTAATCAAATCCCTTTCTTCCCCCCTCCCACTCTCTATCTATCTATCTATCTATCTATCTATCTGTCTGTCTGTCTGTCCATCTGTCTGTCTGTCTGTCTGTCTGTCCGTCCGTCCGTCCGTCTATCTATCTATCTATCTATCTATCTATCTATCTATCTATCTATCTATCTGTCGGTCTGTCTGTCTGTCTCACGAATATATTCACCCCGTAGCTTTGTAAACCAATAACTCATTCACTCACTCACTCAGCCACTCTCACTAATTCATTCCCATACTTATTCTTCTCCTCAACTTATTCCCTCCATCTCCCTCTCCCTAATTCTACTTTATCCTGTCTAATAACGTCTCTATAACTTTACTCACTCAGTCTCTTAGCCGTCGCTCATGACACTCCCTTCCTAATTTACTTTCTCCTTCTCTTTCACTTTCCTTTATTCACTCTTTTGCCTCTTCCCATTCACCTACTGCCTCAGGAACATAAAGGCTCTCTCTCACGTCCCCTTACACATTTTGCCTACCCTTTACCTCATTCGCTCTCTTCCTTCCTTCCTTCCTTCCTTCCTTCCTTCTTCTGTGTTACTTTTCCGCTCTCTGTCCCTATTTATCTCTCCGTCTCTCATTCCCTCACTCGCATATTTTCTCGTCCTTTAAAAGAAAATTCACTACACAATGCATTCTTCGCCTTCTCTCTGTCCTTACTTCATTTACTTGATCCATAAAAAATCGCTCCTTTTACATTTGGGCTGAATTAAAGGATAAAAACAAAAAACCGTGTGTCCTTCCAGCTAGAGAGTTCTCCAGACGGCTTATGACTTCTTGCAGCAACAGAAACACGAGGTTACAAAATGATGCACAAAACCCAAATTGTTCGGATTTTGTGTAACGAAATACGCAACGGATGACACGTGAGATTTTAAACCGTGAGTATTAAGAGCCTTGGAACTTCGGGTTCATTCACAACAGCTGCAAGAGACCTACCTGGCGAATTATAAACTAGACTGTTTTTTTTGTGTGGTGATGGTTTTATGGACTTTATCCATCGTCCGAAGAGTAAAATATTAAAAATTAAAATCACGACGTTTCGGAAGCTGGCTCTGCTTCCGTCCTCAGGTGAATGGAGGGGGAGAAGAGAAGAACACTTTCTCAACTGGGCCCCTTAGACAGAGCTAGCTTCCATCCAGTGAGGGAAGCAGAGTCAGCTTCCGAAACATCGTGATTTTAATATTTAATTTTTAATATTTTACCCTTCGGACGATGGATAAAGTCCATAAAACCATCACCACACAATATTACACACCATCGTCAAAACCTTTCAGAATTTATCTATATTGTTTTTTATCTATCATAATTTGTCCTGGGTACGGTTCCTTCTGAGTCTCATTACCTCAGTTTTTTCCTCACTCATTTCCATTCCACGGCAGCTTCCAGTTGCAATTAGTCTATCAATCATGCCCTGTAATGACGTTTCTTTTTTAGCCAGTAGCACAAGGTCATCTGCATATTTCACAGCGCGAATTATTTCTCCTCCTCTTCTGAAGTCTCCAAACCCTTCAACAGCTTCCTTGGTAAGGTTTTCGCTGTACAAGCTTAACATAATCAGTGATAGCATCCTTTTCTAGCTCCGCTTCCAGTCTTCACATTTTCTGTCTCCCCTTGGTCCACTCGTACGTTAACACTCTGACCCATGTACAATTTGCTGATAAATCTTCTTCCGGGCCAGTCGATATCAGTTCCCTTCAGGATCTGCATTAATTTGGTCCAGTTTACACGGTCAAATACCTTCCGCCAGTCTACGAAGCAAGCACACAAATCCTCGTCTGTGTGCAATGTTCGTTCTGATATTATTCTCAGCATCCCAAGTGCATCCCTAGTTCCTTTTACTTTTCTGAATTCAAACTGATATTCAAGTACGGCCCCAATTTCATTTTCAATCCGTTTTCTAAGTATCGTCTTTGTGTATCTTTGCTATATGTGCGATGGGCTGATCTTACGATTGCGGCTGCATTTTATAGGTTTTCGCTTCTTCTTTGAGGCAATCATTGTAATTTCAACGAAATACCTGAACCGCTCTCCAGTTTCACGTATGTTACCAGTTCTGTCATTAGTCTGAAACCATCCCCTGGTACCTATATCATCATTTCCTGTAGCCTTCTTATCCCTCATCTCCTCGACTCATATTATATAACGTCAAGTGTCTGGATAAATAATGAACTGGAAAAGCACATGGAAACAATCCGTCACGGCATAATTTGAAGTGCTAATCCAGCACTTTCCTGGAAGCAGGCCTATCGAGGAAAGCCAATTAGACTCTCGATCATTCCAGTGTGTTTCCCGGAATTTTCAGAATAAAAGCGTCAGTGCTGGAGCCAGCTTGTTCGTCCGCATTTTTGGTTCTACGCCATTTGTTAACCTATCAACGATCGCAGCGGAAACTCAGCACTTATGCATACACAATCAGCAAAATATGCGAGAAATTTTAATCTAAAGATATCTGATAAATCAATAAAAATGAAGCGAGGTTAAACTACATGGAAACGAGAGCATAAATACTACATTTACCAAGACGTTAAACGATTAATACGATTCGGCCATAGTCTGCCATTATCTTTGCGTCTCGTGTATAAATTCCATACAGTATACGCCCATCTACAAAGCTTGAATTTTGTCTGCTGCCCTGTGTGATATTCAAACGCCGTCTCCAAATGCAGGCAAGGAATATGATGCTTACGGGCGGACTGACTTCTGTGTAGAAGTTTGGACTTACAGCGGATAAGCAACGCGATGATAGAAGAAATTACGCACTCAGGAGCTGCAACTGTCTCCCGGCCGACATTCGAATTTTTGATACACGTCAGGCACAGGCTGGGAAAAACTAATCTTTTAATGCACATTTACGTGTAATGTACCAAATACCAGGAATTCTAACAGATTGTAGCCCTAAAATTTGTGGTTAATTTCAACGTGTTATCCCAGCAGCCTTATGAAAAAAACCGTCGAAACCACTAGGAACTTCAGTGAGAACAGCCAGTAACAGGACAGAGATTCCAAACAAGAACCCACGGAAAACAGATCTAGAAGGTCGCAGATATGCCGATTTGCTGGAATAAGGTCTCAGAACTGGGCAGCTTTTCGGGTAAAATTTTGTGAATGAACAAGGGCTGCTGTGAGTGGTATCACACCAAGCATTCGTCTGGAAGAAATACATAAAGAACGCCTGTCTATTATGTTGGCTATGGAAGTGTGCGTGGATGAATGCGAGGCAGACAAGCTAGACTGCATTCTGATATTCCCAAAGTTTTGGGCTCCGACTTTTTAATGTATATGCTCTTCGCCTTTAATCACTGCTGTCAGCAGGAGTAGAGCTTGAACCTCTCTTTAGAATTTGTTGATGCGCTTTTAATACAATTTCCCTCTTATTGTCTTTCATTTCTTCTTCTTCTTCCTCTACTCCTCCTCCTCCTCCTCCTCCTCCTCCTCCTCCTCTCCACAGATTACGTTTCCATTGCACAAGCACCTTTGGCTGATATTACTTTGAGTCTATATCCCTTTCATGTGCAACAATTTTCAAATTTTAGAACTTTGCCAACGTTCATTCTGCTCTAAGGGGTTAAACATTTTTCCCTACAACAAGCCATATCTTCCCCTTTACTCAATATACATCGAGTTCTGTCCGTATATAATTTTTTTCTAATTAGAGCAACTTATTCGGACTTTCAGGTAAAATATTTGTAGATGGCAACATAACAAGCGGACCCGGGATCGACACTCGGTGGGGGCGACGTTTTCCGTACTTGTCCAGACCGGTCGCGGGTCCCAGCCAGCCTCCTGTAAAATGGGTAACGGATCTGTGATTTCAGGCTTCCGCCGCGATGCTGATGAGATCTGCGCTCTTCTGGGGTAAAACGCAGCGTCGAGTGACAATCCTTACCAGAGAGCGCGGGTAACGGATCTCTTTCCCCTGGCTAAAACGGACTGGACGTGGTGATGACGAGGCACCCCCATCTACCGCCGAGTTTAAAGGAAGAGTAGAGTTACACTGCTACTCCCCGTCTGAGCCTTTATGGCGAGTTCTAGGGAGAACTTTTTAACATAACAAAGTGGTGGCCATTCGAAGAATTCTTTTTGCCTTTCCTTTCCATGATAATAACTGATAAAATATTGGAGAGAGAAAGTTAAATTTGGCACCTTAACACAAATAAATATTTACAATGAAAGATTTCTTCTTCGTTGGTGATCAAAACACGGCGACATATCGAATTTCTGAGGTCATATCCGACAAATGTAACGTCACAAATACAGAATATATGCTTAAGTCCGAAGTTCTTTTAAAATAAAACAACAAAAGAGATAGCAATATAAGTATATTGGGATCATAAATCTGTGAAATATATACGGAACTTTGTGAATTCCACTCGAACCCTCTTGTTACTTACAGTCTTAAAAGAAAAACAATGAATATATTTAAATCTTCTAATACCTGCATAAGCCTGCAATATAATTACAGTTTCAAGTGTACGTTAACTTTGGAAACGAAAGCAAGCAGTGATACATACAAAGTTACTGTAATACCAGGTCACACAACGAGCGCTTGACGTGAGCGAGATGCTTGCTGCATAGCAACAGCCTCTTCTCCCCTTCATACTACCCTAACTTGGCTAATGCCCCTTTACCGATTTTCCCTCTCTTGCAATGTTAGGCCCTACACATGACCTGCTGATCAAATGGGGGCTGGGGGGTGGGTTCCACTGTGCAATTATAACGTGAAGCAATTGCCTCCCTTGCCTTCCCGACCAAGCCAACTTGAACAAATACTTATACACGCCGCGATCAAATGGTTGTGGTTAAATAGAGAAGTGGAATGCAACGTGATGCAACCTACACAGACTTATTTAAAAAAAGTGTACATTTTTTAAAAGTGTGATAAGTGTTTAAATGGTACTCAAGAAGAGAATATTTTGCCGATGCTATTTCGGTAACGAAACTGGCAAAATTACAGTTTCTGACGTAACTTCTGACAGGAGGGTGTAGCACCCTTGTTCGTCCTCGCAGAGGCATGGATTCGATACTTTTCACTTTATACACTAACCTGACATACTTAATATCTTGGTCCTGGTAAGAAATACTTTCTTCGTACCGAAAATAATGGGTTACGAATGCTTCCTGCAGTATTTATTACAGCTCATTTTCCTCCATAATCATATCAGTCGACGCCTGTAAATAACAGATTTCAGAAAGTCTCGTTTAAGACCAAAAATCAAAGACAAAAATTTTACCACGTATGCACTAGTTAGATGCATATTACTGAATACAAAGAAAATGTGTAGAATGCGTAACATTCTGTTTTGCATAGCGAAATAAATATAGAAATCTTTAGTAACAGTCTTTCGGGAAGTAACCACTTCCATATCACGTTATTTATCATATCTGATTATAATGTTACGAATGTAAGACAAATCTCTTATAAAAGTCCTAGAAGATTCCCTTATTCCTTTCACCGTGTGCGCTATACATTCTATGCAGTAACGCAGCTGCTGTGTGGCATGGAATTATATAAAGCGCAAGTGACAGTAACAAATCGACTTTACACTCACAAACACATTAAGAGCAGACCGAAGTAAGGGAATGACAGCATTTAATTAGTGATCTCCTGGTTCTACATCTCCTATTCAAAAAGCTAAAGAATACCGCACAGAGAATTCTAACTCTATGTGGATATGAAACGCCGGAACTCGCTCTAAAGAAAATCACAGATTAAGGAAGTTTGGCAAAAGAAATATGAAGAAAATGTTCGGGTTCAATAAGAGGAAATCATGACAGTAAACTTCATAATGAAGAACTTGATAATTTTTGCTCTTTATGGTATATTATTGGCAAATAAATAAAGAGGAAACATATGGTCGAAACGTGTAGCATGTACAGAGAGGATAAAAACTGCGTAAGAAGTTTTGGTCGGAAAAATCGAAGGGAAGAAATGACATTTATAAAAACACAGGATAACGCTAGCCTATTAATCTGACCCTACATAAAATAGGCTGGGGTGTTGTGGACGTGATTAATCTGGCGCAGAAGGGAGACAGCTGCTGTGAAAACTCTATCGTACTCAATTTTCTCAGTAAGTGACCGAATTTATTGACAAACAGAGAGCATATTGACTTGAAAATCCAAGACCACTGGGATATCACACCACGTCGACTGGCAGTACCGACGTGTCAGAGGACTCGAGTGCTTCCATCTTCTGTGTCTTGCAGTCGCCACCCCACTTTTTGGACTCTTAGCCTGCTTGACCCTGAAGATATCAAATCCAGACTACTAACTCCCCGAGAATTTTGGTGCCCAAGCTTTATATTGTTGACAGTGATAATACTAATAACATTATCAATACTAACAACTGTAAGTGGCAATCAGGCTGTTCAGTTACCACGTAAGTAAATGTTACTTTCAACTGAAATATTAACAGCAATATAAATAATATCTTTCCCTTTCTACATGGGCGCAGATGCCGAAGTCAATTTAAGCACCTGGCTCTGCGCTGAACGACCAGGTTTGAGTCACTTGCAGAGAGAGGTATGCACTTCTCCCTGCCCCACCATGTCCACAGTGCTCTAAGACCGCCCGCCCTACAATCCTTTGTTCACTAAAAACTGTGTTCCAGCAAGTCGATGAGCCGAAGTGACAGCTAAACACACAGTGCCCAGGTTACCACAACGCGGTGCTTTTCCACCCCCACATGCATCTTCGTGTCGCGATATTCAGATAAAGAGAAAACTTTGACATTCTTCTTACGCATTTATGAGATGCAGAAACACAAGAAAAATTTCATGTGAGTATGTATTGTCGTATTAAAAACAATTATATGGAATGTATTTCTTCATATCCGCAACAACAGGGCGTTTAAAATTTAGTACGGCTCAAAGAAGAATTTAGATGTCCCACAAATAACATTTGGGTATTTGGTATTTTATTTAAAAATGCACTAACACTCGTACATTATTCACAAGTAATGGGAACTTCATTATTTATTTAACCTTATTACATTCCTTCAGAGACAAAACCGAAGAGAATAAGCGGTTCCTATCAGTTGTTCCGACATACTGAATTATTTACAAAACTGTACCAAAACTGAAACGTCACACAGGCACTAGCGCACTGGACTTGCTGAGGCCTTAATATCGGGAGCACGCTTTAAGGTAAACGGCGGCTTTAACCGTAATGGCGAAGACTATTAACGTTGCTACGCTTCTGTGTCTCAGAATACATGCAAGCAGTACAGTATGCCTACGTGCCTCCTGTTGTACTTTTATTAAATTTCATATTCAGTTCAGTTCGTAGGAAACAGTACGGGGGGAGGGGGGGGGGGGGCGTTGAAACTAGCTCTGCGTTACGTCCGATTGCGAGCTTTTTTGTTAGCAGTTTCAACTCTGGAATTATGTTACCAGCAGACAAAAGGGACGTTGAATATGGGTTTTAATGTACCTTTAGGCTTGCTTAGGTCTTAGTGACTCACAAAATATGTTTCAAAACACATGCAGCTTCCCGTAAGGTAGTCCTTTTCTAAAATGTGAAATAAACACATACCAACCTCTCCAAATCCGAGTTCCGTTCTCTGTTTCATAAGCACAACGAATCAATTTCTGTAATTACGCACGTCAGTTTAAGTATGCCAAAACAGTCTATGGACAAACTAAGCCAGACATTCCTTTATACTAAACTAATGTGAACATAAACGCGACTCTAAAATGTCAGGTTGTAGGCCTACGTAACAAATGCAGAGTCTGTTCTCATGAATCATACGAAAGGAAATGAATCGTCTTTTATAAAATTATTAGTTTATGTAGCTTAAATACCTCACGATATAGAAAGTGTTCTGCGACGATTTGGAAAGCTTCGGGAATGTGTTGTGTAAGCTGCTGGCAGCAAAGCAGAGGGACCACAGGTCTAGTTTACACAGTTTTCAACATAGGCAAGCTGTGACCAGGACGGAGCTGCATGCTAGTGGAGCGAGATGTAAAACTGACAGCGTGAAGGCCTGATATAGCGATCCAAGAGCCCTCAAACCAATTTTCAACACAATTATGAAACGCGGTAGGCGTGGGTGTGTAGTGTTATGCGGCGCTGTTTTTCGAAATGCCCCATTATTTACAAATGCGGAATATGTCGACATGCATTTTTGTATAAGGTTTGTGCGATACAAATAAAACGGCTGCAGAAACAGAGTTGCAGCCAGGACACCCAGACATACAGCAGCTACCGATACTCACACCATTATGCACACAGAAGTGTGATGCAAGTGGATACTTCCCACAAGCGACCGCAGAACGTGAACAAACACGACTTGGAGAACACAGCCTTCGAAACACAGTACAGCGAAACCCGCGGAGGTATTTCACCAAGCGCTTCGGTTTTTCTCTGTTAGTCGTCATTTGATCATCGTTTCATACTCAAATTCTTTCACTAGCCACCGAGGCTCTATGAGCTACATAATTAAGACTGCCGTTAAATGAAACACTTCTTTCTCAGATGTAATTGCAAGCCGAATTTCCACGAGGACTGACATTGCACCAATAAAGGAAACTAACAACGTTGGCGATCATAGTTTTTAACCTTAGCATCTCCAAGGAGTACAAAACCATAACATGATACATGCTATTCATGTACAATGACGTGAATGGACGCAAATCCGGTTACGAATTGTACCTTTCGTTCTGTTCACGGATAAGACCGAATGTACACGTGGTGGTATTAACAAAACAAAGAATTCTCATTTTCTGGCGCAGCTAAATCCACATAAAGTTGACGATAGTAATTTTAGAACAGACAATTCCTGTACAAGAACAGTGTGAAACATTAGGATAATGAAGTACTCAGAACACATTTCTTCGAAAGGGCGTATAACACCAGTTATTGCGGGAGTTTTATAAAAAACAGAATGCTGCTTTAGCCAAAGCATGCATCTCCTGCAAGAAGAGGACGAATGTGGCTATGACACGACAAAGTGTGTTTACATTTTGGTGGAGAGTTTACGTATTACATGAAAGAAAATCATCAAGAAAAATTTATGGGAAAAGTTGACTCTTTCATACGGCCAACCCGATCACTCGATTGAAACTCGTTTCATTTCATCATTCAAGCTTACACTAGGTCAAACGTGTACTATAATGTTCATCTGAAAAGAGGGCAGCAGCTGGTAGAGTGCGTAATCGAGGATGTTCAAAGGATCGATCCGGGCAGCACGAATGCATCGAGATGTGGGTATTTTAGAAATAAAATGCTTTTGGCTGTGACCTTTTGAGTTGGCACAATGAAAGATAATTTAAAATTGGCTCTGTATTCATTGCTGGAATACATTTGGGCTTACATCGATAAAGGTGTAGAATCGACCTGTTATTTATATGAAATTTTCCCCCAAAATGACTATACAACACCCTCCAGCAGCTTCATCAGCCCGCGGGGAAGCAGTCTGCATACTAATCCTTCAAAGCCAATGAGTATGCTATATACTACAGGTTTTAACATTTTGAGAACTCTGTACTTTTTCTACAAATGGTTGTTTTGGGCATTTCGTACGATTACGAGATTAAGCACCATTTGTTTTCTTAACATCATTAAGAGAAGGAGTTGTGTATTCGAGACGGAGAGTTTTCTATGAGCTGCGTACTGATCTTGTGTATGTCACTTATCCTACGCTAATGTTCTAAGAAATCAAAACATCTGACGAAATGTTGGCGTCATGCCTTTTATCCATAAAGTCCTCCAGCACTTTGCCGCATCTCTGAATTAGCACCCATATGTATGCATGAACAAAGTGGTATATAAATTACAAGCCATGTGTCACGAGTCGTGCAGTGTATGTAACCACTTGTATATGTACGCAATTGAGAGAGACATTAACTTTAAGTGGTTACAATAACAGTTGAATACAACTGCTGGCTTTGACTCAACAACGTACATTCCATATCCACTTTCTCACCTAGCCAAGAGTAGTAACTCTGATGGTTTCAGTATTCGCATTCCTTACTTCATTCACGCTTTATTTGTAACGGTTGCTGGGACTCTTATTCTATCAAATCCATACAAAAACGTACCCCATCTAAAGCCTGTTGAATCCCACAGACAGGTGTTTAGTCACGTTGATTGATCATCTTTTTAAGGAAGTGATAATTTATACATTTTTTTTTTCTAAAAACATCTTCGGAATTAGTCAGATACTGGAGAACGAATGGAGCAAAATGGGGGGACAATAAGTCAACAATTTACAGACTGCTACCCAACACGATTGACTGAAGTAAAAAAATTCATGATTTTGCTCACTCTCTCCAATTGACTGCTGAGGAAGTAGCTTCAAATTCAAAACAGCTTACCAACAGTCACTGCATACGTACACTGCACAAAACGCAGTACTACGTATAGGGAAAAGATCCAGAATACATCGACCGCTACACTACATATTGTTATAGGCATACGAAAGCCGCAACGATGAAATGAACACAGAACTTTAAGCATCGTCTATGATACTGTTTTTTACATCAATTGCAAAGATCAATATGATATTTATGTAATGTTATAACACATTATAATAAGTTAATATTAACCAACATGAACCTAAAGTTTCGCCGCCATATGCTGCATTTAATGTGTATTATGGATGTACTATGTTATACAGCAGCAGGCTTTAAGTTTGGTGTGTGAGCTCCCCGAGAATGGCACAGACGCCACAAAACATGCACAACAGCCCTCAAAAACGAGGCGGCGATGAAGAATAATAATAAGAAAAATTCCCCCAGAGTTCAGTCCGAAATCATTCCTTTAAAGAACAATTTTGTACTAACAAAGTATGCTTTGGAGGTTACGTCCGTATCTAAAAGTTTTGTAGGAACGGTTCTGTATTCCATGTAAGAAATTTCCTCGGGATAGATTTTCCGCTCTGGGAGTTCAATATACCTCACACTGAATGCCGTATATCGTGCAATATGTGACAGGGAGGGGTTAAGCTTTGTATGTATAGCGGAGGAATAGATTACGTGACATGTAATGCGCGTGCCACTATGTACGTGAATACATATTTGTGTGGAGAGAAACATTAATTTTGTGGCTGACAGATGGAGTGGCCAGTAAAGGAGTACACACCACAATGCAGACCTACAGAAAGTACCACAATGGCACAAGCGGAAGGCTACTATTACTGTCCTGTGTAGCGACAGAAACCTTGCAGCGACAGCATTTTACGCATATCGTACATATGTATTTATTTTGTAACGGAGTAACTGAATGACTTACTGATACACTGCTTCACTGTATAATGAACTAATTACCTAACTGAATTTAATCAAATTAGTTACCGTCTAAATAAGATACTGACTTCAGTGATTGACCGACAGACCAACAAACTGACAGTTGCTCAGGTGGTCAACAAATTCTACTCTTATGAAACATGAAAGTTCATTTTTGCGTTTACAGGTATCAGGCACTGCACTCACAAACGATTATAATCCATTCCATAACAACACACCTTACTTCTTTAATCTTCATTTTAATTCCCCAGTCCCACTCATTCCTAGATCTTCGACATGGTCACTGTTAATAAAAAACTACACGTTCTAATAGTGATTACTAAGACAATTGGCGTCTTGCGGCCTGTGATGCCATGTAGTGTCCTAGATAGGGATCTACTGCAACCACCTGCTGGACAGAAGAGTAAATACTAACCTGATAATCAGAGGAAATGCATCCCTCCTAACATATGTTGATATTTACCAGACTGCACGACGCCATATCATAGGAGGAAGCAAAGTTCGTCTACCTTCAATTTTGTGTCCAAAATTTTGTATGTATTTCTCGTTTCTCCCATGTACGTTACATATTCCACTTACCTCATTCTGTTTGATTTGATCGACACACGTCCATTCAGCACAGAATGCAAACTATGCTTCGTTCTCTTCGTTTTCCCGTTACTAATTCAATCTACTTTGCACAAATATTCTCCTCAACACGGAAGTTTAAAATGCCCTTAAACCACATTCTTCCCTTACGGCGAGAAATCAGGCTTCCATTCAAACATTATTCCATTCGCTTCCGTCTTTCACAAACATCTTATCTCTGCCCTACTTTCGGAGAAATTATTAGCTATCTTTACATTGTGATTGCGTTCTATATTCTGGTAACAAGACTGCTATACGTTTACTTCCAAATTCATGGCTAGACCATTATATTCACTCGCTCCAACATACAGTCGCTGTCTGAGCTCTTGATATTTGACTTTCACAAAACCAAGCGCCTTTGCATTAAAGTAACCGTTATCAGTAAAGGTGTTCCTGTCCATGCCATGAAGGTGTATAGACGCATAGAATTATAGCTCCACTCATTCTTAACTTCGGCGTTAGATGGGGTTAGTGGTCAACATCAAGCTACGGTCGCTTTACCCCCGGGGAAAGAACCCCACTATGCACTTTACAATAAGCAAGTGTTATAATACATAACCAAATATGCAGGAGATAAAGACACCATTAGAAACAGATTCATAAAGTGTGTAAAGCGAAATGTGTTCGGATACTCAGTGCAAAAAAAACTCTCCGGAAAAAACAGCCACATCAACTGGGACGACGTGATTGTGCGGCAGAATCGACAGCGTTCCAGACCCTAGGGCATAACTGTCGATTAACACAAATTTATGCGAGATTTCAGGTTCTCACAGCAGTACTGATGAAGATTAGAGGCCTCTGGGATTTTACGTCGTGTCGGCTGGTAAGAATCAACAGACGATTCGAAGGAGCAAAGTGCCATCATCATCATCACAGTCAAGCAGTCAAAGTTTCCAGAACTGAAAAGTACATCTTTAACATAAACTAATTGAGAATATTTTTGGGTTACCACCACCGAGGTGAAAGCTACGTAAATATACATTACTAGTTCACACTTTTGGCTAACACGTGTATGAAATGCTGACAAAGAAGCAACAAATCAGTAAGTATAGAAAATCCCCTTACTTTAGTAAATAATAACAGTATGCTTACGTCATTGAGTAAAGCAACAAGTAGTCCAGCTGTCAGCCGGAAGACAGCAGCACATACACTTCAGTAGTTAATGTATTTAAAATACACAACATCCTTTCCAATAGAGTAACCCGGTATTATTACAAACTGTGCAACTGCCTCGAGACCTGTACCTTAAGATAAAAGTGGGATGTACGAGTAGCTCTCCGACCCGCGCACAACTTCCACTGACGCGCTCGGTAGTTTAAGGCACCTACAAACTTTTAATTTTATATTCACCTTCTAGCATGGCAGAGGATTAAGTCGTAGAGAATAAGAAAATCCGGTCATGTAGCATGCTATAAGTAGGCACGGCTTATTTAACTTTAATTATAAAATATTTTTATTATGAACATCTAACACTGAATGTTACGTAATTTACCTGACAATGCTTCCTGAAGTTCTTGGTATATTTTTAAGTATTACTTCGACATTTCTCCACAAACTGAAGAAAATCACGATAAAAACATAGTAAAGGCAGCCAGTTAAATATTCCATATTTTGTCGGTCAGCCAAAGTCATTGACACTTCAGTTAATCCCGACGTTGTTACATGATCGGCATGCAATATATGTCAAGCGAGCAAACAAATAAATTAATTTACGCTGCATACTAATTGGATCTTTATGTTGTTACCAGCTCATAAATTACATGCCATGTGGCTCAATGGTAAATTCATAGAGTCGGTTGGTACCACAACCAGTCTCTTTAAACAGAATTCCGTATGAACCTTGAATTCCCTTGAACCTTTACGTGCGCATAAAACCACGGGCATGTGGCATGAAATTGCTCACAAGGACTACAGATTACAGCACATAAGATTGGCTGAACATGCGGTACGCGTAGAGACAGTAACAAATGCCTACATACGTTCAGTCAGAAAACAGGAAGGAAAGCATCTACGCGTAATTGGGAGTAAAATATTCGAAATAATCATAAATACATGGAATGTGAAGACGGAAACTGCATAATCTGACTGATGTAAAGACGGCAAAGAACTTGCTGGTTCCACACAAAACAGGAATTCTTGACTAGCACCGCGACTGGCAGCTTCTCATTCTCTTACATGGAGGTAACTGCTTCGACACCGTTCTGTGAGTTACACGTCCTGACGTCACGCATACCAAGACCTACTCCTGACACGATTTTTGTACATACAGACCGCACAGTAAAGACGCTTCTTAACTGCATATTAATACGACGTCAAGAGGGTCAATGTGAATAACAAAGCATGCAAGATGCAGAAGAAATCGGTTATGGCCTTCAAGAAAATCCGTCCAGCATTTTTCTGCAGGAGCCACAATAAACCGCGAAAATCAATCAAGACAGAAGGCCTAGGGACAAGAACTGAACCTCTGACCTCCCAAAGCAAAGGAATACTAACCACTAGACGGTAACTTGCGGCGTGTGGTATACAGAGAAGTAACAAGGTCCACGCTGCAGGGACTTCCCCGAGATTCTAATAGTGGTTCAGCCCTCCAACATATTATCTACTTGCTAAAAGAGCCCACCACTGAAACCTGTTCTGAGCACGCTGAACCCAGCACCCAACCTGACATCCAGTTTAACACCAACGTACTCCTTCCTTCCTGCTGTCACATACGTCTAAAATTTACTTTCCGCTTTAAAAAAATAATTGTTAACATTCTCATGTCAATACGTCAGCTACATGTGCTGCCCACCATATTCTTCGTCACATGTAGAGCCTAAGAATGTTACGTAAAGGCTACGAACTGCACGGTTCCACGCTACGCAATATTCCATGCTTCTGTCATCCTAGTCTTTGCTTAAGACATTCGGTTACCTCTTGGTATGAAACTTTGACAGGAAGAAGAAACTGACGGTGTTTTGAGAATACAGCCATAAACAAAATACCTGCATCTGTAATTAACTAGCGGGGAACACAAAATGCAAAGACAGAACTTCAGGGCTTATACTCTTCACTCTGTATCAATGGAGTGACTGAGCCCAGAATGGTAATGTGAAGGTAAGTCAAAAGACACGTAGAGATAATGCACACATAGCGGGTAAGAGTAATTGTTCTAGCCATAGATCGCGTTAAGAGAACTGCTATGATATTAAGGGGGGAAGGTAGGGGGCGTCTATGGCTGTGCAAGCAATGTTAAATTGATCTTCATTTAGGTACACATTCTGAAGGAACTATTCGAGATAAACAATCGAAATTTTACTACCCGCAGTTTATTATTGTGACCACAATCAGACAAAGAATTAGCTGTTTTCAAGAAATGCGTTTTCCATAATACCTTTTTTTGTGTTTTTATGTATTTCTTTTTACTTTTAAAGTACTTTTTTCATATTCACTTATACCCACACAGCCTCTTGCAGTAACCACAACCCCAAATCTTTATCTGATCGACTATCATGATGTTGTCAACGGATGGTGAAATTATCAGGCTTCCATCTGACATACTTTATGAGGTCATGGTACCGGAAGTTAAGAAAATGTAGTTTTAAGAGAACCTGATTTAAAGTTTAACATCACTCAAAATGATGGTAAATAATGATACAGACTCAAACTTAATGCTTCCCAGCACCACATTCTGGATCATCTGGACCGTCTTGGTCTTCTTTTCTTCTTCCTGCGCCTTTTGTTTTTCCTTGCTTCTCTTTGGAAGCTCAGTGTTGCTATTTCTGCCTTCTGAATCATTTCTATATCTATCTGCTTCAGAGCATTCACTGGTTTGAACCAGATCTCACGCCGAATATGTTTGGGACATTCCTTTTTGCTACACCATCATTAAAACACAATATTGCATCATATACTCCAAACTTAAGCGTGTCAAGCCTTATAAAAACAGTTTTGGATATCCTTGTCAAAATAACAGAATTCACATGCTCATTAGGATTGTGAGTTTTCCCATGAAAACATTTCTTCAGAGGATCTACACCAGCAACATCCCTGAACAATGGCTTAATTGCGTCCATAACAGCAGCAGGTAAAGAATGTGTATTATGTTCATATGCAACCCGTGAAATGGCACTGTCTCGAATTTACACCAACTGTCACCACCACTTGGGCAAACACCATGCTGGGGTTTCTCATTTGTTAACAACTTGTACGTACGTACGACACACACACACACACACACACGCACACGCATACACACATGCACATTTCATAGATCCTCAATCTGTCACAAGACAGCTGGATATGAAACAAGTCATCTTGAAGTCACAACACATAATACACAAAAAACATCACAATCACAATGTACACAACACAACAGTCAACTACAACAGTAGAATATTTCCACATAGTCACATAAATCATAAATTACGAATAATTCTCGTGGAAGCGTCCACCATATGAACTAAATTATAAGTATTCAGCAACAAGGATAGTTGTTTTCTCCAATGATTATCCGTTACATAATCAACATTCATGTCTCCACATATTACAAACTCTGTCTTTGGTTTCTGTAGAAATTTTGAAGTTGAATCCAACAATCTTAAAAAATGACCAAAGTCCCCAGAAGGAGATGTGTATATACATATTATAAGCATAAGGAATCTTTTAATTTCTAGTTGAACAGTGCAAGTTTCAAAATTTTCTTCTTCACAGTAACAAGACACATCAATTCTATCATAGCATAAATCTTTTCTAACAAAAATACAGACTCCTCCTTTCTGAAAATTTGGCAAGAATAACTAGATCCTAGAGTGTAACCAATTAATTTAAAAAGAAGTAAGTCTTGCTCAACCATATGACGTTCCAAGAAACACAGTACATGTGGATCTATTTCATCTATTCTAAGTGGATATGTTAATTCTTCACTTTTTTTCTTATACTTCTAATATTTTGATGTAAAATAACGAGTGAATGATCTAACTCTATCTTTGCCCAGATTCATTGCGCTGTCCTAGGTGCACAAATAATCATCATTTCTTGTTCTTAGTTTTCTTCTTAATCTTCTTGATGTACTTAGTTCAACCTCCTGCAGGGGGCGAACTTTTTTTTTTTTTTTTTTTTTGCATATGCCCTTCTAGAATTCCATTACTTTCCTCCACTGTGTAAAATTAATTTCCTCCCTTCGTTGGATCCTTGGTGTTGACTTCAGTGTCTGTGGTATTTCCTTGATTGTCTTCTCCAACATTAATCTTCCAGCACACACTGATAGGTTCTTTTGTTTCCTCCCTAACAATTTTGCTTGTAGTTCTAGCTATAAGTTTTGAAGTCATTTCTTTTCCAGTGGCATTCGTATGGAGTCCATGTCAGGCAAAAAAATTCTCTATTAAGGTCAATCTCTATTACTGTTACATTATTGTAGATTTTCATCGATTTTTGCAGCTTCCTGTTAAATGTTCTTACTTCCTAATTTATGCAAGAGGATTCAATCAGATCATGTGGTACACACATTACTATGGTATTGCGTGTGTATTGTTTTTAACATAGTCCACAGCATGTTTTAGGCCATTACTTGAGTTATTTTTTCCAACATCCCTTGTTCCTCCCCAAGAAAATATGATATCATTCTTTGTTAATATTTCCACATCACTTCTGGCAGTATGAACCAAAGTATCTGTCCCAGCTCCTGGTTTGATGAAGCCTTTTAACTTCATAGGTGTCCCCAAGGTCACTCTTCAAGTTCATTGCACAACCTCTAGCATGACTGTCACCAATAGTAACTATCTTAAGCTTCTTATCTTGAATAACACTTCCACTGTCACTATTATTATCCTTCTTCATATCTGATTTTTCAACATTCACTGTCTAATACTTGATTGTTTACAATGATAGGTATTTGATGAATTGTGTTGCAAAAAAATAGCCCACACAGCTCACTTCATGACCTCCAAATTGCTGACATTCCTCCTGATGGGTAAACCATAATAATTTTGTAATTTGTCCATTTGAGACTGAGTGAGGCGACCTTTGCCTCCAACAGGTTTGCTGTTTGCAATTTTGTTCCTGTCTTTTCTTTCACAAGTCTCCTCAGTCTTACTCCAGTACTTCTCTGTACATGTCTTGGACATTCTAATTTTGTTACATCCGTATTCAGATCACAGGGCTTCCCTGCAACCACCCTTTGGTATGATTTGCTGTCCCCATCACCAAGATACTTTGTGTAATAAATACCTCGGGTATGAAGAGAACATTTAAAAATGTTGAGTACACCAGCACGTTCCATTCCACCACTTATTCCTTCATGGTTCTTTTTACACTCATGTTGGGAGTTTGAATTGGTGTGACAAACAAAACAAAACTTGCTCATTATTTCTATATCTACAACTTCCCTCTGTCAACAGAGGTAGCTGATATAAAGCCATTCAGGTAAGTGTGTCCACATTTTTGCCAGATACCATCAAAACAAGCAGTTATATGTGATGGATCATCTTCCTCATTTTCTGCTACAGCTTCTCATGAAGGATACACTCACATCAGCCACAGCTGGACCAATAGTCTTATTATAAATACTAAAACTTGTTGGAGGCTGGGAAGTATTCAGCACTGCACATAATATTTTACCTGTGTCTCTGCCTTGGCCAGTTTACCTTAGGCCATACACTAAATGGGTATCATACAACTTACTCCTGGTAATGTCTGAAGTCATTATATATCTAATATGTGCACATCTATAGCATTTAATAACCAAATTGCTTACAATACCTCTCCACTTTAATGGATTTTCAAAAAAGGAATATTACCACCACAATGTTTGCAAATACTGTTTTTTTTTATAAAGGCACAAAGCAGGTTGATACTAACTACAATGTTCCCATCATGAGTAAAATTACCTTCACTTTTACAGAAATTGTTCTCACCTACCTTATTAATTTCAGTATTCACAGGAATGCCATGTGTTGTTTTGTTTCATGCAGTGAGGTTATGTTTAATACAACTGCTCTCGCAACTTTGGTCAGAGGCTGTCCCTCTTCTGAAAAACCTGCGTCCTTGTTAACACATACATATTTATTTCCCCCAAAATTTTGGTTTTGATGCAAATTTCTTTGTTCCAGTCATTTTTAAAGAAAATCTGAACACGTGCCACACACAGAAACACACACCACCAGGAAAAAACACCAAAACTCGACACGACTATCGATACAAACGTCAGGGTGTGAAATATTACAGACCAATTATTCGCTACAGAAGTACCAAAAATAATGCACAACCGTTTAAGCTATGAGGCGCCAAATCCCTTAGGCGGCCTCCTTTAATCCAACATGTTTCGGTGGCATGTATACCACCATCATCAGGGAGAGATATCTCACACTTGGAGGCTGCGAAGCTGCTGGTGAGACACCGTCATTTTTCATCCACACATCGGCGGAGCCACTCCACCGGAATTGCTATCCATCGCCGTATATATACCGTGAGAGTCTCCTTCACACTGGACGTCAGGTAGGAATTTGGGGTCACATAGGGTAAAGACTTGTGCGTTATTGTTGGTACTTTTTAGCGAATAATTCAATAAAATGCACTTTGAAAACAACGCAGTGAAATTACAGACCAACCTTTCTCTCTATATCAAACAAATAAATATGCCCCTAACCCTAAAACTCCAGGAATTTCGGCCTTTTTTCTGCTGGAGTGCAAAAAGTGGGTGTGGCATTTAAAGGACACAGGTTTAAATAAAAATTTATTAAAATTTAACGAGATGTCGCATTTTAATACAATTAACGTCAATTGACGCAAATAAGAGCAGGGTACGCTAAAAACTAAAAATCGAATTTTTGGGCCTTCGTGACGCATGTCTCCCCTTAAAGTAACGTGAGCGTGAGTGTGTGTGTGTGTGTGTGTGTGTGTGTGTGTGTATTAGTACCTCCACATTCCCCAAACGCCTTCAATAATTCCTACTCAATCACGGGGAAACAATAAAATTTTACAGATACTGAAGGGGAATATTAAGCTAAAACGTCGACCGTAGAGGTTGTGAAGATAAATATTATATAATATTTTCTTACGGCGCATGGAAAAGGGTTTTGTGTGAAGAAATCCTGAAGTGGTGTTGCTGGAGTAGAACGCATAGGAAAATATTTGTCGATAGAAGGGTGAGTGGATCGGAGACATGTGTCATAATCGGACGGTGCGAAGGAAATCATATAACCTGACAAGTGGCTGCACAACTGACCGTCAGGGACGTTCTCCGTAAATAGAACCAGTTTCATGTTGTAACCATCTTATTCCAGCAGATAATGTAACTACGTTATAAATTTTCAAATATCAGCAGACCTATTTCACACACCACTGAAAAATTGTTTCATTTTGCTGATTTCCAAATACGGTAACTTTACAAATAATTATTAGTTCGTAAACGTGCAAAAAATAACCTTAACTTCGGAGTGTGTCATACTTGGAGCACGGTCATCTAAACTTTGCGGCGCATTCAAATCGGCACAATTAATTCCTAGTCCTTCTTGTATCGTATATACAAAACGGTTTAAGAAAAATGAGAGTTGTTCATGAACATCCATGTGTTCGTCGCTCCCAATACACTAACCGACGATATATCGCAATTTCTGTATCTAAACTAGATATGAGATAGTCGATATCAGTTCCGGTTTAATGCATCTCTTAACACCTTTGCAACAACGAACAGAGTTCGGAACAGCTCGAGCAAATTAATTACAGTTAATAATGCAATACCTACGCCTGCCTATAGCGTAGGTTCAATCAGTGCTTAATAATTGACTGTCCACCTGCATAGCATGCACCGATTGCTTCGTTGGTTATTTGATGGCCCTGTCTCGTTCATCTGAAGGTAGGCCTAAACTAACTGCACAAGACACGTGTTGTAGGATGGAAACTTCTACACATTCAGAAAGACATAATTACATGTGTCGCTAGCCCATTACTGCCGTTCGGAAATAGCACGAAAGAAGCTCGAAATATAAAATTAAGGGAAGAAACTCCCAAATATTCAGTTAAGAAGGAAACAGAAGAAGAAACCTGCCATCAAGGAAATTCTAGAAACTCAAATTGCAAAACAAACGGAGTCAAGAAGGCGTAGTTAGCAAGATTTGAGTTAGATACCTTACAAAGTTGAGTCAAAAGAGTTGCTAGGGTTATCACAGACGGTTCACCGTCGCTACAGAAATAAATATATAGTACATGAACTGAGACTGTGGAAAAATTTGGAATTGATTAATCGTATATCACTTAATAGGCCTATATCCAAGAAAATGGCGAAGAACTGCGACGCACATCTAACGTCAGTATTCTGGATTTCGCACCGTAAAGTAAAGTGAATCTGTTCAGACTTCGAAGATGGAGGTAGCACGTGCCTCCGAAACGTCGGAGAAAACTAGTTGTACTAAAAGTTGCAAAACCCCACATGGCCATCATCTGAACAAAATCCGCCAAGTAAATGTGTAAATTTCGGCAGCAACTTATAACTACATATGACGAACATTTATAACTCTTTCTCCAAAAACGAACCAGTATCACTGATACACTTACGCAAGTTTCCAAATCCGTCGAACGCATCTATAAAAGATTTCTGGAGTGACCATAACATCTCTGCAAAAGTAATGAAAACAGTCCGTGCTGTCTCTGTGACAGCCAGCAACACAGACTTGTCTGTTCCAAAGCGATTCTCACCGGAACACCTCTTTTATTAGAAACCCTCTACTTAGTAGTTTTCACAAAGGCATGCATTGCCGGATACGCAGCCTACGTCGCATTTGCATGGTAGAAAAATAATTCAAAACCATGAAGACAATTTAAATTACCCCACATCAAAATGCAGATGCAAATATACCAGTCTCAATATGCCTTTATTATGCACAGTACAAACTATGCTTAGAGTTGCGGTATAAAAAACGAATAAATAGAGGAAGACTGATCACACTTTCTTTGGGGTGCGTCTTTCGGTTATGTGACACACATTTTTGAGCAAACTCCTTACAACATGCACTCACATACAAGAGCGCATGCAGCATGCACGCACGCACGCACAGAAAAGTGTTGACTTAGGCAGTACACATGGCTTACTCCTCAACTGAAACTTGCTACAAACTTGATAACTTTGAAACTCAACAAGAACATTCTACCTCTCGTAACAGATTTAGAAATCACCAAAATCAACCTCACTTCACCTCTGCGCGTAATTACGAAAGCTACAGTCTTGACAAGTTTACAGAGTTCTAACTTTAACCGTTACGATTATTGTCAGTGCCATGTTTTGAGGAACACCAAAATTCCACATTACATAAGTATACTCTACCGACAGTTATTATTGCATTTCTAGTCATATAGTCGCATGGTTTCTATAGCAACATTGAATTTATAACCACTTAATTATATAGGGCTACTACTTAGACATCAAATTAGGGTAAGGTTCGGTTTAGGGATATTCACACTATTAGAAATTACAGAAACGTGTCTGGAGGCTAAGTTTATAAGACAAATGAAATTGTGCTTGGAGTTAGCATAGGCTTATTATGTTTCATGATCGATGAAAGAATGTGTTGAAAGCAAGTGGGCATGAACTAACATTATGTCTTTGTGGCGTATTAAACTTGATAATATCCCAGTTTTAGTTCCAAAATCTTACCCGAGTTTTCTTTTACAAAATCGTATCCAAGCACAAGGAAAACTCTCTCCACACAAGTA
Source organism: Coptotermes formosanus (assembly GCA_013340265.1). NCBI lineage: Eukaryota > Metazoa > Arthropoda > Insecta > Blattodea > Rhinotermitidae > Coptotermes > Coptotermes formosanus. The sequence goes on from BLKM01011744.1 coordinate 4,148,116, forward strand.
ACTCATTGCATCCTTCTCTCCACCCAACCGTACGTTGTGCTCTGTGTCTCTTAAAATATTAACGACACAGTAAAACAGTAAATACAAGACCCATTCTCTTTGAAAATAAAATCTTTACAAAATTCAGGAATATCATGTGACCTGAACTATTCTGAGCACAAATCTTATATTTCCAACCAAGTTATGCAATTTACGTCATATCGGGGAGTACTATCCTTAGAAAAAGAAATTCAAAGTTGATTCTTTGGCATGATTTTGAGGAAAACTGTACAGACAATTACACTTGAAGAAAAGCCAATGTTAGTTTATGGCGCGGTTGCCAGAACACAGGTAATTACGTTATTCACTAGACCCTACAGAAATTTCTGGGCGGGAAAAATAATTCAGCACAACGAGTAAAATTTCAAATGCGTATTGATATCTCTGGGTTTTTAGACTTGTTCCTAAAGTGAAAAACAACAATTATTATTGTATGCCTCTTATTTGGCCCGTGTCCTTTTTAATGTGTTGTTTAACATTTTTTACGCAGGCGCTACTTTCTGCAGTTTCTGATGGAGCTGCAAAGTCAACAGATAAAAGAATCAGAATATTTGCCACACTTTCAAGCAACCACTAAGAAATCACTTCAAATGAAGATCACACTACAATAACATTAATAAAGCACCTTAGTTATATATGTTAGTCTTGCTTAAACTTATACCTTAAGCGCCGAGAATTCGAATCATATTCAAACAACATATCTGACCAAGAATGGCTTCAGGAATGTGCCTCTGAAGACCAGTCATTGTCGGCAAACTCTCTGTATACTACTGAACAACATGGGCTGTCGCCACAGTACTTCGTATGTTAGTGTTCACAAGGTCGCCGTCGTCACCTGTTTCAAGGTAGGCTTACTGACCTTAGTAAGACAGTCTGGAAATGTACGCAGAATGTAACCATTACACAGCGTTCATTCTTCCAGAATTCTGGTGCACCATACATGCCTACTTTGTGTGTTGTGGTTTCACCTCGTCCTACCAACTGTGCTACGCTCTAGCGTTACAGGAATTGCTAGTGTGCTCGCCGAAGGTACGCAAAGGCGTGTGCTCGCAGAACAGTGATGTGAGTGTTCAGGCGCACAAAAAGGCAATCATGTTGCCATTCAACGTTAGTTAAAATTTGTCAGTCTAAATGAAAATATCATATTTCATGAAAATCCATCTCGCCAGCACGATTAAAATGTCAGTCATGATAGCTGATAGACTAAGATTTTTAATAAACTAAAAGCGAAAACAAATTACAAGTTGGATACAATTCTTATGCTTGCATTGGACAAGTTTCATCGCTCACAGTGTGACCCATCGCATATGATACGGAGCTGGTTATAACACCTGCTCAACGTGAGACAGATATTCTACGCGTGGAATTGGCCCCTCCTGTAAATTCTACAACACAAGATACAAAATAGGTCTAACTCTATGCGTATTTTGTATTCCCCTTACTTACACGACTGCCGCGGAAATATGCGGACTGTGTATGTGCAACAAACAGATTTATTGCATTGTAGATATTGGACATAGAATATGGCGACAGGCGCCGGTGCTAAACGCCAAATGGTGTGGTTAGTTACGACAGTCCCCAAGAATTACAAGTAGTCCAATTATGACATTCATCTTTCAACCGTTCCGGACTGTCTGTTGTGGGGGACGCTAGTTTGTGGCTGTGCTTTAAAGTGTGTAGAAAATGGGTGAAAAATGGCTTACAAAAAGAAGAAATGTAGGGTGTACGAGATTTTAAATTTCAGAGAAATAATGTTTTCATCACTCCCTCCACCTCCTCCCACCCTTCACAATCCACACCACCCACTCCTATATCTAACTCCTAACGTCCCTCTCCTACAACCAAATTCCAGACCTAACTGAATCCTTCCCTTCAACCCCTAACTACCATTTATCTAACTGGTCAGTGTTAGCAAGTCAACCTATATGTGCATACCAAAATTTCAAACGAATGTCACCATGACGTGAAATACTGCTTGTCTGACTGTGTGGGTAGACGGCAGCATGAGGGCATCATAACACCAACGAGAGGAGGGGTTGTGAAGGAGAATGAAACAGAAAGTGAGTGTGCGAATTGGAAGGGTAAGGGTGACGTTATGCATGTTTGTCGAAGTGGTACAACTATTACAGACAGCACTTTCTCATCAGTTTCTTTAGCGTTTGGGGGGAGGGGGGGGGGGAAAGAGTACGTGTATTAACTAAACATTTTCTGAAAGACGATTATTTCATAAAAGACCTTGTTGTACTTTAAAATCTATACGCAGGCTTTTTCCTACACAGCTATTTTCGCAGGGCACTCTACGTGGGATTTGTGGCCAAAAAAGTCGAATTAACGTATATTTTTGCCAAGCTTGTTGATTTTCCCCTCCAAATTATCATCCCATCAACGCTTCGTTTCTTAACTCATTACACAATTATTTTATTACTCTACGAAAAATCACTAAGTTTTGCAACTCTTGTTGTTATTCTCTTGGTTTCAACACAGAACACTGTAATTCAATCCAAGTGAGAGCTCGGACATTTGGAAATTACACAAACTTCTTTCAGCAAGCTACCGCATTGATGCGAGAGACTTCAATGGTTCTGAGCCTCAGAAAGCAGCAGGATCCATCAATCACCCTTCTATAGCACGAACTTGGCTCCATGGTGACAGCCATCTGACCCCCACCAATCAGACGGCCGGTGGCAGGCGTTTCATGTAGCCGAGAAACTAAATTTTGTTACAAGCGCAGGTATGACGTTTCCAAGTGGTAATAACTTGCAAGAGAGCGTATCGCCCATGCTGCTGGTGGACTAGTGCACGGCTAAACGAAATTTAGGCCTCAGAATTTAAAATTTTTTAAAGTTGTTTTCCCGAAAGGGACAAGAGTTGCTCAAAACCGTCCACACCGTCTCTGAGGCCCACACAGCCTCCTATTCAATGCACAACTACGGCTCTTGCTGCAGGGGTAAAATCCCTGGGGCGTGAAGCTCAACACTGACAATCGAGTAGCCAGACTGAGTACAGCTATACTTCTACTCCTCTGTTTGCCTTCACGACGTACACAGGGACTTCACATTACCTGCTCTAAACCCTCTTGGGACTGGCCAGATTACGAATAATGCAAAAGGATACAATTCTACTGACCAATACGACGGCTAAATTACAACTTCGCCACATCAAGTCTGAAGTTTCATACTAATATTTGGTTTCTGCTTAGCGTCATTCGAGATCAGCGGGAATTCGCGATGGCAGCTCCTGCGCGACACTTCGGAAAGTAGACCTTAATTATCTACCTAATACTGAAAATTAAAAATAGTCATACATTTAATCTTTTAAAGCCTAGCGGTAACTTTACATACCGCCAGGTTTAACATTCAAAAATTCCACATGGTGCTCACATTGCGTTTATGTGTTTTGTACGGATCTCAGAACAAACAGCAACTTCTGCCTTATAAAACATTAAGAGATTGATTTTTATAACCGAAGTGGAGAGTGTTTACAGCGCGGTACGCACTGAGTCCTTACATAAAACAGATACGCTTCGTCTTGAAAGGGTTAAAATGTAACAAGACGGGCAACGTACGTATAAACGTAACATCGAGGCACTTTCGTGTAACCACTGTTAACGTGAGAAAGCAATGACTGTTACANTTTTATAACCGAAGTGGAGAGTGTTTACAGCGCGGTACGCACTGAGTCCTTACATAAAACAGATACGCTTCGTCTTTAAAGGGTTAAAATGTAACAAGACGGGCAACGTACGTATAAACGTAACATCGAGGCACTTTCGTGTAACCACTGTTAACGTGAGAAAGCAATGACTGTTACAAATTCTGCGCGTGTGTTTGCAGCCTTAGTTATGCAGCATGTAAAGCGCATGGGTCGTATTGTATTGTCATCTGTGGCCTGTCTGGCTGTACCATACTTTTCCACATTGTCTCATAAAGGGCACAATTTACGAAAAAAAATATTGAACATAAAATGAGTGTTTTGATTTTCTCTACAAATGTTGTCTGAAACATTTCTCTTTCTAATAAGAATTAAAAGCGATATTATCTTAAAAGTACATTGGTATTCGTCTCAAGTACCCTTATTCTTGTCATATATTCATGAAACTTGAATTTTTCCGACTTATTGTTGAAAAATACTCAAAATATGAAATTTCATGGAAATCCGCCAAGTGGGAGCCGAGTTGTTCCAGACAGACAGACAGACAGAAGGACAGACGGACAGGCATGACAAAGCTAATAGTCGCTTTTCGCAAATTAGCGAATGTGCCTAGAAATGCGCCTATATTAGTGATGTTTCACATGTTAAATCATTGCCAAAAGATTACACGGTACATAAACGATTGTCGAAAGAGCACACGGTACAAGCTAGTATCATTCCAAACTTGATGTTCTCATAGCAGTGCTGACGGAGATTAAAGTATTCTGTGACGTCACGCTGTGTCAATAGCAAACAGTTACCGCAATACCCAAACAACACACTAACTTCATCTTCAAGCCCTCTAAGGCTCCTTTTGGACTGCTTTACCACAAGGTAGCTATGCTACAGCCCTCACAAGCGTCCATAGTTACTCGCCAACTGACACGCCATAATACACCCGAAGAGTTGAAACTTCAACCTGGAAGGATTACTTGACACTACTTATTTAAATATTTCAACAACACCGCCATCTTTTACAAGGTACCAACCAAACTTTGACAATAATTTTCAGACATTGACGCGAACTGCGAACGTGCAAGAGGGAACCATTTATTGAAAAATGTTTTGCACCAGTGTCGTGTCTTGTAATAACATTTAATGGTCAAGTGCTTTTACATGAAAGTATTTTTAAAAACCTACATTCTTACACGCCTACTTTTCACCGGTTTACCACAGGCCCTAAGAAACATTCATCTCTACCAGTCCCATATGGATGACAGTCAACCATACATTAAAATTCACCCCGGCACAGACTAGATGGCACCCGCATGAAAGACTGAGAAATCAGAGCAAGGGTTGTGTGTTCTGTCGTTCAATTAAAATTCTCTTATGGCTATTCTTCCTTTGCTTTCAGTTCCATGCTGGTTTCATTTCCTATTTCAAGCTCCATTTCACCGTGTCACATACGCGTGCTCATCCATGCGATTTCATTGTATCGTGTACGTTGAACTGCACGTAGCTCAGTTTACTGTTTTGTGGCTTAACGTGACACGAGGAACGGTTTTGGATGTCTGTGATTGCATTGCCAACCCACGCAGAACTATAACATTTACGACTCAAATCCTAATTTTTAGGTTTGGCAGTTATTTCTGCCTTAATGAATTGATATTCCACGTGTCCCAAACGCAGCTATTAGACAATTTCGGCACATAATCGATACTGCTATTATGCTTTAAATTACGCCATATTTAGATTTAAAATCTTTAAAGCTTTTTATATATGTAGAATTATCTTTAGTATATCTTATATTATAGTGGGCACTTTGAATCAAGTTTAAAAGTGGCTCCCTTTCTGCCCATTATAAAGGTTTGTATGAACAAGATTAAATGTATAGCCACCACTTTAATGGAATATGATTTTGCGTCGGTTTCACCATAAACCAATATTCTAGTGTTAAGTCGTCACCAAATCCGCTTCTCTGTCTCCTGAAGACCAACGTTCCTGATTACCCTTAAGAATTCAGCTAAGAAGCTTTAGAACAGTCTGATCAGCCCCTTAACGGGTCTTCTTTTCTTGACTGAACCATTTTTTTAGATTCCCTCTGCTGGGATGTGAGGCAGTGTAGTCTGGTAGAGATGTGCCAAGGCGTTCGAGGGTCCTGCTGCCTCTATCAAGTCTCCGTGTTGACACTTGCGGGACCCCCCAGATACAAATATCCCACCATGATGTTGTAACTTCACAAGTAGGACTCGTGTGGCCTTATGTTAACGAACGTATTTGCTAGCAGATATAGACTGTGATATTTTAGGTAACGCTACCTTTCAGTTCCGTGTGTGGTAGTGCTGTCCACCTACAACACTGAGCAAAGGCCCAAATCTCGTAAGCCTTGTACATTCTAGCCTATTTTTTATAGGTGAAAGCTGTAATCGGTGATCTTTTACAACCACAAATTTACAAAAGGAACACCTTTTAAAATTACAATATTATGTTTTCAATTCAAATAGAGACGCAATTGGTTTGACGGCTTCATGCCACTTTACTAGCAAAATTTCTCATTTTCATACTTAATTCACTGTTGCTCTAAAGTCAAGTGCCCTGTGACGTACACACCCCCACCCACTGCAGATCCGCCCTTGTATAATACTGGCATCTGGTTAGGGAAGGGAAGGGTTATACGGGCATATAACTAACACCAATTAGGTTATAGTTGGCGACATGCAGAGCATTGCGTTGTGGGGGCTGACCAGCCAGTAACGTGGGGTGTCCACTGTTTACTGAAGGTACTTTGAAATTCCCCCACCCCGTACACTGAATTACCTTCCCGTTACGGGAATCTACGCCGCCTGTCTTGTGAAATGTGCACAGTTTCACATCGCCTGGCCTACGACAATCCATAAGATGCAGAAACAAGGGGAAATCACCTTAAACACGACTTATGCACACTTCAACAACTATTAGCAGAGACACTAAGGTGAGCATTCCATGCCGCACATATTAGAGAAACAGAAAAGCATAGAAAATTTTTGTCAATAAACATGAAGGTAAGAGACCACAGTAGAGAGATCCAGCATTAAAAGGTACGTTATTAAAATGGGCTTAGAAAGTTGAAGATACGGAGCGAAATCAACTGGCTTGGGGTTGGATTAATGGCAGGCTCTTGTGAATATGGTAATGATACGCGAAAAGTTTCTTGATTGCATGAGAGAATATCAGCTTCTCAGGAAGGACTCGGCTCCATGCAGTTGGTTCAGCACATAAAGTATCTGTTGTCAAACATAATATATCTACTGACTGTTCAACGAACGCCTTGGTCCCGCCGCGCTGACATGGTACCATACATCATGCATTATCCGAACGCGTGTAACTGACACACTGAATATTTAGCTACTAATATTAATCTGTCTTCGAGTGATGACGGCGTGTACGAAAAAGTGGTCTGCATTCCAGAGATCCCATTCAAGCCGACGTGATCACCCTACGACCCGATCACTTCTTAGCAGTATACAAATATACATTGAGCTTCGAATTACTGTCAATGGTAAGCTGGACAGACAGACAGCCCTACGAGGAACCATCTTCTTCTTTGATGGTATAGGGGAGAAATGTGTGGGAAGCATGTGGAAGGCCTGGTCGGTGGAAGGTACAACAGGATAAATACTAACCAAGAGAATGCGCCTTCAAGAAAGAATGCCTGATCGTAAGGCATGGGGTAACGCAGACTCTTCGTCGACTTATGTGAAATAATCCATAATTGTATATGTGTCACTATGAGCAGAAAAAGACACTACAGCAGGTTATGAGACAAAATATTTAGAATGGAACGGCCTAATTAATCAAAACATGTACAAGGAACTCATAAGAGTCGTTTTGTTTTTACTCCTAGCGCCACCTTTCGTGAATAGGCCACGTTCCACTGACACGTATCCATTTTACTGTATTAATTTCATTCATAATTTATGACGAAATCTGCACCAATGGCCGCAAAACCTTATTTATATTACTTCTGTGAAACTACTTAAAATTTCAAGCTGGTCATAACAGCCGATCTCGAAATGAGAGTCACAGAAACTGAAAAGTATTGCAAAAATAGACGTTATCGAAAAACACAAGAGGAGCCAAGACCATCTGGACAAGATACACAGAGTCTAAATTCACCATCATGAATGGCTGCTGAAAGGCGTGAACCGGTTTGAAGCTTCTACAACGAATCTATGGAGCAAAATGTTAAACAGCCTTGAACCAGGCGCCCCCTGAATATCAGTCTAAAACGTTACCTGTACATGAAGGTTCCAAGCAAAACATCTTTCAAAATCATTAATTAAAAACCTGTAATTGTGTAAGATTAGCTTGAGTTTTTAATTGTGATTACTAACATCTATTTTCTAATCTTTGAATATTTACTAGTGTAAATCACCTGGCCGCATCATAGATTTTCTTCAACTTGTGACTGGAAAGGACCATACACAGAATGAAGTACTTAACAGCAGTAATACATCATCAAATGTCTGCGCTGTTCCTACCAGGTGACACAAACTACAATTTCAATCCTCAGGTAAAACATGTGTGGTTATAACAGCCGCAAATACTCGTGCATATTACCGTCAAACAGAAAATGATATAAATATTTGCTGCAGTCATATTCTCCATTTTAGTAACAAGCAGATTTAAACAAAATGTTATTAAGTTTAGGTCTCCTACAAGTTACAAACAACGTGATAATTTTGCAGCAGCAACGATGACATACATCCTTCACGTTTTTCCTCGTACAAGCGCTTTAAATATTTCTCGTATCACACTGATCGACAGATCGCATACACTCTCCCTTGTTTAAGCAAATATCACTTGAAGAGAAGTTTTATATTTCACTATACGAACATCAGGGTCCTGAAATAGACTACAATTCATCAATACTTAGCACGACTACATTGGTGAAAACATAAACATTTTAACAACAGTGGCGTCCTGATAGCCTACGACTTCTTATAAGCATATTTTGTCTTATAAATTCCCGTAAGGCGTGGAACAGGATGAAAGAAAACACACACATATTTTTAAAATCAGTATTATTGAGACACTACTTTCAGCTTCTCGTTTCCGCCATGTCATCCCACGGCAAACAGCTCTAGATCTACGGTATAAGTGGCCAGCCTGGTATCAGAGACACTATGAAATTTTCAGCGAGAAGAAAAATTCTGTCACAAGAGGGAACGTAAGTATGGTCATAAAATTGGTGGCTTTCAGTCACATGCGTGTGTGCACTTCAACCGCACTCACGCAAGGCAGGTTCGAAGAAAAAGAATGAGCCAGAGAGCGCTGCAATTTTTGGGAGAATAACGGAGAAAGGCGCAGCAAAGTGGTTATCCATTAGCTCGATTGTAACGCTCTCACGTGAAAATTTCAACATCGCCTAGCTCAAAGAATTCAGTGCTAAACACCAGCAGTAATATTAACTACGTGTGTGTGTTTTAACAACGCCGTTCCTTAAAGTGGATTTTTTTTACCGTCGTCAGGTGAAATGGTGAAATCATAAAATGGTGGGGATTCATCTCTCCAGCTGAGTGGAACGCAAAGAGATATTTAATCTCAAAAAGGTGCAAAAGCATGATTACTTTTGGGAGTAAATAAGCAACAGAAAAAATTAACTGTCAGACTCGAAATTCAGTTACAGAAAACACCACAGAAAGCATGTCTTGATTTTGAGTTCAGTATCAGCCCCAGTAATTAACTGACAGAAATATTTACACACAAATACAATCATTGAGTCAATATCAAAATGACCGCTACTTCACACAAGGAATATTTGTTTCATTCAAGCTGTTACAGCATTCAGAATTCCATAATTTTAATAGTTAGCGCCACTGTAAGGCGCGTTGAATGTGATACAATGTATTTGCTCCAATCGGAAATGCGACATTCAGTCTGAGATATGCTGCCCAACTGACCCCATTGTCTGCAGAACCACTGCTGGTAAATGTTTCGATAAAGGTATCAGGCACGGATACGCTAATAGTGATCAACTATCAGTTTGTGTTACCACTATCTACATCTCGCGTACTTGAATACCAACTTGGTGAGAACTGACCCACGACCCTCTTGACTGAGCCAGTCTTTGTCCGTATGGTTGCTGGTGTGTAACGTGAATCCTTGTTAAATTGGGACATCACGTGGGTATTTTGCGCACCTCCACAAATATTCTTCAGTACCTTTGGGAAACAAACGAACACACCCTCTTTCTGAATACGCCAAAAACTATTCATTCTTTAACGTTATACCATAACGGAAAACGTACAAAATTTATACTGGCAACAGATCGCCGATAAGCAAGTCATCAAAGAACGCTACCGTTCGTCCACAAACTCAAGACTAATAAGGCACCAATTCGCAAGAAAGAGTTTGTCTGTCCGTAATAACATTTACTGCTGACGTATTGAAAAACGAACAAATTTCCCTTGCAGCATCCACAACGCAAAGATACCTTTCAAGTTGTCAATGCCTTCATAAAAATTCATTTTCTGTGGTCTCTTCACAAATAACGTCGTTCGGCCTGGTCACCAGAAATGCAATGAAGATTCAAGTCTTCTGGGATGTTACACAATGCAGACTGGTAAATGGTTACCGACGTTTTGGACGAGCGCACTGCCTTCTTCTCTAGTTGCATGTCGTACAGGAAGACAGGCTTTGACGACGAAGGCAGCACGCCCCTTCAGAATGTCGCTAGCATATTACAAGTTGACAAGGCGTAAAGTCCCAGAAGATCTCAACTTCATCAGCACTGTTGCAAAAATCTGAAGTCTCGCAAAAAAGGGAACTGTCATAGCCGCATTATTGCACCATAGTTATTATAGCCGTCGGTATTATTAAGCTGAATTACAAACCAGAATATCTCAGAACGCAGAAGTGTTCACCACGATAACGGGGTTTCAGTGCAGTAGGATCTAATCCTGTCGACACCGTTAATACTGTGTGCTATTAACAGTTCAGCACACGTTCATTTACGTATACATTCCGCCGCAAGATTCTCGACAACGCCCCATCCCCCCACTAAAATTCAAACACAGCCAGCTGATAATAAGGCCACTTTTGTAACCAAATACAGGGAGATAAGCCGTTCTTTTCTTCACATGTACACCGGAATTTAGACGCTGCAGCCAAGGACGGCTTGTTAACCTAATGTTCCTCCTGGCTAGAAGCCATTGGAGAACGAAGCAGAGTAAAAATTGCAATAAATTATTCAGACAGGCCGGTAACTGATGGCGAAAATTTTCCTCTTCTTTCTTGCTCACACATACCGTCCTTCAACTTCGTATTTTGTTCTAGACCTCGTGTTTCGTCACTGATATATAATAGAAGTAAAGCGGAAAAAAGCGGGACTATTCCTGAAAGTCAACATTACTCTGGCAGATACAGTAACACACGGATAAGTAACTGTAAAGCACACATATCCTATATATGTGCATTCAGCTGTGGCTATTTATGTCTCAGAATTCCCTGCACGCGCAGTACATGGCAGAGTTTCACCCTGACAACTCTTTTGGCTCTTTGGCCGGAACACTTACTGCCAAGGCACAAACTTTATGATTGCTTTTAGCAAAGAGATGGCTTACGACTGCCATCCAATACTCTTGACATTGATGGAGCTGAAGATCAGTTGTCTGAAAATACGCAAGCCAAAGAAAGCAAACGCGGAAATCTGATCGTATTAACGAGCTAGTGACATTATAGTACAAGAATATACCATTACGTCACCACGAATGGGTCAAGAAGACTGCGAGAAACGGGCGGTGCAGCCTAAGGCTTACAGACGGCAGTGAATCCCCCATAAAATATTCGCAGCGAGGCATGCTTCCAACCTACAGAGGTAAATAATTTTTGCACAAAGGTAGGGCACTAATAACAAGCGACAAGCTGAGTATGGAGCCACTTGACAATACGGAGGTTTCCCTATTTTGGCAGCAATCAGCTGAGCCTAGGCAAGAGCCTATTTGCAAATCTGACTCAACTGTCTTTTATCGACGTAGCGAACATCTTGTGTCTCTCTCAGACGAGCTCGTAAGGAAGGTTAGAAGCACTGGTACTGAATAACAATCAATTCACCTCTCCAGCGGAAAGCAACGTAATTCCGCAGTGTTCTTTAAGAGGGCCCCGCCCCCCCGTCACGCCTTTTTTCTTTCAGAAAACCATTCGAGTGCAACTGTCGACTTCGTGCTTTGCCTCCACTGCCTGATCAAAAGAAAATATACAAAAAAGATAGCTGAAACAAAACGCTAATGTTCAGGAGGTCTTCGTGTTATATATTAAAGAAGAGAGAAGGTATCATGATCATCGGCTCTTTTATGTGACCTGCATGTCTCCTTCCCGGTGGCTGTAATCTGCTTGTCACTAACTCCTGCATGCTTGGAGCGTTCTTGTAATAGGTTTAGGGAAGAAATCAGGATAAGGCCGAAGGGAGAGTGCAGTATGTGATGACATGGCTTTGAAAGAATTTTGTGAGAAGGCGGGAACTAACTGAAATATCAGAATATTAAATAAAATCGATTAAGTAATAGGGTTCCCGTAGGAAACATTACAACAGTTCAATGGTATGGGAAGTATGAAAATCCAGACTGGATCATACGTAAAGTCACATCACTTTAAAAGCGGTCTCCAACATCAGAAATTAAAAAAATATTTGAAAAGTTTAGGTCAGAAAAAATATGCAATACAAACATAAAACAATTTTCCAAGCATAGTGTCTATTCTAGCTACTTAGCATTAAGCGACGCTGGTCGATTAATGAAGTTGGCCTGACAGCAAAATTTTTATTTTTGTTTTCATAAAACTCCTTTTTATTATTTATTATTCTTTATTTTTAGCAAATAGGGTTACGTGTAGTTTATTAAATAATGTCCTTTACATTCGAAAGTCAACAAAACCGAGCAAAAGATGTAATTTATTGAAGAAAATAAAAAACGAATATGTCTGAATTAAGTACAAATTATTTTCACTAATACGAATTGTGGCTGAAATCCGTAATCTGTAATCTGAAATCTGTAACTTATCCACTTTGTATTGATTTTAATGACTCAAAACACTGCATTAATGATGGGAAATTGTGAAACTAGTACATGTGTGTAATATTTCAAACATTTTAACACCGCGTAAATAAAATTACACACAGATTAAAGAACAGTTCTACTGTGATCCACGTGTTAAGCGGTTCTTACATGTAACAAATTCACAAACATCAGAGCAACAAATGAAAACAAGATACTTATGACAAAAACGCAGCCAGGAAATTATACAAATTCATGCATGGAATTAACAGACGTAGGCTACATACTCGTAAAACTAAACCACTATCCGCTTTTATATCAGTCAACGCACTGCAACCAATAAGAAGATTCTGCAACACGCTGATCACCAAGGTCTTCTCAAGCCCATTAACTGAAAAGTTAGAAACATACTCTCAGCACTAAGGACGGTTTGCTAATTGCAAAACCCGCAAGTCACAATACATTAACAGAATTGATTTAAGGTTTAGGTTTCTACGTCGCGTACAGAAAGAATGCTCCACACAACAATGCAAGGCTTCATACCACGACCTCTAAGGTTATAAATAAAAAATATTCCTATGAAAATTCGCTTTAATACAAAATTTAAAATTTTCGAAATTTGAAATTTCTGTGGCAGTGACTGAATATTTCCACATTTTGCAGTTTTATGGCGAAGACCACTCAGATCCTTCACGTAATCGTGGATCATATGCAGTCAGATTTCCGGGCCGCCTACGAGTCACACTAACAAATGTAATTACTTTCTTTATTAATATTTCCCGCTTTCGCCTGCCTGACGACAGCTACACAGGTCACATTCTACGAATGACATGTAATTCTAAACGAACGTTAACAGGATTAATTCATGCAGTTTTATAACTAGACATAACCTGGCTTTAATTTGAAACGGTACGCGTCAAGTCATTGCGACGTGCACTTCTTGTTTTGTTTTCTGTGGCACATTCGCTAATTTCCGACAATGATAATATTCAAAAATGAAAAATTCTCAAACACCCATGTGATGTGCAGAGATACACACCAAAATATTAGCGGCTTGGCGTTTTTTCACGAGTCGTTTCCTCAACGAAGGAGGCCGACTGCAAGCAGCTTTGAAACAATAAATTAATGGTTACAAAAATAGGAAATTTTCATCCTCGCCAAGAATATGGCTTTCGCAGTCACCGTATTACAGCCATTAATTTTACTCAAAATATACCAGCGATGAGCACTCCAAGACTAAGAAATAAATCATATATCTCTGCGTCACGCCATACTCGTAGTTTCGGTTGAGTGTTTCATTCTAGTTAACTGTTCTGTACTATTTAACAATCTTGCATCTTAGACTAAAAGATCTATTAGCAACGGAGTATCAACTCTTACCCTGCCCTGTACGAAATTATCCAGATTTACGGCTAGGGGATGCCGAAAGGAACTACACTTCAGTTAGTGTTACTTAGCCTACAAGAAAATGTAAGTATTGCATTCACATAGATTTTTTTTCACAAATGATGTAAGAGGTGAAATTATAAACGGGCTGAACTTTCACTGTTTGGCGGATGAAAAGATCATCGACGCTAACCGTGCTCTTAGTGTGGAGCCGCGCGATTTCCATAAATATACAGACGGAAATACTGAGTCACTATTTAACTGGTCCACACGAGAGACATCATCGGCTTAACGGTGTTTTTCTGCCACGACTTCCTACGGGAATAGCTGCCATTACTGGCGGAAGTTGTAGTAGACGACGGGGCTGTTTCATGCATGATGCAGCCCCAGTCCGTTACAGCAGGGTGGTTTCCGATTACTTAAATACGCTCTCTTTGATTGTTCGAAACGCACTCATTTGTGCCTTGGTCATCAGCATCTGCTGTTCTTAATTCTTTGGATTCACATCTGATAAAATCCTGAAATGCCAATACTGTGAACAGGGAAGGTAACTATACCAGGGAAGGGGACACGTGACAGCAGGTAATTGACCATACTGTCATCAGCCGTGAAGTTCTAAGCATTGTTGTAAAATTACAGTAGACTTTCAATCTGCCAAATTGTGTACTGCGTGTGGAAGCGGTTACTTTTAACATCTGGGCATATCAACATTCAAGAGAAAACACTAATCAACAACAAATACACAAAGAGAGTTTTATCGTCAATTGTAACACACTCCTACATGTTTCGACCCTGCTGGGTCATCTTCAGGGAGAACTTTCTGTTATCGTTACACTAAGGTTGCACTTTGTAGTTGAGTGAGAATGTGCTGTTGACTGTGTACTGCAATGTTTTTGGAGGCGTGAAATCTCTGTTGTCCCGGCCTGGAGTTCACGCCTCCAGTACACAGTACACAGTCAACAGCACATTCTCACTCAACTATAAAATGCAACCTTAGTGTAACGATAACAAAAAGTTCTCCCTGAAGATGACCCAGCAGGGTCGAAACATGTAGGAGCGTGTTACAATTGACGATAAAACTCTCTTTGTGCATTTGTTGGTGATTAGTGTTTTTGTATAATATAGTGCACGGACATGGAACATATTAAATTCGAGAGAAAATTCCTCTTTGTTACTTTCCTGCACGCAATTCACTTTCTGTCGAAATGAAACTTGAAACTCACGCATGTGTACACGCTACTACGACAACAAATGAAATAACAAAAACTAATCAAGTCAAGGTTAGTGTTGATTACGTGAGCTAGTTTTCATCCCATTTTCAGTCATCCACAGAAACTCATTTATCTGCCACTCTATCCTTGAATGTGAATTCAGATTGCAGAGCGCGTGTTTGGACGATGCAAACTTGAACCTTTCTGGTCATTCATTTTTAATGGCATCGGCGACCCAGGCGTCTGATAGCCAATGAAAAACGTCGCCTCCAGGCTGCCGGAAATCCTGTGTGATATGATGATACAAGCAGGAAATGTTATTAGGATAACAGAAAACATCACAGGGCCGAGTTGTTAGTTTGTGGCGAACATTTGGACTTCAGCTTTCCTAAAATTACGTAAACGTATTTGAAAGGTGAGTGAAATATTCATGTGTAATTTCTTAACAAGGATCAACGCAGAACTGCTTCAGTGTGCTTAATTGTAGCTTTTATCCGTCAGAAGCAACACCGACCTTACTGTAACTTGATATTGGCATGTAGACTTTTCCATTTTGTGGGAAATTCTGTTTGTTGTCCATAAGGAATGTGAAGTCTAAAACACGAAATGCATGAACCTAAAACTTTCATTTAATAATACATCCATGTGGTGTATATTGCGAAACAAAATGGAATTTTTTCCACATAATATCTTTGTAAAGTAGGCTGGCATATTTGCTAAACGAAAGTGACGGCAATGGGTGTGTCTAAACTTCCAAGGAATGTATTTTTAAAATATTTTAGACGTACTCTAAAGAGAGTATTCCTTCATATTTTCATTCTTTACAAATATTAATTTCATATATGGCGGGCCTAGCTGTACCATCTTACCAACTGGTTATCTCACTGTCTGTCCCCATCCGAAACAAAAAAATGTTCTGCAACTTATCATTTACATACAAATCTAAATACATGTTGCCTCTAATAAGATCATACCATGAATTAACTGCATATTTTTCGACACGATGCAAAAATAAACCTCTCCTACCAGATTGTGCAAAGTAACGAGCTAGTGTTCATTTAACCTTTCATATATGTATCATCGGTTTTTCCCTTTTACAAACATATCTAGCAATTTTTACTACTACATCCCATCCGAAATATGTTCACACAGATTCAGGCGACACGTTATCCAATACAAGAAATATAAACTCTGTGCTCTTGAGTATCCGTGACTTTTGTGTTCACCTGCACAGCGAGACCGTACTTCTCTTACAGGTGCAAATGAAATTCCAATTAGACGCGCGCCAATGGCATTTTAGAAAAAAAGAATGCCCGTGGTAAAATCCGTGCACTACGAGTATATCACGGACTAAACAATTCGCAATCTCTTTTGCTTCTTCTGTTCTCCCCTTTGCGGTAATGGAAGTGTTGTCTGTACAGGAACAAAAAGTTCTTCTATCGATTCTAGGACAATTTCTTGTCTGGTTTTCCTCTAGCTTTGTATTTTAATACTAAGTACATCATCGTCTTTCTTCTTTTATTTGTAGGTTTTCTATCCATTTCTGACGAATACGTATTTTTCATGTTCATCTACAGGCAGTAAATATACATCATACTTTATATCTTAGTTCTTTATTGTGCCCGTTATTGTATAAAATTTTATTTTCTGAAAATTGTTTTGAGCGTCACACCGGTGTAACACCTGTAATACATGTCCGCGTTTCCATAACTTCTTGAAACTTAATTTTTGTCGTCTGTTACTTAACTTTTCAAAGCTCAATGTGCGATTCCATAAGCCTGTTCGAAACTTGTTCAGGCTTAATGCCTATATCCTCACACATTTTTAACCAACGTTACAGCCTACAGAGTTATTACAGAAACTTGTACTGAAACACAATCATCTGATCTACTATGTGTTTTCTTTCGCAGGGAATGGCTTTCCTTTTGTGCTGGACGTTGATAACATTAATATGGATCCCCAAATACGGTGCAGCGCCGAACAGATCTACAGCGTGTAAATACGCAGGATATATTCTTACAATGGACTGCACGGATGTGAAGTTGGACAGTCTCCACAGCAATATGTATCCAGTCAATTCACCTACACTCCTAGCTCTTATCCTTGAAAACACAGGTATTAAGACATTGGAACCTGAGGTATTCAGCCACTTAACAAAACTCACACGTCTCGATCTGAGCAGGAACCAATTACAGACTTTGGATTACCGTCTGTTTATCAACCTCACTGAATTGTGGAGTCTTGATATGACGAATAACCGACTGACTTCCCTTACAGACGACAGACTCTTCGCATCTCAGCTCAAGCTAAAGTACTTAAAGTTATCCAGCAACAGTCTCATATCGCTAAATAGAGGAGTCCTCGCTCCACTTGTCTCTCTGAAATACTTGTACCTGTCAGGCAATCCATTTGTCTGTGACTGCGAACTGCGGGACACAATGTTGTGGTGTGAAAACAAAAATTTATCAACGAATGCTGTTTGTCATTATCCTAATGTTTACAACGGTTCTTCGTGGCAGATACTCAGCGATCCTAAGATATGTGTCGAAAGCGAAACAGCTTCTGACGTGACACCTGGAATCAAAGGAGCCGGTATGAACTTACTGGTCGTGCTTGTTATGTTGGGGCTTTGGTAGTTCATTTTTAAGACAGCTAGAGCAAGGTCTGATCGCTGGCAAAAAGACGGACCACATGACGAAACGTCCGAAGAGGACTGAAATGTAAGGAATAATACGTACGGTCTTAAAATTCAGTCACGTATGCATATAAAGTTGGGATGTGTAATGTATAGATGATGAGGTGGGTCGGGCAAGAAGCATGAATGGAGAGTAGAGAAATTAGCATATTTATATGTTTGTTGCAAAAATAAGGACTTAATACATAATTTCGGATACCTAGGCATGGATATTATAATACTAAAACTGACAACATATGGTTCTATGAAATGTGATGAACTATCGGACTGCATAATAGAAGAGAAGACTCAGTTGACCACTTCAGCAACATAAGAATCTTCTAGAAGAACCTTCATTCATGGATTTGATTATTTAACTTTGATTTGTTCAATGCATGTCAGTAAACGACACTGTCGAAGAAAGCAGGAGAACATTTTAATCACCCATAAAGTAAACATTATACGAAACCCTTAAATGTGTACTGCTCATATATATGGAAGCAACTAATGAACTGCCATTTCAAGGTGTAATTCTCGTCGAAGAATAAAAAAAATTCTATTCATTTGTTATATCAACAACATTACAACTATTTACAGATTAAACAACACAGTTTAAACACAACGCAATGTTTCACACGCCAGCACAAATTTCATGTTTCATTAACACATGCTGATAAACAGCGACGCTGACCTTTGACGTTTACACAGGTAAGCCACGCCCCCTGACAAACACAAGTACACACACATTTGTGAGGGGGAATTTCTTAAGTTCACTGTACTAATTAAAGTCCTAATGTGCTACCAACACTAACCTGCAGTATTGGTATGTGACTTGAGGGGAAGTAAAAGCGATCCTGACGTATCTTTGTCTTCACACTGTACTGGCATGTTACTGAATAAACTGGGATGAACCACTAAATAATCTCAGGATACAAAAAACACTAATCACCAACAAATGCACAAAGAGAGTTTTATCATCAATCGTAACACACTCCTACATGTGTCGACCCTGCTGGCTCATCTTCAGGGAGAACTTACCGTTACCCTTACACTAGGGTTGCACTTTACAGTTGAGTGAGAATGTGCTGTTGACTGTGTACTGCGTTGTTTTTGGAGGCGTGGACTCGCTGCGGTCCGGGCCCGGGCCGGGCCGCGGCGGGACCACGCCTCCAAAACCCACGCAGTACACAGTCAACAGCACACGCGCGCGCGCACACACACACACACACACACACACACACACACTGGCTTTAACAATTACAGTGACAAAAGTGAAATAAAATCAGGAGAAATAGGCTAGATTCGCAGAAGTCAATCAGAACTAAATATCTTATAGCGTATATCAGGGCAGAGGGTAAAACTCATAAAGGTGACACTCCACAAAGGCAATGCGGGAAACATCCCGAGGTAAAATGTATAAAAATAAATATAATTTATGTAACGAAATTGTATAATATTGAAAAGAGAAAACTTTGCTCTTTGGACTGAGTGTGTGTTAGTGTCATGTAAACGTGCACACCGGCACAAATTCGCGCACAGAACCGACTGCGAGCAGCTCACTTATTTAAATTAAACTTGGCATACAGCTCACACACGCAGGCGTCTGTGCAGCACACACTACTTCTTATCACACGCTCCTGCAGGCAGTTACGACGGAAGTATTAAGGGATCATTACAATCCTGATTATGCCTTCAGTAGATGACAGTCCTCTCCCTGTACGTAATTTTAACACCTACTGAAAACACCAACAAACTCTGTACTTCACGAGTATTTTTCAATCTGCGGCATATTTTAGAAAAGCGATACTATTCGTCTCGAAACACATCTCATCCACTGCCACATGCGCTTGCTTTTCCGAAAGGAAGTGAAGAAAACATCTGAACCCAGGCACTATGAGTGATGTTTAACCTTTATGCTGCTAATGTGGAATATATGGTGAGTTGCTAATAATGCCAGCACCACTAATGTGTAATATTTGGTGACCTACATTTGGCAACGCTGAAAGGAGCCAACTCGGCTATCAATTAGGCCCTTAAAGGCTTAGTTGGTAGCCGAGTAAGTGTATGCACACAGATATGACATAGGACGTCTTTCACGATTGATTCAGTGTTGAGACATTGTGTAGAGAGAGAGACAAAGAGGCTCCTTTCAGCGTTGCCAACTGTAGGTCACCAAATATTACACATTAGTGGTGCTGGCATTATTAGCAGCTCACCATATACTCCACATTAGCAGGATAAAGGTTAATTACGTAAATTACAGTTGTAACGTTATACGTATATGCCTCTTGCTCCGTTTTAGCCGTAGCTTATCCTTCATCAGGAGCCAACAGAACATACTGCGGCCCACGTAAAGCAAAGCACTGCGATACTGACCGTAAAAGGCGCAACTGGTAGAGATTTGCATTATGGAAGGTTGGGAGCTGTGAGAAGCCCATTACTGCATTAAACGAGTGTCCGACAGTTACACAAAACTTTCTATAGCCTACATTTCCACATGCTTAGAGAATTATTAACATATGTTGCATATTATGTATTATACACATATATAAATATCCACTGTTTACTGAAGCTTTCGGAATTGAACATAAAAGCTAGGGAGTATAAGTGTCAGTAAAAGTGCAGGATTGATTTATAATATCCCTGCACAACATTATACTTTCAGAAAATATTCAGAACCCTGTTACGCGTGCCAAAAACGCTAATCCTCTGAAGACAGTTGGCTGGTGAACGCGAAGAGAGTAACTTGCAATCGTAAGAAATTGCGATTGTAGATTTCAGGTAGAAATGCTTTCTTTAAATTTTGAAACAATATGATTAAGTGTTCAGTGACTCGATATTGTGCAAGAACTAGATCTTCTTGCTCAAATTAAGGGTTATGAAAACATGCCTAATCATCGTGAACTTTCGCGGTTTTACAGGTGTAGATAAATCAGTGTAAACAGTGGGATATTCGAATTGCCGAGGATGGTACATCGGTGTACGAAGTGTGGTCAGTGTTAGCATTTCATCACCTGTCAAGCGAACTGTGTAATACGCAGAACACATAAGTGTGTAAGTGGGGCACGCGGTGGCGCAGTTGGTTGAGGCACTGCGAGGTCGAATCCCGATGAGGTCATTGGGATTTTTGATTGATTTAATCCTTCCGGCCGTACTATGATGGCCCTGGGGTCAATTACGCCTCTAACAGAAATGAGTATCAGCAACCAGAAACCCATGGACTGTTAATTCGGTTTTGTGAAATGTTACTTTAATCTGAATCCGCGATGATGAGCCCATAAGGGATCGAAACGTGTAGCAGTGTTTAACGTGATATTGTAATACAAAATATCTGGGGACAATATATTGCATTTTGTTGGAGCAAATATTGTGATCTGATTATCGACAGTGCACGGAAAGAACAGCATAAAATCTAGCAGTACAAACACACGAAGAGGCCAACATTGATATAGTATCACATTCAACTTTGTTTTGCTATTGAAAGGTTTCTTTTTGTTTTTCAGATGCACAGAGAAATTGATAAGAGACGAGCACGACATACTCACATGTCAGATTTAGTAACTTCATTCCGCTTCAGATATCCTTTCTGCCTGGGTGCATTCCGGGAGTTTAAAATCATTAATTTGTAGACAAGCTACAATGGTTCTTATAACAAACAGCTACAACTTACCTGGAACAAAGAAAATCAGATCATTAGAAAAAGTCTAGCACAGACAATAAATACTAATGCTTCATTAAAGTCCATCACCGAAGAGGAATTGTTAAGTGTGGAAACTCCGTGGTTAGCAGTCTATCTTTTTTCGGCCACACAGCGCAACTTAATGCAGATGATGAGACTCTTACTGCACACTGGAGTACCGGGTTCTAGACACTCTCAGCATATTGGTGCTCGTGATTTCGGCAGCTGCTTCAGGCGAAAGGCAGGATAACAATCAGCAACAGACAAGGGCAGCTTCGCAGGATTTTAGATTATCTCGAAGTGACTGTGAAGGACACTTCCTTCTGTGGTGTGACGCCGTGTAGGCTGCAACAAATTTGCTAAAGTTTCGACAGACACTACTGCTTCCGTCTTCCACACTCACACTGAAGATGGAAGCAGTATGTTCCTCCAGTACGCTAATCTCTACCAGACTACACGGCGTCTCATCCCAGATGACAGTGTCCTTCTTTGGTAATTCCGCTCCCGAAACTTTGAGATCAATCACACATAATTTTCACACGTTCCTTAGTCCTCAGATTTATGAGACGCATTAGATACACCAACGAACATGCAAAGTCAAAGCTGATACAGTGAAAGTGGAAACAAACAAGTATGCAGCATAGCCCACAGATGGACATCTGCTAGGTTTCCCCCAGCCCATTCATTACACAAGTGTACGAGGTATGTACAGAATTCCAGACTCGGGGTATGCAACCCTGAAGAGCTCCGAGGTAAACAATACCCACGCCTTATGGAAAATCGGGATTTAAATGTCTGTTTTTAAAGGCATTTTTCAGAAATTCCATGATATTATATCCAAATTGAAACACACATTAGAAACACGCAAAATCCCTAGAAAATAATGGTCTAACCTATTATTAGGAAGTAATGCTTCAGCTATTTTGAAATTATATACACTCGCCTATAACAGAAAACTGTACAAGTCTTCCAGTATTTAATAACTAATCGCATTTAGTAATAAGCTTAACATTTCTGATGCAAGTACAGCAAAGCACAAGCAAAAATAAATTATATCTCAGTTATTGGTAAGAATACCGCACAAACGTTAACAAAGTTTTGAAATATCTTCCATATAAGCACATTATGAAAGTCGTGTCATTAAAGTGTGAAATTTTTAACACAACTGCGTCTAAAAATAATACATTTTACAGATAATAGCTAAGTTTCTCTTTAAGGACTTTACTTTCACTTTTATGCCTATCGTCTTCATATTAAACTGTTCAAAATATTTAGTACATTAAAAATAGATTTCTCCACATCTCACCCTAATTTTACAATAATGGTTTAATCGATGGCAGCCAGTTAAGTATTACACAAAGTATGGTTCATCTAAATGTAAAACTATTTCAGATTTTCAGCACTTTGTATTAATAACAATTTAAATCGAAAATAATTACAAACCACAGTCTTACACATTAATTAACACATACGGTTCACACAAATATACTGTCAGGTGTATCCCTATTTTGCAATTTGATAAACATATGAGTATAATTCTACCTATTAACCCACTGCCATATATGTGTGTAATATCAGTTGAAAAATTAGTAACTCCTACTTCAGAAGCAAAAAGTCATTTTGATATTCAAGACATTTCTCTGCACTTTACATTGCGAAGGCCCGTAGACATGTTCAAATTCCAGCACTCGTGCATATTATATGCCTATAATGTTTCCATATTTTCCTCCAGTCTATACCAAGATCCTTATCCCAACCCACGCTTTTCATCCGCGTCATTCTACTAAAATTGTGTACACATTTCTGGTCTATTGAGTTCTACAGATTTTTTAACTGGAACGTGATGAAATTACCCTGACAACTTTTGTATTAATACTCTTAAATTTTTTTAATAATATCTAAAATATGAAAAACTGTCGGAAAATTAAAGCTAAATAACTACTGCATGCACGTATCATGAAAACGTTACTAACTTCACCTAGCACACTGCTCTGTTGCACTTTTGCTTCTCTATAAGAATACTCGTTTGTGTTTATGTAGGTCTATGGCCGATTGTTTCAAAAAGGTAAATATATTTGCTACCGATTATCTATTCCTGCTTTCATGAAGGAACCAAAGGTAACGTGCCCCAAAACAGTGTGGCTTACTCTTAATAGAAAAAGCTTCAACACTTTACCCATGATTCATAGCATAACACAAAATCGCGAGGGCTCGCTTGGCATTCGAGCAAAGTAAATTAATTTTGAAGTGGTACTGGAAATTCAAGAAGGTGCGTGAAAAGCAAGACGGTGTAGACGTGAATTTCCTCAACTGAGCCTTCAACATTACGTGATGAGTACAAAAATTCGTGATAAATATGAGACTGTACGCACTGTGCGAGACGTGTTCTAGTAACGATCCAGAAGACTTCGTGCATCAACGAGAGGGAAACACTTTTCTACAGTGTCATATCAACTCTCAGAGTCATCGAAGAACCTGTAACGTAATATGATCCTGAGACTGATATCAGCAGGATAAATCACACGCAACTGCTGAGGATGTTACGGGCAATATCTGACAACGGTCCTGAGCTCAGAGCCGAGTTTTATGAATAGCTTCACAGGAATGTGGACGAGAATTCAAAATTTCTTGCAGTCCGCTAGGAGAGGAGGAAGCAACACTCAAACTCGCTGTTGCAGTGAATCGACATAACTGCGTGCACGTGTGTTCCGAAGACCCAAATCTTCATGTAGAGTACACAGTGGATTTGCCAGTGCCTGCAGAGGTGCGATGTGTCATCCAGGATTATCGCGAGACCGTACTGATTTGAAAGGACACTCACTGGGTCTCAGTACCTCAAAGTGCTTGAGGTACCCACTGTGCTGGACATTCAACAATCATATGGGGACAAAACTTGCTACCAACACCACAAAGAACCTGACATTTCCATCGTGATGCCAGTTATTCTCTTGAGCACATTTTCCCAGAGCGGTGATCATACCGAATGCAAAGTTTTAGTATGTGGTATTTGAGATTCTCACACCGGTGTTGCTGGAGACTGAAGTTGTCTGTGACGTTACGCCATATCGGCTGTTAAGCAGTCGCAATACGCATGACGTAACATACCAGAAGAAGGAATTTCAAGTAGAGTACCACACGTTCGCCTGATTTAACTCAGTTTGACTTCATATGTGGAGTTACCTGAAGTGTTTAGTGTACAGTAAAATACCAGCAACAACAACTCACTTTCACTTACTGGGTCACCTGAAGAATTAAGCACATAGTACAAAACCCGCAGCATCCAAAGAATTAAGGCATAAAACTGAACCGCTTAGCGCAGACATCCCGGAAGATACATTGGTGAACGTTTGTCACTCAGTTATTTCCCGCTGCCGAAAGTGCCTAGAAATTAAAGGCTCTCATTCTGAGTATCTGCGATCGTGTAACATGTGCCTCACATAACTAGTTTCGTACTTATAAATGGTCGATATTTCCTGAATCATGTAGTGAAAAATTTTTCTTTATTAAAAGGTGTATACAATTTTTGAGACCTTCTGTACATATATACAGGCGTATATATAACATATTTGTGTATTATGTCAGCCACTACCGTCCGCTATGTAAGGGCAAACGAACCTAAAATCCATTAAGGAAGCTAAGCATAAAGAACACACCGGATACTGCCGACTTCCCTATAACGCCTAGTCGGCCAGGGGAATTCGCAGGGGAGAAATCTCCCATCTGGGATGGCTAACTGTAATACATCATCGTAAAAACTCTACAACTGCTTTAGTTCATTTGCTTGGAGATCATGAAATGATTTATTTAAGCAGAAGCCACTGCTCTTACTTAGCTTCGTTAGTGTAATGGAAAAAGGCATTAACAGACTTCCTCATGAAAAATGCAAGAAAATATCGTTTTTTTATTCTCA
Organism: Coptotermes formosanus; assembly: GCA_013340265.1. Lineage (NCBI taxonomy): Eukaryota > Metazoa > Arthropoda > Insecta > Blattodea > Rhinotermitidae > Coptotermes > Coptotermes formosanus. Next base: position 4,173,677 of record BLKM01011744.1, read on the forward strand.
TTAGAGTGACTACTTCTTTAACTCGTAAGATGTGTGATTTAAACTTCTTTACACTGAAGCAAAGTTTGATCTCGTATATTTACTGAAATATACAAAATAAAATTCTCCATAAATGATAATATTCAATTTTTTCCAAGCTCCCTACAAGGCAGGTAGTAATTTCTCCTTTAAGACCATCGGTATGCCTTTTAGTCACTTTATACAAACGTTATTACGAATATTCTTCTTGTGATAGGCATTTAGTGAGTTACGTCCCAGACGACAGTGAGAACCCATGTACTCCTTCATGTAACGTGTTCCTTATTTGCGCAGCTTTTTAACAAAAATTGAAAAAGGGCTAGCAGTCCTTAGTACTAGTCTCCAACACCAAATTTCATAAAAACCTTTCAATCCTTCTCGCTTTATCATAATTCGGAAATAAGTGGAAGCACGGATGGACAGGATGGAGTTATTAGACACAACTTGTGCTGCAGACGCGTCAGAAGAGAATTCGCTGTTAAAATTCTACAACGTAGTTCTTCATTCTTTCAGTTAGCCAGGCCTGTGAATAGCCTCTTCCGAACAATATTGTTTGATGCAATTAAAATTATCCACAAGTCAACAAGAATGTATTAAGGTGAAATGAAACCAAATCATTTTAGTTTTTAATATGTTCCTTCTAAATCTGGTAGCAAAAGCAGTGCACCACGCAAACGTTTTGAAGAAAAGAGTAACACATATTCTTCATGTATATATGCGAGAAATAAGCATCGCTTAATCAGTGTTGGCTGACTTTTAAATTGGAGGCTGTGGAAAGCATAAAACTGTGAGTGTATAATGTCTTGTTTTAAAGAAACAATTTGTCATTTAAAACAGCGGTATGACTTGATAACAAGCGATATGTGCCTTTTCGTGCCTTGTACATGAAAACCTGAGTAACAATAATTTTTTGGGTACAGCAAATTCTTTGCCCTCAATTTTGTGATAAAAATAAGCTTTTCGTGCACGTTACCGAATAATTTTAAAATTTGTCGAATTCTATGAGGTCAAGATGGAGAATTGCTTCCGGCATTAAGAAACAAAGGATTGTGGGTATAATTTTCAAGTTATTTCGCACTTCTTGCGGTTTAGTCTATTACTATAATTATTCATCCGTGGCCCCAAATGTGCAAATGGGAGTTAGATTCGATCGGCTTCCATGTCAACAGGAGAGTCCATAACCAAATGTGTAACTGTCACCTGCCCAAGAATCTAAATGGACCATGAAATGAGTTGACTAGTTCATTTGTTTCTTAGTCTGATGCACATGGGCTTACATACGTACATACGTACGTACGCACATACGTACACAGTAAGAGGTATATAATATACTTGTTTACTTGCTTGGTTGACTAATACGATAAAGTGTTCAAAGTTATTAGTGGCAAGTGAACTGAAACACACAATTCATCGTAACATATGCTTATATGGTTGAATGGATTTAGAAGGAGTACCCGCGTACAACAAGTAAGGAAGATGGTAAAGCCAGTTACCAAAGTCGCTTAAAGGGATGTTACGTGAGGCTGTCACTTCTGCATGAATTTGCTACTCAGCGACATGAATCTATAAAATACTTACGTACATTAGTGGACTTAATATCGATTTACTAGCACTTCTTCTGGTTACCCCTTAACTACACGGACTGATACAGCACGCACTGCACACAGTTTAAAAAATCTGTCCAGTGCGAAGTGCATCAGATTTGTTTCAGCACGCGATGAGTGTGCAGGATAGAGAAGGTTGACCACATTCGTTATGGCACAATCCGTGAAAATTTCACGAATACATACTACCTGCTGTATTAATGAATGCCAAATTCTCTTTCAGCCAGACGTCGCACCTGCAGACTTTTATTCCTCACACACAACGTCATACCAAGGGCACAGGCAGCAGCCTACAATATATTATATGGTCAAAAGGCTCTGCATATTTCTTCCCCCTTTTTTTTTAATTTGGAGGAGTTTTAGCATTTCCAGCCAACTTCCCTCCCTTAAGGAAATGAACTATTCGTCTCAGATCAATATAATATCTATGTGTCCCCGTTTTCAACTTTTGACCCCTTTGACCGACTTTCAGGAAGATTTTGTATGAACGTTAAGCCACTGGGGACCAAAGCTATCTGATTTCTTTATGTCCTACCCTCAGCAATAACAACGTGCAGAGCACCCGAATTTCAGATGAAAAAGCAAAACTGAATCTAATGTGCTGAAATTATATATGATAAAAGTTTTCGGAAAAAAATGCAAGTTTATTCAAGGTAATTCTTGGTACAATATGAAATAAGAAAATGTCGAACGTGTACATATTTCTTTATTTTTTATTTGGCGGTCATAACTTAATTCACTAGCTGATATAACATATGCAATATGGGACTCAAATAGACCTTAAACAAAAAAGGCATGTGTTCTCTACTAGCACTTGTATGCGAATTGCATTCTTTCGTAAAACTCGATTTATATCTGCATTACAGCAGGTGGTCAGAAAACCATTAACACGATTTGGTTCCACTGCACTTCCAGATTTTGCCTTACGTATGCCCACATACCTAACCCCTCGCCATACAGTTCTCCATAGTTTCTTAATGGCAGAGAGTTAGGTGCCCCATTTTTTACCCTATGCTGACCCGCGTTTAAGCCCATAAACAACGGGTTGGGTGGGGTGGCACACTTCCCTACTCGGGAGCTTTGGGTTCGCAACTCATCCTGAAGGCCAACCATCATGCCTAAGATATTCCGTAGCTTCCCTCAGGACTTCCATTCAAATTCCGGGATGATACATTCAGTTCAGCCACAACCAACTCCTTGTAAATTCCTTCCATTCCATATTTACTATTCCACCCACCATCCACTTTATATGGTTTGATATACAAACATCGTGCACCAAGTAGAGATGAAAACTACGAAAAGCTAATGCCTCAGAGCTACAGTTCTCTACTGCATTGATTGCTACTTTAGAAAATGCAATGTTTCCACTTCTATTTCCTCAAGACTTCTATTCGACTTATTTTATTACTCAATTACCATTTTATTCGAGTATTCAAGATGGTCTGGTGAAACGGGGTCCATACTGGTCGTTAACCAAAACACACTAACGCCCATTCTTCTCCATGAACGACGACAAACTGGGTAGTTATACTTTTAAACAAGTTAGACCTTCTTTTCCAAAGTTTAATAGACCGAAACAATAGACTTGGGCGTCTTCTTTCCCACCGGACCTTCCACGTTGTTGAACAACCTGCTGTTGAGAGACTAACAATAAAAGTGTCTTATGTAACACCTTAGTACGTAAGGAAATTTAATTGGGTGAAAAACTGTTAACTGTAGTTGGCGAACAATGTAATTATTAATTTCATACTTTGTTAGAAAACAATACACAAATTATACTTTAGCACATTTTCTCACCGCTGACAGAAAAACGATTAGACAAAACTATGTACTTTTCACCTCCCCCCTTCCTTCAGCACTATTAGTGACTTCATTACCACCACTCGCTTTTATAGAAGTTCTTAAATTACATAAAATTAACAAATATTAAGAAAAAGTAATACTTTCGAAAAATTTGCCTCCTTAAAGCAGTTACAGTCGTCCTGCGTACCAATCTCAAACATTTTCGTCAGTATAATATAAACAAAGGCCTGTATATATACTTTTCATGAGCCAACACTATGAGGCTCCGTCATTGGATTGCTTGCCTAAGCATGAAGGAGAAAGCGCAAATGTGTCCGGTCAATATAGCCTACTGTGAGAGCGATATTCCAGAACAAGTCCAGCTGTTAAACTGTATTCATAGTGACGACAGGTCATCACACAGGTTTGCGCACCCTTGTCATCTATTTACTTGCAAATGGGTGTCTCAGTATTCAGAGTTCTCGGGGGGGGCGGGGGGGGGAACGCTGGAGTCTTTCAGTGTAATAACAACTGATAAAATATAAATGGCTGTACAGAGAGCTTATAAAACATCACTTTTATCAAATACACCTGTAAAGTAGGTATGTCCCAGTAATTTCTTGGTGTGAAAATACCTGTGCTATTCACGATCATTAGAAACTGAAAACTGTAGCCTACAGTACGTTTATTTGGAAAAACTATTCTTTGGAGCTGGTAACAAAAATCAGTTGTATACAAAATTTACCTATGAAAATCCTTGGAAAGCCAGAAGAACAAAAAAATATGAATATATTTTGAAGATGAAACTTTTGATACAGCTGGCTTACGGTCCTGACCAGTGTCGGTATTCGTAACAGCAGTGTTTAACGTTCTGTTTCTATTAACATACAGAGAATGACTTCGTCTAACTGGTTACATCTTAGGTTATTCGATGGCGTGCTGTTTCTTCCGGGTACAGTGACGAATGGAATTACTGCATCTTCTTGTTGAAGTGAACTGGAAAAATCTGGTGTAGGGTCAGAAGCCGTACTTGTTTTAAGAGAGATCCACATTCAGGATATTTGTTTTGAGTTTTATAAGGAATATGTGCCATGGGGGAAACTGCAGATTCTCCTGAATTATCCTAACCGCGAAATTTCGAGTTCTTCCGGGCTAAAGCCAGTATAATGGCTAAATTAAACAAGCACAGGTCGGTTACCTTCAAACGCGTGTGTCGTGCATTTGGCAACAAGATTTATACAGCATATGCACTTGCTATAGGGTAGTTAAATGAGGCACATATAAACTATCCACCAACAAATACACCGAAAGTTAAAAGTAAAGGTTAAGGTAACGCCGTCCCTCCTCTCAATTTAGCACCTCTCCCTGAAGAGGTATGGGGGAATCGCTTTACAGCTTCATGCTCTTGACTCTTTTCCGCCGGAGGAAGACCCTCCACATACCCCTTTGATAGGAGGTTGGAAAGGGTTCGTTGTCTGAGTGGAAGTGATTGTAAAGAGAAAAACATTTTTTTCTACCGGAAGTCAAGCTCTTGACCGCCCATCCGTCAGCCTAGGCACTGTACCGCAACAGCTGCATCGACTTATTCATCCTAAACAACATTTATAAATTAAAAAGGGTTAAATGCTATAAAATATCACTCAGCACTCATTGCGTGCAGGTTGTTATAAACGTGTCGCTCTTGCACTCATACTCTGATCTTGATTTGGGCGGGATCCGCAGGGCCGCATTGCTTGAAACTTATGGACCAGAGCGATTCAGTCTACAGCAAACCGTCCGGAACTGTTAGTATTGCCTCTGAGAATTTGCACTTTCCGTTCCATTTTCAGGATATCGCGTGACCATAGAGAACATTCAGAAATACGAAACTGCATACAGAAGTAACAAAGACCGTGTCGGCGGCTAGCTTCAAGAATGACGGTAATTATTCTAAATGAATGCTAGTATATATTTAATCCCTGTTGAGCTTAGGTTAAATGGTTTATATGTACTTACCGCTCATTATTCGGGGGGTTTGGGGAAAGCACACAAGTCGTTCTTATTAGACTCACTTACATTGTTACATATCGTGTGCTGTTAACCTTTTAAAGCCTAGCGGTAACTTTACATACGACCAGGTTTAACATTAAAAAATTCTACGTGGTGCCCACATTGCGTTTATGTGTTTTGTACGGATCTCAGAACAAACAGCAACTTTTGCCTTATAAAACATTAAGAAATTCGTTTTTATAACCGAAGTGGAGAGGGTTTATAGCGCGGTACGCGCTGAGTCCTTTATAAAACAGATACGCTTCGTCTTTAAAGGGTTAATGGCAATTTACGTAATGCAACTTGATATGTTGTTGTTGTTGTTGTTGTTGTTGTTGTTGTTGTTGTTATCATGACTACTCTTGTTGCAACTTTTTAAAACTTAGCCTAATACAAATTTTGCGTAATATTAAAACTGGTCGTACATCACCTCAAAATGTCACACCGTCGGTATTTGTCAATGATGACTAACGAACAAAATTTCAAACAAATGTTTTGCTGTGCTTGCAACAATGACACGGCCTCTCCAACTTACAGCTTCAAATGTCCATCCGTCACCGCAATCAAACCAACACACAGATAATCTTGTTTCTCTTCAGATGCACCGATAAATAGTAGCAAAATAACAATCGCACGTTTCTCAGTTTAGTGACCAGGCTACGGGATGGAGGACCGAGAAATCGTGGTTCGATTCCCTGAGGTAAAACGCTTTACTCTCTTCTTCAAGATATCCAGCCGGCTCTGATTCGCACCCGGAATCCCGTTCCACAGGTAGAGAAGATCCTTTCGCTGGAAGTAAAGCGGCCGAAGCGTGAAGATTCTCATTTCCACTTAGTGCTGAGTTTATGAACGAATGAAGATATACCGCTACTCCCCTATTGGCCTTTATGAAGTGGACAAGTCTAACAGCGCCTTATTATTACTACGTGACAACGCGTATCACGTGGTTCTAGTATCGGTTCCATCTAAGAATTTATTTAGCCCGCCATGTTGCTGTTACGGCTTATAGGAAATTAATAGGAAACTAAAATATGCGAGAATATGGTTCCCTGTCGTGGCATAAGGCTAATGCCAGACTTCTCGAGAAAGTAAAACGGGACCAACAGTAACGTATGTGGAATAAGGCATTGGGACAGACAGACAGAGAGACAGACAGACAGACAGGCGCACAGACACACAGACAGACACTTGGACACCATGGTGATCCCGCAGGCCCTCACCGATTCCAAAAGAAAGGAAATTAGGCAAGTAATGTAGTGGATTAATTTGTGAAAGAAAGGTTTAAACAGGAAATGTAGATGTCACTTGTAAATTGTAATACTGGTCAGTCCGATCAGGTGTGGTTGGACTGCATACATTTGTGCGATGCCTGAAAGGATGTGCCCAGTCAACGGACTGGCCTGAAGAAAATTTTATCAGATTCTTATTTCTCTTGAGTCATTTCATTAGTGATCAGTGATTCTGCACACAGAAAGTGCTTATTAGATGGCAGTAACATACAGCAAATTGGAACGTCACATGCCCGTGTTATTGTATTTATCGTGATAAGAGGCACGCTGTATGGAGGCGCTGATGGCAGAAGAAGCATGAAATGACATCTCGATAATGGAAAAGCAGATTTTTCTGAATTGTTGTTCCCACTGGTTTACGGCCAGACATGAAGACGCTTGTACAAAAAAATCGCACATTTTTAAACGATGCTATTTTTATCATGGGTCGACAGCCCTCGTGGGCCTTGGCCTCCTCCATGAGGTTCCCCGATCACACTCATTTAGACACACCACATTTGGTAGGACTCCTCTAGAAGAGTGTTCGGCCGTCGCGGAGACCTCTACCTGACAATACGAAAGAGTCACAAGACACAGAAGTCCATCCCACCGGCGGGATTCGAACCCACAATCTTAGCAGCGACTGGCCGCAGGCCCACGCCTTAGACGGCACGACCACTGGGTTCGGCTAATACTACACTGCTTACTAATAACACTTGTGTCAAGATGCGTACAGACAGAGCTAATGTAAGCATATAAGGGGAAACTGCAGTTGACTCAGCCTCTAACAGAAACGAGCACCAGGCGTAAATGCGGCCGGTGGGTACGGCTGACAAAAGTTCCACCTTCATGTGCCGACTGTCTAGAAACTCTGGGAGCCTCAACTTCCTGGAACACTATGGGCCTGCCGAGGCCTGTATAGGGATAGCTTTACATAAGGGAAAATTGTAGGATTATTTGTTCGAGTTGTAGGGGACAAATACGTTGTGTCGTATTGAACAGAGCACCCCGGCTGAACCAATTTCGCTGGCTCCCTTTCCTATAAGGCCGAGTTTTCAGAATTCCTGCACAGGCGCTCCTACGACCTGTGCTGTTACATTCTTTCGTAGGGCAAGCTAGTGTTATCCGTCAATGGCTTCGACTAGGCATAAGAACGCCTTGTAGGTAGGTCTGTATGGTGTCGTACAACGTCAGTGCAGGTTTGCACTGCTTCAATTCAGTACGGGGAGGTTTAACCTTCTAAAGCCTAGCGGTAACTTTACGTACCACCAGGAGTAACATTCAAAAATTCTACGCGGTGCCCACATTGCGTTTATGTGTTTTGTACGGATCTCAGAACAAACAGCAACTTTTGCCTTATAAAACATTAAGAGATTGGTTTTTATAACCGAAGTGGAGAGTGTTTACTGCGCGGTACGGTTGAGTCCTTATATAAAACAGACACGCTTCGTCTTTAAAGGGTTAAGCAAATGTTGGCAGTAGCAGTGGAAGTAATACGAACCAACACACTTTAAGGTGATAGCTAACGGAAGGACGGAGGGGATGTGTGTACTATTTGTGGTGTACAACCCTTTGTTGGGGATCGGTTAACGACATTCTCTTAGCTCACGTGGCGCTAACGTGTTTAAAAAGGTGTCAGGATGTGTTAGGTGGTGTCAGGAAATTTCCCCCGACCGCAGCACTGCGTGGGCGCTAAATTAATGCATACATACACAGCCTATATTAGATTCAGGTAATATTTTGAGCATACACCATTTTTGCTCTAAGCCATGTGACATTATTTTTACGCAAGAGTTTTCGAAAGTACAGTCATTGGCACAGTACAAATTGTGTGCATTATAAATGGCTGTGAAACATTCAAAGTGTCGTGATACGGAAGTGCATGCACTTCACCATAAACTTGATTACTTAAAGACTTGCTAAGTACCGAGAAAACCATTACCATCACGAACAATATCTAATTCCGTCTTTCAAAGGCAGTGTAGAATTAAAGACACGGATCGGCCCTTAAATAATGACTTCCTCAATTTGCACAGGTAAGTGCTCACACCAGAGGTTGGTATTTATAACGGCATAGGATTTCGTCTTATTTTCACGGTTACATAAAACACGTCAGTCAGTCTCGTTCTTATTCTGTACAGTTATCACAAGTCGTGCCCTTCATTCTGACGTTTCTCTATTCCTTTGGTTCATCGTAAAATAAAGTCTTTCAGCTGTAATTATTACCCTTGCAATGCACGTTAAACGATTTTACCTACAAAATGTTCTTATTTGTCTCGTTGCATTTTCCTATAAATATTTTGTTCCAATTTCTTCTGCTGCTTAGAGTACAGTTTCATTTCCAGTGCTTTAATATAATTCACACTTCTGTTATTCCTGAAGGCTAGACACAAGCTGCGTCTTCATAAGGATAGGATATTCTGGGTCCTACAGACTACCTAAATTTATGCTGCTCTGAAAATCTTCACTTGACAAAGCAAATTGAGACAGTAATAACTGCCAACATTTTCATGCCCATTAATTAGGAAAGGAAGCAAAAGATGAGAAGGCAATTTAGTTAGACTTTTCGACAAAGTAATCACAAAGTAGCTACACAAGTTACGTATTACTTCTTTAATGTAATCGACGCTTCAGGTACGTCGACGCCAAGCATAACAAACTCCATCTTTTTAACAACTTTGAATAAATGGGTAGGTTCAAATGTTACTTAACGATACGTAATCAAATGAAAAGCTTACTTTGTTTCGCATAAGATGACGCGATGGTTATGAACGATCAATTCTAAACTAATACCAGGCATCCCTATGTATTAGCTGGTATTTCGGCTTTGTACTTGGGACGATCAATGGCCGCGCGGTCTAAGCCGCAGGTCTGCGGCCGAGCGCTTGCTGGCATCGTGGGTTCGAATTCTACCGTGGGCATGGATATTTGTCTCTTGTGAGTATTTGTGTTGTCAGGTAGAGGTCTCTGCGACGGGCCGATCCCTCGTCCAGAGGAGTCCTACCGACTGTGGTGTGTGTTTGATTGTGATCCAATTAAAATAATAAACAACCTCGACACCTACTTGGGTAGGTAGAAGCGGTAAGGACTATGAACTTGGGACGCTCCTTGTTCGATTCTGTTAAATAATTCCTATACCTTATTAAGGAAGTTTGTGCTTTATGTTAGCCCTCGATACAAATGACGGAATTCAGACTCTGTGATCAGACAGACTAATTAACTCAAGAAAAACACAAATATCTCCTGTACTGGACAGAATTTCTTCGCACGGAATTGGGACGGGGTATACGAGTATTCGTTGCTTAGTCCTTCCCTCTTCTACCTACTTGTTCACAGTAGGTGTAGAGAGTTTTTATTTTCACTTGATCACGCGGCCACTGGCATCGGCGACGGGGTGTATACGGAACATAAGATCACTTGGCCAGGAGCAGACCATGACTCAACATGAGCGAGGAGCAAATGCTGCAGTTTATGTAGGCATACGTTTCTTCCTCTCCGTTGTACGTCCTTTCAGACACAGTGCCTGCCGTAGGAAGCTTCACATCATTCTGTACCAAGGTCGTTCTATCCATCAGAAGACTACTGAAGCAAAAAAACACGTAGAAATGGCTGGAAAGGGGTCTCGCTCCAATGAAAACAAACGATATTTCGATGATATTCAGTCCGTTAGGCAAAAACAACTTGCAAACGACCCAGAAGTGAAAAGGATATTTCAGTTCCTGCACAGAAAACGTGAATAAAATGAGAGTGCATCAAACAACCTAAAGTAATGTGACGAGACTTTTTATCGTAGAAATTACAAGGGAAATCGAAAGGTAGATCTCTACTTCCTTGACTTTGAAAGTAACGTCGCCAGAACTTCAACGGTGGAGGATATAAATAAAGTCACTTGTGCGACCTGTTTAACACGACTGCTCGGCTAACAGCACCGGAGAATGACCACGAGATCTCATTCGATTTTGTGGCCAGTGTGTGAGAAACAGGTAAAATATAGGAAACAAAAACAATTTGGAATGACAACGGACGTTTGAGCAAGGTTGGACTTAGGACTGTGTTGAAGTACTTGAAGAAGGGCTAACGAGAATTCTAGACTCTAAACCTTCCTGTCTCCCATCGATAATAATAAACTCTGAGGTTAAAGAATGAATCCAGCATCGTATACGGGACAACTGAAAAATCATACTTCATGGAAAAGCTTCGGATGAAATCATCAGTCACGGAAGGGAGCGGTGCAAGAAGGGCGTAAGGTCAAAATGAAGATATCTTTTTTTTTTCTTTTTACTGAGTTGCTAAATTTTTGGAAACTCAATGGCAGAGGCTCTCTAATTCTCCATCCATGTAGCACTGTCGCTTGGCCGAAAAAGTTTTCGGAGATCTTCTGCATAAGTAAGGCCAAGTTTCGGAAAGCCAGTTATACGCTTCGTGGTTTTAGTATTGGTGGTGGTGGTGGTGGTGGTGGCGGCGGCGGTGGCGATGGCTGTGGCTATTGTGGCGGCGGCGCCACCACCACCACCACCACCA
>BLKM01011744.1:4184961-4458944 GCA_013340265.1 Coptotermes formosanus
GGTGGCGGTGGCGGTGGCGGTGGTGGTGGTGGTGGTGGTGGTGGTGGTGGTGGTGGTGGTGGTGGTGGTGGTGGTGGTGGTGGTGGTGGTAGCAGTAGTAGTAAAAGTAATAGCAGTAGAAACCGTCTCAGTGGTACAGTATGATGAATATAAAGACGAAAACAGACTTGACATAAAAGTTACAAACACACACGCCCATAAACTCGTATCTCGTGTGTATGCATGACGTACGATCATGTACGTATGTGGGCCTATGTATGTACGTACGTACGTATGTATGTATGTATGTATGTATGTATGTATGTATGTATGTATGTATGTATGTATGTATGTATGTATGTATGTATGTATGTATGTATGTATGTATGTGTGTATGTACGTACGTACGTACGTATGTATGTATGTATGTATGTATGTATGTACGTACGTACGTATGTATGTATGTATGTATGTATGTATGTATGTGTGTATGTACGTACGTACGTACGTATGTATGTATGTATGTATGTATGTATGTATGTATGTATGTATGTATTATGTATTATTACTTATATATGTACGTATGTATGTACGTATGTATGTACGTATGTATGTATGTATGTACATGCATATGCATATGCAGACATACTTCCTTTGCTGGTTCGTGCAGTATCTGTAAATTTAGAATTGAGAAGCGCTTCAAATTTTCATCTCTGCCCCCTGTTGAAACAACAACGAAAATGTGACATAAATATGAGTCGCTTTGTTGAGACTCCTAACATTCAAAACAAAAGAGGTGTGTTACTACAATTTTCTCATAATTTTAATTTCCCGATACGCAGTTGATACCAAATTATTCAATCGAGAACACCCTCACAGTCAAACAGACACAGGAATGAGGAAACTGATTGCTACATTATTCATGCGATTAACATTATTCTAGTTTACTTTGTATGTTTTTACCTCATATAGGTATTTGAGACAAAGGAAAGAAGAAGCTGCAATGGTGGGAGGTAAAACAGACGAAACAATGCTAGATGATGTGCAGTCTGTAATGAGATGGCCACAGAAAGTCTGGCAAGACAGATCTGAACAACTGCTTAGGATCGAGAATGGAAATTTAACGCCTTTCGCCTCAACAGCAATAGGAATGTTCAAAAGCCGACATCTTTGTATGCCAAGCATATTCGTGTGTCTCCAACCGTATCTGCTGCTTCCGATATTCTCGAGTTTTCATTTCTCACTCTAAACTTCAGTCCGTACTCACGTCCCTTCCACATCACGCAGATATGATAGAAAGAATATATAGAAACTTCTTATAAAAACAAACGTAACAGATTAAATATACTGTAATTATTTCATGATAATAAAATACAACATAATCTTCGTTTAAATAAAACCAGAGACTTATCCTTTGCACCCCCCATAGGCATCGATTTTTCAGATATCGATGGCGGAAGTATTGAGATTATTGTTTGCTGGGCTCAGAGTACGTTTGGATTTTCTTATGAATGTCAGAACAAACAGCATTTGTTGTCTACACAGCGTTAATGGATTTACGTTTTTATGAGACATACACTGGGCTTTCTCTGGGGTAACAAATAAACATGTAAGTATCAATTACGCAAACTTCAGGCTACATAGGGTAAGGACTGATGTCTTGAAAATAATACCATCAAAAATAAGACCACTGCAGGCTATAAAACTGGATATAGCTTTATAAGGTCAATAATAATCAAGAGCATCTGAAATATCACGTATCACAGAGTTAGATGAAAATACGCCGGGCGAAATTCCCGACACTAGTATTGTAAAGGTCCGGAGTTGTATCCCAAATATTGCTAATAACATGAAGGTAAAATGTAGTAACCAGCCTGGAAAGATAAGAGCCATTAGCCGCATGAAAACTCAAATGGAGCCAACACCCGAAAGTCGTGTAGGTCGTAGCCAAGTTAACTCCAGATAACATAAAATGTCAAAAGTCATATTCTTACAACGTACCAAAGACCATCGCAGTGTCCGGAGTACGGACGCACGACAGCAATTCCGCAGGCACCTTGGCGCCATCGGGATAACATGCATGCCCGCGAGAAAAGGGAAAATTTAGAAAAGTGTTCTAATTTTCAACAGATAATCGCAAATCGCTACATTATCTGCGCTTTAAAAATCCAACATCTCTGTCAATTTCTATGTCTTTGAAGTGTACACAATACAGTACGTTCATATGTGAAATCAGTTTTTCTGTTACAGAACTTTGAGTTAAATATTACTTCCCACGAAAACACGAAAAACTTTAGACTTTACGTATTCATTACATATCTGAATGGAAAACCTTATGTTTTTTGGCATAAATAAATTTTAACTGAATACTTATAAAAAAGGGAATTTGACAACTGATTTATCTGATGGTGAAGCACATCACCTCACCGTCTACTTTACTGCAAAATCAACAGTTATTGGGGGCCGCGGTGGCGCAGTTGGTTGAGGCACTGTGCTACAAACCGGCAGGTCGCGGGTTCGATTCCCGATGGTGTCAGTGGAATTTTTCATTGGCATAATCCTGTCGGTCGCACTACGGCCCTGGGGTCGACTCAGCCTCTAACAGAAATGAGTACCAGGAATATTTCCTGGGGGGTAAACGCTGCCGGTGCGTTGGGCTGACAACCTTCATGTGCCGATTGTCTAGAAATCTGGGAGCCTCAACCTCCTGGAACCCTCAGGGCCTGTCCAGGCCTGTAGTGGGACTGCTTTACCTTTTTTTTTTCTTGGCTTTATAACGTAAAACGAACACACGGCAAAACGAGAGGCTAATAATCGACAGATGATGGATACAATGCAATTAAAATTATGGCAGTGAATGATATAGCTGTCGGGCAAGTATGATTGAAACGAACTGAAAGACTGGAAGGCTATGAAAGTGCGGGGTGCGGGATCGTTTAATTACTCGCGTAGGAGAACAATTTGACAGCCGTTGTAACTGAATGACATTAGCATGGTTCGCAAATAATTATAATGTTCAGAGAAACCACACCACAGTGCATTCGCCCATTTGTAAGGCTCAATTAACCAACTTCAAAATAAGAAGGTTACGTTCATTCGTCTCTTGTGACGGACAGTCACAGTCACTGCAAAGTAACAACGCCATTAAATCTATTACGCTGTAAGCCGCTTATGGCTCGACCTAGTGTAGAAGCAAGGTAGTTATTACACTGGAGGCAAACGCAGTGGATGAGCAGACAGGTTTACCGATGCAGTAGTTTGTGATAACTAATTACGGGGAGGCGGACGTATTTTTGAGGGAGTTGATACTCGCTCACCTGGTTAAAAATATATCTGTTTTAAGAGACAACAACCAAGAATGATTCCGAACACGTATTTGTGTATTTTTCCAAATTATTTTTTCTGCGTCTCTCATTTACCCATGCGTATGTCCAAGTTACTCTCAAAGGCATGGGCCACGTAGATATTCTGCAGGGTAACAAATATGGAGCTCCCCATACAGCAGTTTTTAATGTCCTCTCTCCAGTGACTACCGCTCACTTCTTACTTCAAAATGTTTTCTCAGCATACCATAGTTCAAACACTTTAATCCCACACGCTTTCCTCCCACAGTCAGCACCCAATTTACATACACGTAAGGCACTACCTAAAATTATAGTATTATGTACGCACATGTTAATGCACAGTGATGCAATCTATTTTTGTTGATGTCTTTTATACGCAACTTTATTGAGATCGGGAAAAAATACATAAAATATGGGAAATATTTCTTTCAAAAACCCGAAATTTTTTTACGAAACTCACATCTACTCAACGACATTACGTGGAAATTTCTTACACTGAAGTTTCTCAAAGCCACCAACAAACACGGAATATACGGGCAAATTTCCCTTTCGACCGTCAAGTATATCATAGTTGTCAACGTGTCGATTTTCATGAAACTCCACTTGCTCGACAACTTTGTCTACAAAAGCTCCTTTAAGGAATTAAATAGAAATCTGTCCAACCGTTCAGTCGCTGACTTTGCATCACAGACGGTCTGACGGAAGCACGGACGTGGTCTCCAATTTAGGAATTCTAGTTGTACCTCGTTAAGTACGCCTAAAAACGTAGCAACATTTCACGTGCCTCCCATTCGTTGAGTAAGAACAGAAATAAAAAACGTTAACCAAACTGCAGTTAGACAAAGGAGATAAAAATTATTTACATCAACATTCAGAACAAAACTAAGAGAAAGTCTTAGCGTAACAAAAGTAAGTGACATCTGGCGTAATTCCAAAAGCAGGACGACCCCATTTTACTAAAGGCAGAGCGGCGGCATAAAGAAGATTTGGGAAGAAACATATATATGTTGCCCCCACACAAAAGAAGAAGAAGTTGGCAGAATTTTTAAAAATTATGGAATGTATGCATCGTGCATACGAAAACTTTTAGAGTGGAGAAGGAGAACTCCGTCACAATTGTCGAAGGGGAGAAAAAGTTATGTAAACGATTCTTGATCTTTTAATCCAATACAGAAATACAAAGCGACTGAAGAGAACTGAATCCTAAACTTCATTGACGTATGCCAGTCAGCATTAAGTTATATATCCTTACTAAATCATATTAACCCGATAAGACTAGATCGATCAATTAAGTTCAATGGTAAATACCGTATAACGTTATTTGTTTAACGAGTTTCCGTAAGTAACATATATCACAATGAGAAGATGTACGTGCAAGTTTAATATCCAAAGTACATAAACATTATAAATAACAAAACTGATCCCTAAGAAGTGCAAGCTTCCTTATTTTCATTTGTCTGACTCAAATCCCGTGATTAATCATAGACTTGCATCTCTTTCTAACAATCCACAGAAACATTTCCGCAGAATATTTGCAATAAGAGTAACTCTGGTATTAGAGGACAATATCATTAGTTTTATACTGAGAAGAATTTATGCGATATATCGATAAGCTGTGTCCGTATCGACATCGAATATATGCACAGATATCAAAGCGAACCAATTCATCGATATCAGCCAACACCCGTAAATTATATTCAATCCTTGAATGGAAATGCAGAAATTAAAATTAAGTGTACAACAAATTTGTTCGCATTAACAATATTTACAACTCTGTTAACTCCTCTCCACAAGAGAGACCGGAAATAATTTATGGGAACTTTTGAATGAATGTAAGCAAGAAGTCCGTTTATCTTTGTACAGTAATCTACAGAAGTGCGTGTGTGAGTGGATGAGTGAGTGACTTGTTATCTGCAGACTGTTATTACTGATTTATCAGCATAAAGCTTCATACGTATTTTTGAAGCTTCCGCATGTTTCATCACCCTGAGGAGGTATGCTACTTGACGTGGTCGACATTTGATTACGTATTATATATATATATGAGATGTTTTAAACTGCTAGCGAAGTGAAGATAAGGTGCTTTCTTCCGTTTTTGTGTGGACATGAATTCTTATCTTGTCTTTAAAATACTCCGGCAATCTAAACTCCTTATTCGGCAGGTATTTAATCCATTTTTTCGGCAAAAGTAAGACAGTGTTATTTTACTGTTCTTCAAATCGTCCAGAATGACTCTGGGCCCCCAGTCAGTCTCATATGCACTGAATACAGTGAGCTTTCCTCCGAGTTTAAAGCAACCGCGACGCGAAGACGACCACATAGGTCCATCGAGTGAGGACGTGAAGAATGCCAAAAGTAACCAAGTACTCCCTCACACGCCTTTATGGCGTGAAGCAGAAAGGGAAAAAGCGCAGAAATAACTTTACCTTTGCTGATTTTATGAACTTACCACTTTTAAAACAAGTATTTTCATGTATTTCGTGACCAAAGCTACTAACATCTGTGCACACATTTTGTGTAAAAGTCTCAATACACTGGGCTGTTCAAATTTACGTCTCACTGGCAGACAGAACGAAAGACAGTCAGACAGATAGACGGCTGGTACTGTAATTGCTTTTCTGAAAGCGTTTCATTGCATTTAAAGCGAAACACTGGGTGCATTATATCACGGAACAACAAGCAATAATAACGAACTCGCTTACATTAGTTTGTCTGTGACGCTCCATCGGGGCCATACCTGCACCATTTCCCACGGGAACAAGTCAAACAGTGTCGTACCGCACAATCAGATGCCCGAAATTTGACTCCCACATCAATGCTGTAACACAGTTGCTTCATTACGAAAGGAATTACAAGGCATAACACACGCGAAACCAGTCATCACGCCGGCTGCTGAAGGAAGAAAAGAAACCGCCATTGCTCATTTAATTCATCATTCCTTCATCTTCTTCGAATCACATACAGCCGAGTTTAGACTGCGTTTAAGGTCACACGAGCGTTCTTTCTTCGCTCGTGCATGTAAGTGACAATGACCACAGGACGGCAAGTCACAGAGTCCAACAAAGAGGACAGAGGCATACGTGCATAAGGCGCCAAGAAACCGCCAGTCTGGTCTTAAAGAGCAAAGCTGGAGCAAAGCGTGGTGTTAACACTCCGTTTTGCTGCCACGTAAAAGATGCGTCTCGTTGGTTATGAACTGCCAATGGTGTTCAACAGGTAAGATTCTCCAGGTCATACAGTTAAACGAGAATACATTACAACGTTAAAAGTAAGTCATGTATTCCATTGAGGCATAATTATTTATCAACATAATCGCCGCAAACCCTTACGCATTTTTCCAATATTGGAACGAGTTAAAAAAATTCCATTGCTGTACAAATCAGGTTTTCGCATTCGCCACAATTTACGAGATACCACTTCCACTTACTCCTTGTAGTGGAACCGTCTGTCCCCGAAGTATTTCAAACTCAGTTCCTCTACATGTGCGGCGCTCCATTCGTCCCTGATGCTGTGGGCCGACCGCTGCGATCATCACGGACGCCCGTTCGACAATTTTCGAACCCTCTGCACCATGTCTCTGAAATTATGCCCTCTCATTTTGGCCGGTACGCAATGGATGAGAGGTTCGTTGGTTTCAGGGCAGATATAGTGGTGGTTGGTAGAGTAAGAAGAAAGTTACAGCTGCCCCTGTTCAAGCCTTGAAAGCATATGGGAAAGCAGAGGAAAAGATCCTCTCATTCTTAACCTCCGGTACCCACTGAATATGGGGTTGGGCACCTCTACCAAGAGAAAAATTTCTAATCCCTTCCGGGAATCAAGCCACGATTTCTGAGTTATCTCGTGTCAGCAGCTCTACAGAAGAATTTAAATTGCGTTGTTATAGATGTGCGTATATAGTACCGCTCAATATGGAGAACACGTTAACAACGTTTATAAACCTACAGTATAACTACAAAAAATTCTAGGAATTTTTTCTTCAAATAGATGGAGTAGGTTTGTAATTTTAAGAGTCTATATCCCTGTCACTGCAGCTGTAACTGATTCACAGTTAAACATTCTCTTGTTAGATCCCAGCAGTCAGGTACAAAACGTAGAGATCTGCACACTACACCAGAGGCAGAAAACAGTCGCTTTCGAAACGTCGTGTGTGTAAATAAAGTGAGACAATGGAAGTAGTTCAAAAGCATATTAGTGTTGATTCACATAGAGATTTGCATTTACAAGTGCAAGAAAGCATACAAATCATTTTAAGCGTACTTTAGAATATTTTTGCATACGACTTTGTTGTGTTGTTTCAGGTTTATTCTACGCAACTACCTGTTTTAAATAATGAGCGTAAACACCTAAAGTGTTTTAATTAACCCTTTAAAGACTACAATTAATTTAATTATGATCGGTTTAAAAATTCAATTTCTACCTCACACATGACGGTATATGTTTCCATTATAAACGCCAATCAGTTAATGCTGTGTAGGGAACAATCTCTGTTTACTCTGAAGAGCACGCGAAGCACATACTTGCACGGGGTTGCCAAAATGCACAGTTTTTAGTGTCACAACTGCTGGTGCTTGGATTAACAGCTGAACTTTCAGGGGTAAAGAAAATTCACCTAAGTATCACTTAGCAAAGGTGCCTTATGTTCCACAAAGTCATAGTTCAGCACGCTATAAGACCTACAAGCTAAAACTATAGAATCGTCCTGAAGCACTAATGCTCGCATATTTACTTAATAAACTGCCCGTTTCTTACGACGTCCACAGGTTTATAGCAATCTTAGGAAGAGCTCACCAACGAACCAATCCTGAAATGGTATGCAACATCAATATCTCCATGAAGCGGAGTCATCTTTGCGAAGCTTGTAGTCCCTCAGTCCATCAAGCAAGTCCTTGAATTTTATGGTACTCAAACATCCATCACAGCGCTCACAAAAGACCAAAGAGGAATCATATCTTGAGGGCGCTGGATGAATTTTATTTTCTCGTACACTGTATGTTTAAGAATTATCTGAATGATGTTCTTGTTTATCACCAGGTCTCCCAAGTGGGCCCGTCTCCCAGGGGCTTGTCAAAACCCACAGGTCACCTGCTCATTTCGTCCACATTGTTATGACCTCCTTCAAGAGGAAGCCTAATGGCTGCCGTCTGCGTGCGGACGGAAGTGTTCCGTACGTCATTCCATGTACATAATTTTTTTTTTCGATCAGGACCTAAGAGACTGGGATACCCAATTGACATAACAAAGCAGAAAATTACAGAAACAAATTTGATACGCTACACAAGACAAAAAAACTTATTGTAAGGATAATAAAATCAAAGAAACCTCATGTGGATCAGCATGCAAAATTCAACCGGCAATACAGCAAGGGATAAATCACCTGAAACACCTACCTGTACATAGTAAGACAATACGAAAATAGCAAACACGGAGATTCTTATTAAGCAATAATTGCTTAATGATTTAAAGCCTGCTTTTTAAGAGCAGGTACATGATTCGGGTTACCAAATTGAGGAAGGTGATATAGGATAGGCAGGCTCGTCGTGAACAACTTGACGAGAGTCAGCACTCGGAAGAAATAGACTTACAAAGGTGAACGGCATTAAAACTGACCTTAAAGACAGAGACTGGGGGTGGAGGCGTTGATTGGGTTAATCTCGCTCAGAATAGGGACAAGTGGCGGACTTTTGTCAAGGCGGTAATGAAATTTCGGTATCCATAAATGCGGGAACTTTAACTGACCGAGAATACACTCTCTGCTCAAGAAGGATTCTGCCCCATAGATTTAGTAAATGTAAAGTCTAAACATTCCTTACGAAAGAGGATGTGATGACAGTGACTGTATCAATCAATGTCTGATTGGAGGATCTCGGAGAGATGCCAAGATTACGCCAGTCTTCTGCGACAAGAGGTCTTGTAGATTGGTACAGAGGTACCAAAATTTCGGAGAACTTTACTGCCTCCGTCGTTAAGGTAGTCCCAAAAAACGAGACCTGAGGAAGTACGAAGTTGCTACATATGGGAAGAATAGCGTGGACGGTAGCAGTAGTGGATCAATGGGAGCTGTGGTAAATGAACGGGGGGGGGGGGGGGGGTTGCGAGAGGAGTAAGCAGCTTAGGGCTAGAGGCAGGCCCCTCAGAAATAAGGCAAGGACAATTCGGTTTCCATAAAAGGAAATGAATGTTTTGAGCAGCTTCTGAAAAATTATGTCATTTAACAAAGTGTTCAATTCATTTGTAAGACAGCAAGACACTACGTTCTTTCGAAACTTCGGAAAACGATTGCCCACTCACGCGGCATCCTATTCCACAGGAACGAGCCCTCAAACGCACACATCTCTGTGCAGGATTATACATAAAGACCCGCATACCCCTGTTTTGCTGCACACTTTTCAACAAGCCGTAACGGTTTCGCTGCAGTCCGACAGTTTGTGTTCTAGACCGTAAAGTTCGCCCTCGGACGTCATATATTTTATTATTAAAATTTATTAAAACTTCATGTAAAATACTGATACGTTCTAATCATATTCTGATATGCCGGATCCTAGATATACAGAATGTGTCTATTGCGCTGCTTACTGTCAGTCAGCAAATTCACACACACACACACACACACACACACACACACACAAAACAACAACAACAACATACAATTTTGTGCTTATACAGGGGTTTCCATTTTGTTTATTGAGAAAATGACTTAAATCAAATTTAAGAATATTTATCCAAAACACGAATCTCACATATTGGTTCTGTTGTATCGTAATTTACGTCGGGAAAACCAACAGTAATAACAATTTTAATTTACCCTAAAAGTGATGTTAGCGACACTGAAGAAAATTACGGATAGAAACAGTGGAACGTAAACTGTGTTTTGGATAGTAATAACGTTTAAAATCACTGCCGCAAGAGAACAGCCTGATTTTCGCAGACCTCTCCGTGTTTTGACTTGCACCACACAGTAACACAATGTGCTTCTAGTGGTGATGATGACGACTCAGAGCTTCTGGACGCCACACCGTACTGACTGGTAAGGACTTAAAGAAATTTTAGAAAATCGTAGTGTTTCCAGCTTCAGGGTCAAAATTAGTCGTCACGGTGATACATTCGGATTTTTACCATTTTTTAGGTCATTGCTTCACGTAAAAATTATGTTGTACATTTTCCTAGATTCCTCACTTGTACTTTTTGTAAGATGTATCATATTTGCATATAAATTCTTTTTTCATATCTAGCCATTTGACACAAAACTCAGTTTATCGCTTTCCTTTCTGGGCAGATGGACACTGCACTTTTTAAACCTTCCTTACTCACCATATATCCACTGATTTATTCCCTTAATTTTCCGAACTCCTGCTGCCAAACAAGCTATCCTATTTCCCAAAAATTGTCGTAAGCAAGCAAAATCACTTGGTCTTTTGGTTTAAAATTGTTGATGCTCTCTAATCAGCCTCTTTCCGTCATTTTGCTGCAGTAACTTTGCTGTCACAGGACATAAGGTTGCGTTGCAGTTATACGGTTCGTTGCGAAAAAGTGAGATTTCTTAAGAAGAACCTTCAAACCCAATACAAAATTCTGTTCACGTTCGTGTCTCACGCTGCGCTTGTGAAACAAAAATTCACCGCAGGAAGAAATTACATTACGCCTTGAAAAATTCCGTTAAAATTGGCATGCTGCACAAACGCCTGGCCTCGAAATGAAACAACTTGGGAAAGGTTTTCTTTAACATCTTCGTTCTTTTCATACTTTAAGGCATGTAACGGCATTCAAACTACCCGTTTAACCTTTTAAAACCTAGCGGTAACTTTACGTACTACCCGGTTGCACATTCAAAAATTCTACATGGTGCTCACATTGCATTTATGTGTTTTGTGTCTGTCTCAAAACAAACAGCAGCTTTTGCCTTATACAACATTAACAGCTTGTTTTATACAACTGAAGTGGAGAGTGTTTACAGCGCGGTACGCACTGAGCCTAGCGGTAACTTTACATAGCACCAGGTTGAAGATTAAAAAATTCTACGTAGTGCTCACTTTGCGTTTATGTGTTTTATACGGATCTCAGAACAAACAGCAACTTTTGCCTTACAAAACATTAAGAGACTGGTTTTTGTAACCGAAGTGGAGAGTGTTTACAGAGCGGTAGGCAATGAGTCCTTGTACAAAACAGGTAGACCTCGTCTTTACAGGGCTAACACCTTAATCCGCTAGAAATGAAAGTCAGCAGAAAAGGAGACAGAGGCGCGACAGACAGAACACAAAACACCTCATCGAAGAACACAGTAGTAGCCTTATGAATACTAATATTAACATACACTTTAGTCAAAGATTTAGTTTGTACCTCATTAAAAACACAGTGTGCTCCAACTAGAAATGGCAGATATATATATTTTCCAGGCAACATTAAGGATGTGTAAGGATGTAATAATTTGTAACATACAAAATATCCACAGAAATTAACGAAAAACCACGGCAGCTTTAGTCATTGTACGTGTTTGCTTTCCTTCCTTCTCTTTTTAACATACAACAATACAATAGCTTGGGTTTTTATCCTGCTTTTCTGTGAGTTTGTATTTAACTGTTATGTCGGCAGGAAAAGTTTTTAATTAGTTTCTATAGCGATCCGCCCAACCCTTAAGTAAGGGGAGGAGGAGGAGACAGTCATTTTTATATTAGGCCTACCAAAAAGCGATTCATGAGAGAAAACTGCGTGGAACGACAGCTTTCAAAACCCGTGGTATGCACACCGACGCTGACATGGAAATAGCGGTTTCAATTTGTCTGTTTTACTGAAGGTCACACAATTATTTCGACTCCTATTGAAATCACTTCGCTTATCACTGGATTAGCTTTTCGTGAAATGTGTCGGAGCTTCCAGCCGCCCCGTGTTAAACTAATAAGCAAGTATTATCAACGTGCTATAAAAACTGAGCAGACTCTAGGTTAGGGGCTTAGGCACTGCGGTGTCATCGGGTTCGAATTTGTGCCTCAGCAAGGATAATCCTGTCTGTAATGCACTGTGGTTATGATGGTCCACTCAGACAATTCAAAAATATATCCAGCGAGGCAATGACTCTGTGCTGCAAATCCCTTCCCACTTCAATACAGCCTACACACAATGACGTCTTGTCGTAGCAACACAATTCACGAACTTAACAAAGAAGTTCTCAAGTTAACGCATTCTTTCTGCTGATAATGCGTTGTGAATCTTCAGTCTTCAAAGGAAATGCCGGTATATCCGACGTATGTTGGATTGCATTCAATTCCTTCTTTGTTTCCTCCGAAACGTCGGCAATACTAGTAAATTACCAATGACCACGATGTCACACAAGAAAACTGCAATCTTCAACAACAACACTGCAAAACCCTCCGATCACACATTAATAATTACTAAGAAGCGATGCTCTGCGATATCATACTGCTTCTCCATTCATTCATACATCAAACCGTACTCTGCCTTCCGACAGATCCACAGCCTCTTTCCAAAGCAAGTTTCTCCCAAGTGCAATCTACTGCTGCCTGCTTCAATTTACAATGTCCTCTCTTTTCCTTAAGGCCATCCACTAGCTGCTTGCGTCTTCTTCCTCGTCTCCCCGTCATTTCCAGCCTTCCCTCTATTTTTCGTTCAATAATGTCTCCTAGAAAGCAGTCCCTACGCAAAATGTAACCAATCCGGTTACCCTTCCCTCTTTTTATTGTTTGTAGGATATTGCTCTTCTCCTTGACTGTATGTAACACTTCATTTCTCACACGATCTGTCCCACTGATCTTCTCCATTCTTCTCCACACTTCAAAACTCTCCGGTTATTTCTGATCGATTTTCCTAAGTGTCCAAGTTTCAGCGCCGTAAAAAGCTATGGTCCAAATGTAGGACTTTACCGGTTTCTTCCATTAATTTAAGTCTTCATAAGCTTTATATTTTGATCTAATACCTGGAATAAATTTCTTTACCTGTTAGTCCAGATTGGGCAGTATAACTGTTGGAAAGCGACAGTTTTTAAAACTGATAGTCAGGAGAGGTTACTACCAAAAATGTTTTAAAAAAGCAGGCGTTTAAGGTATGTGGGTTAAAGCCTTCAATTTTGTAACTCTCACAATTCATCTGCAGTGATTTCATTTAGTTCATTCGGCTACATCTGTATACCTTTCTCATAAATTATACAAAACACAAGTTCTTGCGCAGAGGTTTGACGGAGTCCTCGATTTGATTAGAAAGAAAGCGCACATTCCGATGTCTCTGCCTCCACGAATTCTTGACCCAGAATTCCAGAAACATGTTAACCCCGACCGTCATACCATTCTCTCGAATTTCGTTACTGCTTGCTTATAGCGAAGATACAAATAAACTCGTGCATTCGTAGTATTTTTCGAGAACAACATCTCCCCCTTTCTCTCTTAAATCTTGTCTTCTAGCCGTGCCATCAAAATCTGCGCGTATGCAACCCGCCAACAATTTTAATATAGATATGAAAATGAAAAAGGAAAGAGCACCATACAAAGAAATATGCCAATTTGTTCTGCGGAATGAGGATTGGGTAGAGAGAGAGAGAGAGAGAGAGAGAGAGAGCAAAGAAAATGCCATCTCATCCTAAATACGACTAACTATTGCTCGCTGGCTTATACAAAGTGCGAAACAAAGAGCGCAAATAAAACTTTGCTTACCACACACTTGTGATTTTTTGGTACTTTGGCAAACTTGTTTCATTAAGTTTGTCAGAATTAGAACTTTAATAAGTTAAAGAGTTACATGTGGGAAGGTTCCCCCCCCCCCCCAAAAGAATGGGAGACTGGCTGTCTCTAAAGCAGGGTACACACGTACGTGTACACAGTATGTCAGGGTTACACTACTCTATTGTATTACAATAATGACTGGCAGATACAGATATTGCTTATATTTTACACAAATGTCTTTCACATTTGCATACTTAAAACTCTAACTCAATCAAGATTAGTCGATCATATGATGCTGACAGTCGCTCAGCCAGCCAAGAAGTTTTCTAACTTTACTGAATGTGAAAATGTGTTAATCTCTTCGCAACACACGGCCTCAATAATCCCAGTTCTGAACGGCCCAAATCCTCACATCTACTTACGATTCGTTTTTAATACACTGACTCTATTCACGGAAAGGCTAGTACGTTTATCTGCCCAGTTCCATTGTTTTCTCTTTTTACCTACATCCTGTTTTCCTTTCACTTTTAGTTCAGAATCTGTTCAGGTGTACGCTCGTCATCAAACCTTCTTTTTGTGTCAATTATTATTCAGTAAATACTACCACTTTGAAGAAGGAAACCTCTGCAAATTGTGCACTGTGTCTTCTTTCCAAATTCCGTTTTGTTCGTTCACTTTTGTACAGCTCACAGCCTGATTACTGCAGTTTTTTTCTTACACTTCTGTACTGCTTGCAGCTTGTAGTCTTTGTTTCGTGCACTCTTGTACTGCTTGCAGCTTGTAGTCTTTGTTTCGTACACTCTTGTACTGCTTGCAGCTTGTAGTCTTTGTTTCGTACACTCTTGTACTGCTTGCAGCTTGTAGTCTTTGTTTCGTACACTCTTGTACTGCTTGCAGCTTGTAGTCTTTCTTTCGTACACTCTTGTACTGCTTGCAGCTTGTAGTCTTTGTTTCGTACACTCTTGTACTGCTTGCAGCTTGTATTTTTTATTTCATACACTTTTGTACTGCTCACACCCTGATTATTGTAGTGCTTTGTTTCGTGAACTTCTGTATTGTTCGTAGCTTTTAGTTTTGTTCGTACACTCTTGTACTGCTTGCAGCTTGTATTTTTTATTTCATACACTTTTGTACTTCTCACACCCTGATTATTGTAGTGCTTTGTTTCGTGAACTGCTGTATTGTTCGCAGCTTTTAGTTTTGTTCGTACACTCTTGTGCTGCTCGCAGCTTGATTACTACAGTACAGTTCATTTTTGCAGGAGTCCAAGTGTTACACATGTAGAGTGGACAGTACCAGTGCGTGGTAAATATCAGTGTGTATTTTTCCTGTATTTTTCCTCGGTTTTTGTCGTATTTTTCAGTACATATTTCGGAATCTCTGATGTTTATTTTTCATATCACCATTAAAAAGCACAGGTTAAGCCACATTCAAGAATCTAAAACGTGAAGCGTGTGACAACTTGAAAGAAGAAATTACAAATAATAGTAAGCCTTATAATACAAAACGACATCTATTATCCTTGGCTTTGTCAGTTCCGTTAACGACGGTTCTTTAACTGAAAAGGTTACACACTAACGGACTGAAGCGTTAAACATTCGGGAAGGATGTGAAAGGAGAAAACCATAGTATGTTGCGATTTTATTGGAGGGGTTGAAGAACATCTTAACAAAAACTTTGGGAAATACTGTTTTAAGAATTTACCATGAAGTTGCGGGTCGCTCAAATATTTGGCTTCAAAGAATCTATGTGGAGTAAAGGTTTAAGAGACAGACTCTGTACACATAAAAGCATGATTATAGCGTCTGAACGTGCCTCCCTCTCGCATTACAAAAATTCCGTCTTCAACCTTTAATGTTTCCTTACGTGAATGGCCTAGTTGCAGTTTAGGAAAAGGACCGAGGACAGAGTTGGGTAATTGTAGGGTGGGGTCGTCTGATATTCTGTCAGTTACCAAGATTGATATCGTGTTTCATCCCCCTGCGAACCCTCTCCAAGCACAGATCTCAGCATCTCCTTCCCTTGAGGGCTCATTATCATCTGCTTGTATCATTAGCCAGCAGGCTTTTCATATGGATGCGGGATGGAATTGAGAGGGTGCTTATTCAAGAGAACAACAAATATATATTGCTGGCACTTTCAGGGGCTTTTCAATGTGGTTGAAGGTGTTAGGGCTGATTGAGTATAGTTGTGGGGGTGCAGCAACTCTCACACTTAAATGTGCCGGAATGTTCACATCGGTTACAACAACTAATGCGCCAGCTCAGCCTTGTTGCCAAATGCAGCAAAAGGTTTATAGACAAAGGGGAGGCCATCAGACGTGATTTAAAATTCTTTCAGTGATTTTTCAACAAAGCAGACTTGATGCATAAAACTCGGTTTAGCTGCAAATGTATTTCAATTTATTGGACAGTCTTTTGGCAACTTTTCAGTTCTCGGAGCGCCTTTATTTCACCGTGCTCTCTGCGTAACACCACGACGAACTGACTTATTAAGCCATCATTCGAATTATAATAACATTAACAGAAGTAAAGCACGACCTTTGTCATATCGTATACATGGACAGACGGATTTTGTATAACAGGCTGCGAGGGAAGTGTAAAATTCAGACAATTTTGTCCATCCATCTTATCCTCCATAAAAGTTTTGAAAAGGGAACACCTTTGTTCCCACCGCAGAAGACCAGTATTTTGCGGAAGTCCGTTTCTTATTTAAACAGTAACCTGAACGTCTCTGTTCCTAATGCGACTCTCTGTTTACTGTGGTCAATCCCTTCCGAATTTCTGGTTCGTAGCCTAATGACAGCTGTCCCTGCTTGGTGACTTACATTCGATTTCTCGTACTATTGCGTGCGCGGATAGCTTGGCGATAATATCCGTGTCCTTTGCATTTTAAATTACGTGTTTATTTTTATCTGACATGGGGCTTGATGTTTTCGTGGCGATAGAAATTTTTAAAAGGGTCCTGCATTCTGACAACGTGCAGGCTTACAATCGAGTAACGTAGATCCAAATAAATATTTTTCTCTCTATCTTGAGGGTAGAAGTGAAGACGGGGGGCAATATGTTCATCTGAAAGTTTAATCTCCACACATATCTGTCTACGCGGTCTCATACGTCACATTATTCTAAGAATCAGAAAGAATATCTAAATATACTACGATAAAAGAGGGGCATTTTTTAATTTTAAAAATCGCGGTACACATAACAACCGTAAAACTTGCAAGCCTTCATTTCTGTGACATTTTTATAATTTTCCATCGCTTTTCTCGTTTTAAATTAGTCAGTTTTTCACAAGAGTAAAGGCAGATAACAGAAAGACATCATATCCATATCAAGCTCTTCACTTTTTCAATCTGTAACTTCTGAAAACTATACACTAAGTATATTACATGATTCCATTACATTATATATTCTAGATACTGGGAACTCAGAGAGGAAGCACTAGATCGCACTCTGTGGAGAACTCGCTTTGGCAGTGGCTATGGACCCGTCTTAAGACAGACAACAGAGTGAATATCTTTGAGACACGTGGGTCAGAAGTTTTTGGTACGGTTCGACAGCATCATAACAATTTGTTCAACTCTGCTCCGGCAGTAGATAATAAAAGACGTATGAACAGGACTGTGGTTAAAGTTATTAGCTAAACAAACCAAGGCTTGAAGGGGAAATTAATTTTTAAAACCCTCTGGAATGCTGAAAAAGCCAACTTGCCCTCGTAACTGCAATTCAGTAGCCTCAAATTACAGATAATAGTAGTGGAACGTTTACAACACGGAGCGCAGCCTCAACACGTTCATCGGCCGAGTTTCTAAATTAAATTAAGTGATATTTGCATATCATGGAGACAGCAACACGTGTCTGCTGCCACACTGTGTTAGTAATAACGTGGCCCAACAGTTTTCTTTATTTCCCTCAAACTGAAAGCATGAACGTCTGTAATTTAAACACACAAAATATCAGTAACGAAGTTTAAAAACATGGATAAAACATTTTATACACTGAAATACCCTTAATGACCAAGTGACGGGACACAGAAGCTATGTGCTTTGTCAGGATGAAAGAGGTTAATATGGAGACACTAACAGATGAAAAACAAGGATGGAGAGTTAACAGTGTACAGCAATTTTGTGCGTTGTAATCACCGTGCATTTTCTTAATATAACAACAAAAATCACCAACTAATGCACTAGTACATCATTTTTAATTCACTTAACACTCACTATCCCGACATGTTTCGACGCTTGTCTGCGTCATCTTCAGGGGACTGTCACTTTCTTATCACAAGACACTCGTCATATTTGAAAGGTGGCTAAAATTAAAGCCAAGAGAATGTTAACAGAACTGAGTTCAGTAAAATAATATGTTACAAAAATTTAAAAAGTTAAAAACTATTTCTCTTAACTTCAATTTTAGCCACCTTTCAAATATGACGAGTGTCTTGTGGTAAGAAAGTGACAGTCCCCTGAAGATGACGCGGACAAGCGTCGAAACATGTCGGGATAGTGAGTGTTAAGTGAATTAAAAATGATATACTAGTGCATTGGTTGGTGACTGTTGTTGTTGTTATAGTGTAAAGCAAGTTTGTTAGAAGACCTGAGAAAACAATCATATCGCAATTACACGATAAAGAAGACATTCTTAAAGACTCGGTTATATACAGTTTGGGATTGAATAATCATTATCTTCGTGAGAAATATGTTTAAATAAATACATTCGCAACAGATTTTTCTTTGCAATTAAGATGCATGAAGGGTAATAAGGGTAACGGCAAACTAAAGGTGAGTTCGGTAAATACGCCTTTTCAAAACTGGAGTAGGCTTGCATCTTTCAATCCTTATTACAAATCGCTTAAAAAGTCCCCACTTGGAGTGCAACAGATATATACTATAATAATTAACATGCAAAAGAAATATTTTCGGTCTGTGTCAATGCCTTAAATTGCGCAGCATTTTTGGCGCTTTGGGGAAAAAGTAATTGCAAAAATGCGCCTACTGGCTTCAACATGTCGGTCTAGCTGCCTGTCTTTCCTTCCATACTAGTATGTCCGCAAACAACAACTCCAGGACTGCTGAATGAATTTCCATACATTATTTGGTGATTTTTACATTATTCATTCCACGCAATGGAACACACGTCTATTTAAAACGCCAGCACCTGCACCACAGGCTATACGTAACATAAATATGCTTATTTACTCGGACATGTTCCGGCGTTCGTAAACCTACATCAGAGTGTGTTCACCACTGTATTTAAAACCTAGTGGATATGATAAAATTACATAATAATAATAATAATAATAATAATAATAATAATACGTACGACACAATGTAATTTTATAATGTAATTGTCTCATAACCATTAGGTTTTAAATTTATTAGTGTACACTCACTGATGATGATGTCGGAAAGCCAAAATATGTCGGAGTAAATAATGCATATTTTATATTACACATATTGTGTTTTGCAGGTGTTGGCTTTCAAATGGAAATTGTTTGGTAAATTTCACTATAATGGGTCAATAGTATGAGTTTTGGTTCAACGCAAAAAAGAAAAGGGGGCACTTTTCAGCCAGTATCTCTAATATAAATCATTAAATATTGTTTAAAACAAAGCTGTAGATAAAGTGGAACAGCATATTTCATGCTCGTCAGATGTTTCTGTGAGTCTTAATGTTTTCGAGATAATTAAACAAACTGAGCGAAACGGTCAGAATCGCAACACAATGTGTAACACTTTCTAACTTGATAATACTACTGCCACTTTCATGAATTCCCTTCTATTCCTCCTACAATGAAGTGTTTACTTCCCTTGACTCAAGCACTGACTGCCAGAAGGTTTCGAAGCGCCAATCTTACTATCCTTTGGTATAGGAATATCCGGTTTCACAAGAGCACTGCTTTCACTCACCGCTTTATAGTTATCACTTCTGACGTGGAGTGGATCAACTATACGAGCAGCTACGTGATTAGGCATTTGTTTGCAGAGCATCCCGAAATCTGAGGCTACGGGTTCGACACCGTCATTCCTTGACGAACGTTCAGACGAGAATACCCTAGATACATTTTCAACGGTTTTACAATTTTCTAGAAAAATGCAATTATATTTGGGTACGATGTGACAAGGCAGTATGGATATTCGTGCAAATAGACTTCACTACGCCAATTGCCAGGTAAGCACCGAAATAAAGTATTCCCCAGTAAAACTGTGACCAACGCCCAGTTCTCACACGCAGATCGACTACATGTGAATAAGATGTAGGAAGACGGTATTGCCCACAGAAAGTGGTAAAGCATTGAAACCTACAGCAGGTATCTGATGGTGTGACTGCAGTTCCCCATTTTTTTTGTTTTATTCTCCTTGCAGACACTAATTGTTCTGATGTAGGTATTGTCATCCTGAATTTATAATTATTTTCTTACGGTACATAAGCTACGATTGCTATTTTATATATTACTATTTTATTTTATGACATTTATCACTCAATTATACTGACCTAATCAATTCTCATGTTTCGTTTCGCATTCCATATATTGTTAACACCAATTACTGAAAACATCGGGAAATAAACAAATACAACATTATATCTGCAGTCCTGTCATTCGTTTCTTCTAGCTTCTATTTTCCTCTCTTCTCTTCCAACTAATCAAGTGGAAATGTTCTAGGTCTGTTAGTACGATAGCCAAAGACGGTAAATGTGCGGCTAGGCACAAGGGGTTCTCATAGAGAGTGAAGAGGCATTCATAAATCTCTTTCATGGAAGTATCGATACGACTGATCAGCAAAACTTTATCTTACACAGATTCCTTTTAAGTGCCTACAGAATCTTGCCATCCAGGCTCGGCCACACCATCCTCACACCCGCCCAATCCAAAACCCAAATTTGGAAATTACTCCCACAATGAAGCGTACATAAAGAGAATTCTAAGAATTACGTCCACCCCATCAGATGAGGCAACTTACGAGTATTTCAGACAAGAGGAATTTGATCTCCTCCTCATATTTTCTGGTTAAATACCGAACGTCGCAGTGCAGGGATTAACATTCCATCTGTACGCTGGAACACGAAAACTTTCAAATCTCCGCGGGCTGCTACGCTGAGAGGCTGGTTTGCTGACCGCCGGCTGAGGAGATACAATAAATTCTCCATTACAAATTTTTAGTCTATCGCAGCGGCGCAGTTTATTGAGACCTCAGTTCTCCTACATCTTAATATATATATACACAACTGCACAGACGTGAACATTCAAGTAGGTCATATAATATTACACAAAACCCTATTTTCCGCAAGCTACTTAAGTGAAACGTGTGAGACAGCACCCCTGTCGGAGACACGCATTCACGCACGCATGCACACTCACAATAAACTGCTTCTCCACAAGCCGAAGTTACGTACAAAAACATTTACAGCATCACAGTCGTTCCGCTTAACCAGGTACAGTAGAGACCATGTCTGAAATGTTTCACGTGAAACAAGCATAAAAAATAGCACAACGCGAGATAAAATTGGAACTTCACAGATTGATGTTTTGAAACCCGTTATAAAATATCTATGTAATCTATAATTTATAAACTCGTACTTACGAAAAGCATTGACTCATGACATCAGCACAAAAAAAACGTACGTTACACACGTAGACCTTTCATTCCTACAGAATCCACTCACACTGTAAAAGTACTACTGGACAGCGGAGATTGAATGGGAATATTTACGAACTCCATGGTTGCGTTCAAAGATAATTTAACAGTCTCCATTAGACGGGTGGATACGAAACTTCAGAACCAGAGGAGAGGCATTATTTGTAAATTAACTTTTGAATCCACAGGGTTTTATACAGAAATTTAATTTACAAATTTAACAGTTATATCAAGCTCCACGGAAAAACACTGGATTCCCACTGTTTGTTTCATTTAAAATGCGTGACAGTGTTCGTTTGTGTATTCACTCTGTGTTTTTGTGCGTACTGCCTGAAGATATTCGACAAAGGGTAGATTAAAGTATAGGAGAATCGTTGTGCAGACTATATAATTTACTGCGTCTACGTAGGCCCTAAATCACAACGCTCTTGTATCAACTGGATAAAAAAATTAAAAACAGCTGGCTGAGTCTGTTCGTTTCCTCTCGATGATAATGCTGCTATTATTCCTTAAAATAGGTCATGTAATCCTCTTGCCATGCTCTTTTCGGTTCACCAATCATAATATCTAGTAGATTCCTCTTTTACATACGCTGAGACAGAATAACAGGTTGGACCTGCGGTCTTCTGATGATGAAACAGCGAAGACATTGTCAGTATGTATGTAGGTTTCGTGTTCCTATCGTCCAGGGACAGATGAACAAAGTACTCGTGCTTTATGGCACAGGTCTACTCTCTGCGTGTGAAATGTATTCATGCAATCAGGAAGATCATTATGGGTACAGAATGGAAAATAAGTACAACACTTAGACTTAGGACTCAGTTTTGAGGCAAGTGAATCAAGTTCATATTTTTACAGAAATGTTCCGAAGTTTTTACTACCCATAATCCGTGCACTAATCGAATATATGCAGTAATAGTATCAAAAATGCAAGCAAGTACATTGGAGTTTGTTTATACACGCAATGACCTCCGCCATGTTTCGGCCAACCATGTGGCTGTCTTCAGGAACGTAAAATACAGAGGTCTGATACCTCGCTGAAGGTGGCCACATGGTTGGCCGGAACGCGGTGGAGGTCACTGTGTATATAAAGTAACTTCGATATACTTGTGTGCATCTGTTGGTAGTATTATTGTGTAGAATATTAAGAAGACACGTTTTAATATTGATGTAAAATGTACAAATCAGATCCGTTTGAGAGGTGTCGCGGAACGCGACACCTCTCAAACGGAAGATGAAGCCCAGGGAAAATTCGAAATTAACTACACAAACGCAACATAGTGTATCAATATTATTCTCCCTGAAGATGGCCCAGCAGGCCTGAAACATGTAGGAGATTTTTAAGAATAAAATTATATATAGTTTTTGGTGCATTCGTTGGTGTTATTATTTCGTACAATACAGTGCACGGACATGATGCATATTAAACCCTTCACGCAGTTTACTAAGGTACATACAGTGTTGAGCATTAAACAAGATATCATTACAGACATGTGACAAATAAGAAAATGATGTTCGGTTTCTTTAAATAAGCAGTCAATACCTCAGATTAGTCGAGTTAGTGTCGAATGCAAGAATGATTAATGCATCATGAACTGGAGCGGATGTGGAAAGAGGGCCGTGCACCACATGAGGGCAGAGTTCCAGCATTAATCCGGAGCGACTGAGCAAGACCACAATAGATATCAGGCAGCGGAATCTGTGTCCATACTAGATTCAAAATTTGGCGTGTTCTATAAAATATTAAAAATTTTATTATTTCAAAATAACTTATTTTAAGAAATGGGAAAGGCAGTCTATTCTACTTTGGTCCAATATGTTCACATAGGGTAGCACGTAGGCCAGTGTTTAATTATAAATCAATCAATTTTGTACTTACATAAGGAGGATCACCATGCACGCACACGACGATAAATAATGAGGAATATACGTATTGTCGCTTCTCTTAGTTTTTATATCTTGAATTTATTTGTAAGTGAGAATATTTAGCTGTTTACTTAGAAGGTTAATACATACGGCATTAATTCTAAGACATTAAAACTACACATGGTGTAGCACAAACGTAAGTTCTTCACCTCGGTTTTTTAACAAAATATTGGATGACAGCAGAAAATTAAACACACAAAAATTCGTAGTCCTGTATTATAATCAGATATTTGTTATGAACTCCGATGTGTAAGAGCTGACAGGATTTACTTGAAATCGCTGTGAAAACCAAGTAAGTAGTTAAACGTTAGGGCCATTTAAAGTCGCATTACAACTTTCTTGTATGTGCTACAACACAAACATAAAGAGACGTTCGCAATCAAAGAACGGAGCATCTAAGAAATAAAGGTCGTTTGCTGCATAAGGCGCTGCTCAGCATCTGCTGAAAGAGTTAAATGTGCTTGTATTTCGGGAGTACAGAGAGAGAAATTCGTATGAATGAGGAGAGGAAGAGTACCGAGTAGAGAGAGAAAAAGACAAGTGAAGCGTGGTAATGCGCTCTAGAAGACCGTTGAAAGCACCTGCTACGTCACAAATGACACAATAATGCCTCATGTCACGTGACCCTATAGCAGTGATACTATGAGTATCTTGGTAACGTGAATGGGAGACCGCACGCGTACTAGTTGTACGTCTTATGAGATTATTAGCATTATTAATACTTCCGCGTATAATCCGTTGGAATTACGTAACTTCAAAGTGTTAGTTAGCGTGCCACGTGAGAAGCTGATAGACACGGTGCTGATCAAGATATTCCTCGCCTTTCTCTGAACTGAATTTTTATTACAATGTTCCCATGATTCAGCCATTGAATGCGATTCAGAGCTTGGCAAATCCAGGCCACAGAGTCACATAAATTTAAAATATATGTTAATATTATCCTTCAATATAAGCGTCTTCGTGTAAAGTGGTATCATTCCTTCAGTTACAGAGGTCACAATTTTGTATGCACGCACGTATTATACAACACGTAACCCCAGCCCCAATACGCGCCCCTCCAAGCACATCATCGTCAGTTTCATCACTCCAGTAACATCCGGTAAGGAGTACAAACAAGGAAGCTCCTCATTTGTAATTTTCTCTATCCTCCCGTTATTTTTCCACGCAGATCTACAGTAATGTCTCAGCATGTGGCTCGCAAGTACCGCAGACAACAACCTGTGTCTTACTGTAAATTTTAAGTCACGTCAGTCTCTTTCACCGTGAAAACGTTACTGAAGCAATCGATATGTCCAATTTATCTTCATGTAAAGTAAGAGTTACATCGGACAGACGATTTACTGAGGGAAGCAGAGTCCTTCTCCCCACAATATCCACTGTCACGTTCACAGCTTCCGTCACCGCAACGTAGCCTCACCGTGCTGAACCCAGTAAACATCCTCCTACCTTATTTAAGACAGCTCCTTAGGTCTTTCCCAGTACGCCGTCTAATTCCGACGTGCAATGTACGTTTCCTGCCATGCTTTTGGTTTGGTGAAAAGTTACGTCCCTGACCAATCCACAAGATAAAAACCACCCCTTTTGGGCCGTCCACAACGGCGTATTCGATATATTCCATATCTGAAAGCTATCTCCTCCACCCACGAGCTACTGACACATTACGTCTTTGTCAACCAGCGACCGGGTAACACAGGATGTTGAACAGATGCCACAGACAACACTGCTTTGTCTCTGTGCGAGTGTTTCTCTGCGTATATCAGAATTTTAAGTTCTAAACCAGCTGACTTTTACAGGACTTGTTATAAATTTATGCCAATAGAGCCCAGCCAATTCCGCCATTTAGTTTCCCTACATTTCAAAGAATCAGTCGTAAGGAGCAGAGACGGCTCAGCTGGCACTGTCTGGCGACAGGCTAGGTGTTATTAACTACTTACCAGACTACACGGAAACATAACACGGAAGGGAATCACTCATACATCCACAGATCAACACTTTTCCAAATGTTAGTAATGTCAGCACACAAAGAAAAATGTTTGCCACAAAATACACAGGAATATAAAAAAAATTTCCTAAAATTAAACGTGGACATCTAATACACTTTGACATACATCATCAAAGGCTTTGTTGTGAAATGGTCAGACACTGCCTGCTCAGTATATGCACACACATGCGCACTCTAATCTTTCAGTGGAGATAAAACTCTTAGCCTAAAGCAGTCAGTTTAGGACAGCGCCAAATGCGTCTTACGGTTTGTCGGGTTCACGTCTATTTTAACCGTTCAATGCAATTTTCAGCGACGTGTAGAAGGGAATCAGGTGTCGAATCGATTCGCCATTGAGTTAATCAATTTAGGGGACGAAGAAGCTTCTTACAGCAGAAATCACCAGCAAGGATCCGGACTTCAGGAAAAGATGCTGAAGTCATAACAGCAATGCAGGGAGTCAGAGAACTCTTTATGTCTCGTCGGAGTTTGCATATTGGTGTAACCAGAGCCACGATGAAAAATGTATGGCATATGCGGCTGACACTACACGCTTACATAGTTCCACTGGACATGAGCTCAGACACTAATTCTACTTGACTGACGTAATATTAAAGAATGCTGATTAAATGCTTCCCTAGGTGATTACTGTTCATCGCAAAAGCGTGTTTTCACAGTAATCATTACAACTATCAAATATGGGTAGCAGAATAGCCACATTATTTTTCGGATGACATGTGTGACATCCGAAAATGAAGTGTGTTGTGTAAATTGCACAATAGCCACTTGCTATGACAACCACAAATTTATTAAGAAAACGTCCTTGAGGGATACACACACCTTTACTTGTTGGATCTGCTTGCTTTCCCACAAATTTCAGACAATTAATTGCGAACGGCCCTGCAGTTGTTTTTAATAGGACGGGGCTCAAACACGTTGGAGCCATAACCCACGACGTGCTCTAAATTATAAATTTCCTAACCGAAGAACTGGTAGAAGGAAACCAATGACCTCGCCTCCAGCGGGTGTGGACGCTGTATCACTGGATATCTTCAAGTGCGGATATGTGATATTGTCTATGCACAGAAGTAGATGTTTTACGTCACCGGCGAGACAGAATTTACGTTGCTGTAGCAACAGAAACTTTGCAGTAACTTGGATAAAATCGAATACTTCTTGGATGCGTCCAGGCCTACCAACGAGAACACATCCACAACTACTGGGGATGCCAGAAAACGTATATCACCAGTGATGTATCAGTGATACATCACTGGTGATATACCAGATTTATCTTTAACAGAGACGTGAAAAATGTTTCATTACTTCTATATGTCTGAATGTAAACTACACATAACCTGAATTAATATAAATCCTGTATAATAATTTTAATCTATTTATTAATATCGCATATTGGTACTACAATTAAGTTGTTTTAAGGCACTAACTCGTGCAGTTTGCTGGTAATAAGCGTATATATTATAATTGACTTTTGTTTTGATAATTATGAACAACATAAAACATAGTTCACATCATATTTATAGCATTTAAGGTGAATATTTTGATAGATTCAAACACTTTACATCCTGCACTGATGCTTTTGTGCGATAAGCCATCTTCTGCATACCAACCGCAGTTCGATTATAGATTCTTAAAAACTGACCTAGATTATACACAAGACGGAGACATGCAACTACCAGATTTATTGTACGACTTACAGTTCAGAATGCATTACATAATTTGACACTATCTTTCACCTGTGCTGTAGTTTTGAACTTATTTATTCATTTACTTTCAATTAAAAACGCTGTAGCAGCTCAAGCTGCATAGTGCCATTAAAGTCAAGATTTCATTTCGCTATTGGCATAAATGGGCTCAGAAATCGCAAGGAATATTTTAAGACTGAAGACCTCACAACCGAGATGTGAACTCTGTACCTTCAGAAAAGGCAATAGGAGTGCTATTTACTCGACCGCTAATGGCTGCCACGAAACATTCTGAAAAACATGTCGCCATATTCCACGCTCATTTAATGTATGTTTTGAAAACAGCTCTTAAAATATTCATTTGAAAAGATGTACTGAGATGCTGCATTCCTATAGAGAACCGTACAATTGTAGTCACTCTTAGGAGAGAGTAGATGGGAAAAGACAAAGAAAATGAAAATGCGGAGTGCGGGGTAGGAAAGCAGGGAATGAAGTTTCGAGGACCAGTTGGTGACGCTGTTCCAAATCCTCTTATACCCCCTAAAGACAACGACAGCAAGGCTGGCAGCTCTGTGGATCGAAAAGTACGGTTGAGGGGGATATCTTCTCTAGGAAAAACAAAACAAGAAACAGAAACGGGAAGCGGCTGCACTAACACATGCCGACATGATTTCTGCTGCTGAACACAGAGACTGAAATGCGTGTTGCCGGCACCTGGGAGCTCCAACCAAATAAGCAAAAAACATTAGAAGGCAACTTTAGTAGAGCAATTAAAATTCATTAAAATAATTAAAAGGTTAAGGTAACGGGGAGAAAAGTAATGGAAACAGGAAAATATCCGCAGTTAAGGAAGTAAACATGTAAAGAAAAAGGCAAAAGATGGTTAAATTCAGAAAAATTAAGGTTGAAAATTCATATCTTTTTTAATATGAGGCTGTGGACTGGTAAAGAGTTACGGACGTTTCGGAGCAGCCTCCTGTCTCTAGCTTCAAGGTTGTACAAGAACTAATATCGCAGAAACTTTGAATCGCCGACACCGCCGTAAGAACCTCAAATCTGTCAATAGTGAAGTTACCAGACTTGGATTTCCAAACATGCCACGCGTCATTCTGAGGTCCGGGTGAGGTATCGGCTTAGAGATCCTAGAGATGCGTTATCTCAGTAAGTCCCCCCCTCCCATTATGCCCTTTATAAGCCACTTTAATCCCCTCACATCATTGTACATCATGATATATACGCAATGGTGCAGCCGTAACAACTCATCATTACGTCGCTGTCCCCAGTAGTTAGAATGAAGCCTCTGAGAACGTGGCGGCCACCATCTTGCTTACTCTGTATCTGCCGTCTCGGTTCATACCATCGCACGAAAGGAAGGCGAACCTTTAGTAACATGGCTTTTGTTCTTGTTCATTCATGGTTAGCACTGCCCGTCTGCCGGTAATCTTCACTAAGGACAGATAATTTTCTTCACAGACCGCCTCTGGTATGTACAAAGACATACAAACGCGAAAGTTCCAATTTACAAACAAGCACGTTCATACTCATACGTAGAGCAACACTAAACATTATTCTGTCCACGGGTATTTCACATGTCTTGTGCTCCTATTGCGTCATGCTTCTAGCATTTCAACACAATGTATTGCCAGCTGACAGTCTGTGGTATGATTCCTTATTTATCGTCTAAATGTCCTCACGTACGACTACAATTGTCCCATCGCCAATTTCTAATACTGCAGTAACTGTGCGACAACACAAAAAGCGCCACTGCAAGTAAAAATAGTTGTTTACTTGGCTGTGATGAAGTTTACATCGCAACCCAACAATATGTATACTAACCTTCCAAAATAGTTACCAAATGAATTCTTTACGTTTTGAAGATCTCTGACCTGCTCAGACATTACACTCAGACGTCTGCATCTCGCATCTTTACTCACCACATATTAAAGTACACAAGTGATTAAAGCTTCTGCACGGCCCTCTTTTTTCCAATAGTCGTGTTGTCGATTCTCGAGCAAAGGTTTCCTAGGATACCTGAACAAAAGCCTTCAGGAAAGTTCTCGAGTGACCTACATTCCGCAAGCATACATCAAGTACCCTTGAAATCTGCAGATATCTTCAGAGTGTAGCAGTAACACAGTAACTGTGAAATTGATTGGGTATTCAAATGTAGCTAAAGAAGGTTACGTCACTCGAATATTTTACGGCGGCTTAGTTATCACAATGTAGGCTGACACCTAGACATATCAATTTACATTTACCGCTCTCCAGCCAAGTTACATATACGAGTACATCTTGTCCGTCAATTGTTTAACACTCTTAAGAAATCTATGAGTAGTAAAAGACGCAAAGTAGCACACTGCGCAATACATAGTTTTTCTCATTTCATGTCTACTTAGAAAAAGAATTACAAGAGAATTTTTAACTTCCATTACACTTCCTATTGTAGTCAGATTTAGCCTGTTCAACTCAAGTTAGTCAAACACACCTCGACAGACCTTTTCAGACCAGGCAGTGAATTAAGAAAGAGATGAGCACGTTCTTACGGGTTTCTGTAAACTCTAGCAACCGGAACGGCAGGGAACATAAAGGAGGAGGTAAAACAAAACTGCAAGAAGGAAACAAAAACCATGTAACAATGAGAATATCTACCCTCCCCACCACTATTTCCAGAACGGCTCTAGAATCCACCCCGCCCGTATAATATTCATACTGGAGATGCTTTCCCGTGGGTAAGACGGACTGAGTTCTAATGCCGAAGTAGAGTATGGTGAACCAGCAAAGTTATTGGACGGGCATCTGATCCTGCATTATTTCCATACATTATTTTCGGTGGAGGAAATACTTCCCTCCTTTCGCACTCCAAAGAG
This sequence comes from Coptotermes formosanus, assembly GCA_013340265.1. Lineage (NCBI taxonomy): Eukaryota > Metazoa > Arthropoda > Insecta > Blattodea > Rhinotermitidae > Coptotermes > Coptotermes formosanus. The sequence continues at coordinate 4,215,062 of BLKM01011744.1, forward strand.
TGAGGATTCATCGCTCTTTCTTTATTTCCTTGCTGTGTCGCTCTTACTTTCCCGAAACTAAAATCTTATAAAATAAATCTCTTGAAGACATCCACAACACTGACATGCTGTTTTGGAATCTATTTCCAACATTAATTCCATTTGTGGTAGAAGTCAGAATGGGTCTGAGACGTTGCAAGGCAAATACTCTGAAAGCTGCCACACTCATCATGGTCCGAGCGGTAAAGGTACCGTACGTTGGCCTAATACACAAGAAGCGTCTCCAATTAACGACCTGGAAAAGCTTGCCACAAATGCATGTTTAATAACAGAATTCATGTTAAAAAGACAGCGAATAGAAGAACGAACGCGGCAATAGAATTTTGGGTTCTAAACATGGTGAAGCACTTCTTGACAAGCTGAGTGACTGGCAAATTCTGAACAAGCATTCTGCTCCATTAAGCTAATTTGGAATGTAACACATGCTCCTTTTATGATACATAGACCTAACGAGACTGGTAGCTGAATTTGAGGTGAGGCTCCTACAGTGATGTACTGACAGCTCCAGGCCTCGCAGCTACCGATGTAGAAACTGCCTTCCCATATGCAAGTCATGTTTGGATTTCAGCTCTGGCCTTAATACACGATTGAAATTGATAAGGCTTCGCACACTGATGAGAATACTAATGTATGTCCAGCGGCGTTCGTAATCACATGGAACATCACAGTGTAGTATTCGTAATATTTTACGGATACACACTTCAACGTGTATTTTCAGATGTTTAGCCATTGAATAACTGTTAATTAACATACTGCGTACTGTTGGAATAATAAAGATACTTTAATGTAAAACAGAAGTAATTATTTGGATGTTTTAATTAAATGCTCAGCAATTATATCTGGTTCACTTTTACAGCAACTTTTTGCTGAAACATTAGTTCCAGTTTCAATTTGTTGGTGTTGGTGTGTGTGTGTGTGTGTGTGTGTTTGAGTGAATATATACATACATACACACAAACACAGACACATATATATATATATATATGCCTAGCAAATTAAATAAATCTAGTGCTACAACAAGAAATTAATTATTTCAAAACTGCGCAATGTATTAATCAATGTTACTTCAATTACTAAACTCCCAAATATTCTTGCGTATACACATTTAATAGAAATTTAGGTGTGCTCTAGTCTACGACTCACTTTCTACTATTTTAGGAAACTTTAATCACAATTGAAACTCTCTTAATACCGAAAAATCTACCTAACATAAATATTTAAGGTTTAGGTACCTACATTCAATTGGCACAGTTGGTTGAGGTACTACTCTGCAAGCCCGAAGGTCGTGGGTCCGATTCCCGATGGGGCAATTGAGATTTTTCATTGACTTAATCCTTCCCGCCGCATTATGACCCTGGGGTCGACTCAGCGTCTGACAGAAATGAGTACCAGGGATATCTTCTGGGGGAAAGGGGGGCCGGTGCGTAGGGCTGAAAACCTTACCACCTTCATGTACCGATTTTCTATAAATTCTGGGAGCCTCAACCTCGTGGAACCCTAAGGGCCTGTCCAGGCCCGTAATGGGGGAGCTTTAGCTTTTAACGTGCATGATTTTAAGAAAAACAGACTACGAATCTCCTAAGAATATAAACATGTCCTCAAAAAACAAACAACCAAAATCCTTATCAGTCAATCCGACACACTGAAAGGCGTTCATTGCACAGCAACTTAAGGAAATTCAGTTATCGACAATCAAAATTATTTTTAGTTTTATTTAAAGTAAAATACAGCAATAAAAAGTAAGCCTCTTCAAAAATGTCATATGATGCAATAAAATTACTTTGATAACTGATGGCAACATTCAGAAACTCACTCTGAACTTTCTCTTGACAGATTTTTCTACTTTGTTTGCAATGTTGTGTGCATAAACACGTACACCCAAACACGTACGTCATCAAAACTGTAAACCACTAGAACCATAAAGCATTAGAAATACAAAAAAATCACAGCCAACTTCGTCACGGTTTTCAGATTATAGTCTCTTGTTTTAAAATGGCTAGTACCGGCGTACATTGAATTCAAGGGCAAAACTAAAGGCATACACCATATCCAGTACACAATTTTACCTGCAACCCAACAAGTAAAAATCCGCAAAACGAAGAATAATTTATTGGAGTATAGGTGTGATAAAATTCCAAGACATAACCCCAAGTATGAACCCCATACTTACGTTGTCCTAAACGTATAGGCTCAAACACCGCTAAAACTGCATCTCTGAGACGCGTCATCAGCTTAGAAGTGTCTCCACTTATTCTCCATTTATTCACTATAAAACAAGTAATTAGTTTGTTTCACGCTCCGGACGCCTTATCTTCGGGCAAAAATGTCTGGTATGTGATAGAAGCACTAAGTGAAGACGCCGAACGGACTGCAGAAGCCGAAGACGCACTGGCTGTGGCGATGGTAAAGAAATCCCAAAGCTCTTATTTGTAGGCGAATCCCAGATGTCCATTTCCTTTATTGATTCAACCATCTCCGCTTACTACGTGTGGAGTCTACTGAGGACGCGCAAATAAATTTGTCAGTTTTGTTTATCGTCGAATGGCAAAGATACTACCGGTTCTTCGCCCGAGGTTTTCTTAAAATCATTTGTAATGAAAGAATCGCAGTGATCTGAAACATGGCCTCCTGTATTATCAGACTTTACACTTCAATGAGTGATATTATCATCTCGGAGAGACATGCTGCTTCCATTTTCTAACCTCAACTTGAAGACAAACTTTGGTAACAAGCTACCAGACCAAAGGATATCACAATCCAGAATACCACAAGCTGGTAGTAACCTACCATACCACGGAACATGACAAGCCAAAATACCACAAGCTCGTAACAAGCTACCAGACCACAGGATATCACAATCCAGATTACCATAAGCTGGTCATGAGCTACCAGACCACAGAATATCACAAGAAAAATTACCACAAGCTGGTAACAAGCTACCAGACCATGGGATATCACAAGCCGTAATACCACAAGTTTGTACGAAGTTACCAGACCACGGGATATTGTAAGCCAGAATACCATAAGCTGAATTTTTATCGCCACGAAAACTTCAAATACCTCAAATGCTATTTCTTATTTCTTACACTGTCAAATTAAGGTTTCAAACTACGTGTACAATCCAGTAATCTTCTACACTCACTTCTGTTACATTTTAGAATAATGCAAAGCATAATATATTAACTCACACACTAAACCACGTACACTGCAAGAAACAATTATTCTTACTAATCATTCATTTTAGATCCACAAACAAAAGCAAACGACATCGCATATTTTTCTCTCCGTTATCGTCGCAGCAGCGTATGGTGTCAAGTGCCCCAAGTACCACACGCACTAGAAGAAGTATATATCGTTGCCTATCGGCAACATAGCGGCGGATAAACATCGCTTTACTAAGTGCAGGCCTGCCGTACTTATATGGTGCCAGAGCAGCCACCGTCAAACATGCGAACAGGATGACAGGAAACTGATGAGGCGGAGGCTCTAGGCGGCAGAGTCTTTACATACGTACTCTAAGTTAATAACAAACATATATTTTCCATTCTCCTAAACATCACGTTATATTCCTTCCTCTAAATATAAACTACCAGTCTTCAGGATTATGACACCGTGAGATCTGGCAGCTGGGTACAACCTGGTAACTAGAATACCATAACATACATTGTGAAACTAAATGTACAAACCAAATACATAGCTTTCTAAAACGCTGTGTCTTATTATACCACTTGTTCAAGGGGGCGAGACGATGAAGCAGGGTCATAAGGATGTAGGTTAGTCGAGAGCGTCGTATTGAGTTACGCGCAATTGTGTTTACTGACAACGTAATTACAAAATCAATTAAAATAAACCATAATTCAGATCACTTCTTTGTTTATTTACGTGCTGACTCAAAGACCTACTGATAACTACAAAAACAGCATCACAATGAATAATAATAATAATAATAATAATAATCGTTAAAACCGCAAGATTCTTTCCAGTGCCTCCCGAGCAGCAGCGCCGCAGAATAATAGAGTGCCAGTATCAATTTCCGAGACAGTTGCGCTGCTGTTCCGACGCAGTACCTCAATGGAAAAATGTCCTTATAAAATTCTGAACCTTCAGGCAGTGCTGCTAAAGCCAGTCGTGGAAAAGAGGCCTTAAAGTTGCTTGTTTAATTCAATTTTAATTAAGAAACCACAGTCAGACACACCACTATACATGTTTTGGCACACTATACCATTATTTATATACGTGTGATCTCATAACACAGGTTTCGGCTCGGTTCGAGCCGAAACATGTAGTAGCAAAGCACATGTATATATATAAAGTGTGCCAAAACATATATAGTATTGTGTCTGACTGTAGTTTCTTAACTAAAATTTAATGGTGTCAACACAACGGGATGACCGAGTTCAAAACTGCTTGTTCAATTATTTTCACATGTTTGATTTCCTTGATTTAACTGAATTTCTGAAACACAGACATGCAGTACCTTGTGAAATATAAAGAAGAGTGATCTGATGGTTTGGCCATGTAAAATTGTCCCTTTATTAACCGTTTGGGCTCAGTGGTAACTAAACCTATATGCACTACTTGCTGCGACATAAACACTGCTCTGTGCTTGTGTAATTTACTACTATGTGTTCTATAATTCTCGCAACAACGATTTTTATCTAAAGAGCGTTAGAAGATTGGTCTTTGGAGATGGAGATACTTTTCTATCAGGTAGGGACTCAAAAAAAAAATATATATATATATATAACATTAGACCAGTGTTAGCAAACTTGTGTTCGCGAACCATCACTGGACCTGTCCTTCTTACGTACTTCGCCTCCTTGAAGTCCTCCACGTTTTCCACCGCATGTTTTACATCTCCTGGCTATCCTCCGAGTTTTCAACCTAGGACAATCGCACTCTGCACTCTGGCGCCTACAGAGGCAATGTTACAGCACGGCAATACCCGGAACTCCCACCTCGGGAAGACAATTGCCCCTCTCCGATTTCCGTGGCCTCAGCTGTGCCTACAGAGACACTGGCCGTCCTTTGTGTGAATCAGAGACGGATGTGTCGTCACTGCTACTTGAGTGAACTTGGACTTTTGACTATGAAGTTACGGTTTTAGATGCATGACCCGTTTTGTAGGGCAATACTTTCCAAAATCATAACCCATTTCTCTGTACGATATAAATATTCGCTATGGAATTAGGTACCTGACCTACTTACTATTAACAGTTCACAGATACTCCCATAAATATTCATGTTATCTTTTAATTCTTTCTTGCGTCTCTTTCCATGGTGGAACAGCCCCTAGTGGGCCAGAGCCTCCTCATTATTGAGGCTTCACGATCACACCCAGACACATCGCATTCGGCAGCACTCCTCTGGACGAGCGATCAGCCCGATGCAGAGACCTATACCTGGCAACAGACAACACTCACAGGAGACAGACGCCCATACCCTCGGCGTGATTCGAAGCCGCAACCCAAACAAGCGGGCGGCTGCAGACCCACGCCTTATAACGCGCGGCCTCTGAGATCGGCCTTTTTGCGTAACCTTTAATGGCTTTCGTCATTTATTGTTCTTTTTTCATTGTTACAATACGCTCCTCTTTCAGTTTCAACAGTGTTTATTTATAGTTTTCATGTGTGTTCCGTTCGCTTTCTTGGTTATATCATCTTCTGTCTGCTCGAATCATTTTTATTTTCATCATTCCATTCATGCGGCAGTCCTTCGGTTAATTCATCAAGTCCTGAATCACTTTGTGGTATTTCTTCACTTCCATTTCCTGTTTATAATCAAGTTCTTCGGCTTGCCTTCGAGAGTGGTGCAGCCGACGCTAATTCTGGCCCTCGCTCCAAAGCACCACACATCGTACTTGTGCTTTCCACAAGCTTATTCCTATTCCTCTCATCCACCAGAAGTGGTTCGCCCCGTTGCTTACTCTTCTCATGCTAGAAACATCATAGTAGGTCCTAGCTAAATTCCTTGAATGGAAGGATGGGATTTACAGTACCACTCTACAACGCGCCTAAATACACCTGCACATGGAGAAACGAGAATTCAATTTGGTTAAAGAGACTTATTTGTAATTCAATTTAAAATTAACTACATCCACTAGAACTCTAACCATGACTTCACTGCACCCTTTGAGGAAAGGAACCAACGTCCGCTCATTATATTACGTTGTTTGAAAATTCAGATAATAACAACTAATTTATTCCAAGGCCATACATCCATTGAACCGTACAACCTTACAGAGTTGTGTATTCCGTGTATTTGTAATGCAGTGCTATTAACTACCAATACTGCGTGTTCGTCTCATCTGTATACCTCTGCCGCTTCACGTGTCACGGGACTGGACAACTTGCCTTTGCGCTCTTCCACGGAAAGGTTTACTTTAAAGAGTACTGATGTTTGAACGCAAAATACGTTGTAATGTATAGAACAGTAACCAGTTCATAAACAGACCATTTGTAACTAGAATCCTGCGAACACTCCAACAACAACAACAACAACAACAACAACAACAACAACAACAACAACAACAACATCATCATCATCATCATCATCATCATCATCAACAACAACAACAAAGACTAAGACTACAAATAGCCCTTAATATGAAAACTGTTAACACCTTAATCATGTACAGGCCACATATATTAACGTTTATCCTGCTAACGTGGAATATATGGTGAGCTGCTAATAATGCCAGCACCACTAATACGTAATATCTGGTGACCTACATTTGGCAACGCTGAAAGGAGCCTCTTTGTCTCTCTCTCTCTCTCTGTCTGTCTCTGCACAATGTCTCAACAGTGAATCAATCGTAAAAGGCGTCCTATGTCATATGCGTGTGCACACACTTACTCGGCTCCTTTCAGCGTCGCCAAAGGTAGGTCACCAAATATTACACATTAGTGGTGCTGGCATTATTAGCAGCTCACCATATATTCCACATTAGCGGGACAAAGGTTAAACTGTAAAATATTTGACCTGCCTACTACTACTGAACAGCACAACAAATTGCATTTCATATTATTTATGATATAGGCCTACACATCATCTACGAAAAGTGTATGCAAATATAATTCTTTAATGCTTCACTTCCCGCAAAATTTTATTCTCCCTGGTGATGGTTCAGTTAGAACCGAACCATGTTGAAGAATGATATACGATAATAGGTATGTATATAGGCCCACATTTACTTGGTAAGTGTTTTTGTTGGTCGTTGATAAACACTGAACCATACAGTATATCTCACAAACAGTAACTGGACTTACATGAAATCTGTCAAGTGACAAGCACACACAAGCAAATTCCTGTATCTCCCAGCAACTGAAGTACAATTATTTACTCAACACGGATGCTGCAGACTGGAAATACTGGAGCACTTTTTGTCACAATACTTAAAAGGAAGCGGTTTCTTTCAGTAACGAGTGTAGGTGGGAGAATATTAAAGTAGGTTACACATACATACTGTGAAGGTGTGGATTGGATTGAATATCTCAGGACACGTCCCAGCGGTAGACGTCTGCGAGCATGACAATGAACTGGCAGATTCAAAAATTGTTGTTAAAATCTTGTAGACTTGAAAAAATAATAATTACTCAAAATGGACACAACTCCTCCGCCCGTGAAAGCATTTGGTCAGGCTAGTCACTTGTTATTACTCTTTACTAAAGTACTGTTAGTATCGAGACACTCTACTGCAGGCCAAAACGTTCTCATATTTTAAAGAACGTAACGCCTAGGAGGATGGAACAGCAGTAAAGCAGCGGCTTCTTATTGGGAGATTGTCTGTTTGGAATATCGGCTGTAAAAGGGCCATCCTGATATTGCAGTTCGTCACTGCTCAAGGATTCTAGCATTTGGCACTGTATTACCCGACATACCGACAGCACCATAAAATAAAAAAAAAATAAACCTGAAGAGTATTCTGCAGGATGTAATCACACTCATAATTTCCTTACATACGCACGCAAGTTTACAGTAAATTATGATTTGATGTGTGGTGAGATTTTGGCGTTTACTTTAGTTCCCAACCACTTCGTCAAAGTTGAGGTGAACTGATCACTACCTTCTATATGCGACGTGCTTGGCTGCATGACCGGATGTGACAGACAGACAAGTAAGTGGTTGCGTAAGATCGGCCTCGAATTTGTTATAATAATGCTGAAGAGTGAAAGCAAAGGTTGTGAATAAAACATCTTGCAGCAGCCGGCAGAATATTCTGAGTTACAAGGCAAGTAAATAAATAACATTTGCAAGGAAATAAGAGAGAAGAGAGCACCAAGGTGGGGTGAGGAGCAGGAATTGATCGTAATTTAGTTTTTTTTTAATAAGTTTATTTTCTCTTCCCATCTACTTCAACTTGTCATTTTTCCCGTTTCTTGCACTACCACTTGCGAGTCTGGAAGGAAGAAAACTGAGAAGGCGACGTTGGAATTTATACATTTTGAAGTTCCGATTACGATGAAAATTTTCTTATCCTCAATTCCAATTTTCCCAATTATCTCTTCGCCCTCCCATAAATATTATTATTATTATTATTACTGGTGGTGGTGGTGGTGGTGGTGGTGGTGGTGGTGGTGGTGGTGGTGGTGGTGGTGGTGGTGGTGGTGGTGGTGGTGGTGGTGGTGGCGGCGGTGGTGGTGGTGGTGGTGGGAGGGTGTGAAGAATTAAAACAGCAAGAAGTTAAACTGTCCGCTCTTCTTTGTAGCTGTAACCAGGGACTTAAGTTTTATATTTCGATAAGAACTGCTAATTCCAGTTTTTGTTACTGTTACAGCTTTGCCACAGACATCACTACATTCACTGGGCTTTCATAATATGTACATCATTCAAGTGTTCCCAAATTACATATCACAGATTCAATTATGCCTCTGTATATTTGGTTACATTTTCTGTATCTGTACCATGAAGAATACATCACCCTATCAGTATTTGATACACTATAGGTAAATAATGTACGATTAAAGTGCCCTCATTTTATATTCCATTTATCTTAGCCAAAAAAATTACATCTGTTTCTATGTGTTCGCAGCACATAGGCTATGGGCTTTCAATCTTTTTTCGTAAAGGGCCACAACTGTTTCTGCGAACTGGCTCGCGGGCCGCACGTGGAAAAATCACACTGTATGATAGACCTAAACATCTAAATTGAAAAATTATACATATTACGGAGTTTTATTACAAAAATGCAACATTATTATATTAGGTCATCTGCCTTAACAAGAGGAAATATTATCTTGATAAAAATCCTAAACACAAAAGCATTTGTCTCTCATTGCTCTCTGTCAAGGTCACGCTGTACTTCAAAGTGGGTGGGTCGCGCGGATTTATTGTAACTAAAGACAACCGCATTATTGTTTAATTTTTATAGTGTATGTATAACTTACAAATGTGGCCCCGGGCCGCATAACACAACCTGACGGGCCGCATGCGGCCCGCGGGTTGGAGACCCATGACACAGGGTTTCACGCTATACCACATCTTTCCGTTTTACCATTTCAAAAACTTCAAAGCACCCAATACAAGGATCATTTAGTAAAGCTTGTCGCTCTTATAAATCTCTGAAATACTCCTACACTTCGTAATGTCAAGAGGAATATACTGTAAAACAAAAATAAATGTATTCATTTGATTTATTGTCCCAAACAGCGTTTTACCATATTAGGCCACACGTAAATACAATTTCCCTGCTTAGCTCTAACTAAAAATCTTCCACAAAATCTCCAACTTTATCAAGCATATTTCCTCTTGAGAAACTGACTTTTCCCCGGCAGTAAAACTATTTACTGCTCTGTTTAAAATAATATTTATTAATGTGTTCAGAAAAGCTCTCCGCTGGATACTATACTCAGCCAATTAAATCCTGTCAACAGCCTCTCATCCCCCGCTTTTTAAATAACCATTTCAGTATTACCTTCTAAACTATGACTAAATTTTATTTGCATTTCCGATCTCTCCTACACCCACTACATGTCGTGCCCAGCACATCTCTCTTCGTTTTGTTACTAATTACATTTTGTAAAGAGTACAAATTATGGAGCTCTGCACTTGTCTGAACTCTCGTCTTATTTCCTTTCTTTTAATACGAAATATTCTACACAGCACTCGGTTCTCAAACAATTCCAAGTCCTCTCCATCAGAAAACAAAGTTAGACGTTTCCCACTTATAATTTGTTCGAGAGAAGGAAGGAGATCTGGCATAATTTATACACACTGTACCAACTAACGTTCCGTAACAGACTGCATGCAGACTAATTCTTGACACAGAAATGTACTATATATACCACCTAGACAAGAATTACTTGAATTACACTTTCTGCTTCTTACCCCCCCCCCCCCCCCACTTCACACTTTTTCTTTTATACTTTAATTCTCACTGGTTGGCATGGTGAAGCCAGGAGACTAATCTCCTTGCCATTACCCATTTCTGTTTCTTCATCCACTCTCCCTGATTTTCAGTACCCTACTCAACCACCCTGGTTTCTGTGTTAATCTTTTTCTGTTCCGTTCTCCCTTCTCACTACATACCTATTTATTTTCTGGTTTTCACGAATATAGAGGAAGGCAGAATTTCGGCCAATTCCTAGAGAATTCTCTCTTCGTTCCTTACTATTTGATAGCATACGTACAAGAACTCGGTGCCTCTCTGTCCCTCTCTCAAGAAATGTAAATTACTACCACAGATATCTTATTCTCTAGGGTTACTTTGACACAGCAACTCCATCTGTAAAAAAACTGTGTGTCTGTATATAATACTTTTGTATTTTAGTTGTCTTATTTTTCACATTCTCTTGACACTATATTGTTTTCTCAGTCTATGTATCTGTCTTGGCGTTTCGTTTTCGCCTTATATGGCACAACATAATGCCAGGCACTCTTACTCTGGGAAGCTGCATTGTCGCGAGAGCGAAAAGTGTCGTTCCAACTTCCAACGTGTCAAGCTGTCGCCACACAGTGATTGGCCTGGCTGAAGTAATGACTTCTGTAAAAGTCGTTGAGCAAAATACGTTGACCCAAGGGAGAGAACTACGTAAACAAATCCTCCATAATTTGCACTCTTTACGAAATAAACTTTCATAAAATCAAAGAATAACCGAGATTTTCCCCCGAAATATTGGTAATCACTTACCAGACCACATGTTGTCACAAAGCAGGGCAGCATTTCTTAAATACGTGAAGAGATTATATTTTTGTTTTCTAGTCACAAAAGAAAACGACAGCCTCATTGCGTAGGTCGGGTTGCTGCACACAGGAGCAGACCCAGACTTAACTCAGTATCTAAAGGCCTGTACGGTAAATATGGCAGTAGCGAAAAGGGGCATATTGCAGGATGAGGCATTTGAAGTGCAGTGTTACCACCGCTATTCTCCCATACAATAATGAAATTAAATAATTCGACAAAGAAGACATACTCTGGCAGCCAGAGAATGTGTCACAAAATGGACACTATCAGACTATAAAGGTTTCGTTTGACAGCAAGAAGGGAAGCGGTCTCCAGTTCAACAGTACCGCATAATTAAAACAAATAACACAGAAGAATGTAAAAACACAGTAGATAACAAATGGCTAGAACTACTAGCAAAATCAGATTAACAAGTGATCGGATTAGAATCCTTCCTGATAATACGACAATCGATGAAGATTCTTCTGGGATTTGAGGCCGGGATGATTTGTAATTAAATACTGACGTCTCAAGAAGTTTGCTGCCTGCGTCTTCGGCACAGCCCATGGTACTGCCCTGAGTATCACATCCTAAGGGACTCTAAACCTTGGCAACATAACAGTGAGAATTTCAAATTTCACAAGATGATTTTTGTGGGATGGCTCTTCATAAGGATCTCAGATTCTAAATAGGATCTGCTCTGCTGCACAACAGCATGCCAACAGACACTATCACAAAGCAGAAAAACCAAATCAACGATTTAAACACAATTTCTTAATAAAAATTTTTAACTTGTCCTATCTTTTACGTTAGGGAACTCTCATGTGACTATTTTCTTCAGAATGTCAGACTACAATTTTGTATCATATCTTAAATATTGTAGCACATAACGGTCAGTGCTGACGCGCCTCTAAAGTTACCCTCAAACCTCTCATATCTGCTGTCAGTCTCTTTTCCCTTTCATTAGACCTCTCATTTCTGAAGAATATAATTTATGAAGCTCCTCATTATGTAATTCTCAACGCTTTCCTGCTATTTCCTCTTCCTTAGACCCACATGCATTAGTAATACTATTAAGATCATCAACTACAAGAGGGTTAGAATACCTACGGAATAGGAAATAAGGTAAAATGTTTAACAGTAAGGCAGAAAGGAGAGAAACCACTTGGGACAACTAGGTTTAGACGGGAGCATAACACAGATTACAATCTTCCATAAATGGGCTGTGCAAGTGTCGCAGCTTACTATGAATGGGCCCAGAGGCGAGCTGTTGTGGACACAATACTGAATATTCAGGCTCACCAATTCATTGTACCAGTAGTAATAATTAACAAAATATACGATTATAACGCGTAAACTACAGGTACGCCATTAAACCCAACATTGTTCTATCAAGCCGAACTCCACAAGTACACGACATTTTGGGTAATCGTCAGTGTTGATTGATCCCAGTGGTCGCGCGGTCTATGGCGTAGGCCGGCGGCCGAGCGCTTGCTGGGATCGTGGGTTCGAATCCCACCGGGATCATGGATGTTTGTCTCTTGTGACTGTTTGCATTGTCAGGTAGAGGTCTCTGCGACGGGCCGATCCCTCGTCCAGAGGAGTCCTGCGGACTGTGGTGTGTGTCTGAGTGTATTCAAGTGAAAATGAACAACCTCGACACCTACTGTGAGTAGGCAGAAGAGATAAGGGCTACGATGCGTCAGTGTGGATTTCTATGTAATAACCTCTAGACGCCCGAGAAAGAAATAATACAATGCAGCAGTACATGGGCTCTTTACATACGTCAAAAGAGCCTGAGATTCGGTTATGAAGGAAGTTTTGTATATTATTCTCACTTTAATACACACACAAAACAGTTTACATTCATTAGAGAGCGCCTAAATTAAATGTGTACTGAACGACAGATACAGAAGCATTTTAAGTATAACCATAATTTCGTACCTGTTTTTGTATGGTTATGAAAGTTGGTCTCGCACATAAGGGAAGGACATAAGAGTGACGGTGTTAGAGAAGAGGGTGCTGCGTATTATATAGGGGTCGAACAGGGAGGAAGTCACAGCTGGAAGTGGAAAAACCGTATACTGAGGAGCTTTGGGATTTTCACTCCTGGTCAAATATTATTCGGTAGATACAAATCAATCAGACGGGTTCGGCGACGTGTGTGGCACGCACGCAAGAAACAAGAAATGCATACAGCGTTTTGCTCGGAAGCCCTAAAAGAGACTAAACAGTTTGTTCATTAGGGAATGCCACTCACCTCCTGTCAACATATGTCAGTTTATACCGGTAACGGTTTTCATATCAGAGTCTGAATTAGCAAACCGATATTCTACTAACAAGGACGAAAATTGTAATCAAAAAAAGAAAGGAAAAGATGAAAAGATAATATTAAAGTTGATTTTAAAGAAATAGGACTGGAATTTGTAAACTGGATTTATATGACCAAAGTCAGGGACCAGTGGACGGTTGTTCTGAAAAAGTATTTAAATTTCCAGTTTCATAGAACGAGGGGAATTTAGTGACCAGCTGAGCAATGTAACCTCCTGAAGAGGGACTCTGCTCCGAGTCACTTACTTGTGTGTACTGAAGAACCACTCTACTTACCATTTATTGTTCCGACAATGGAACAATCAAGTACAATTGTCGCAATAACGAAGCAGAGTCAGTGGCAGATGCAATCACGTAGAAAGCTGTCAGGATTCTGACTCCTAAATTAGTTTGTTCCATCGAGACTGATACGAATGGGCTTTTGGGGGAACCGCCCCAATCTCCAATACTCTAAAGCTGGCTGCTTCCTTTCCTCCTCACCCACAGATTTATCGTCCCTTAGAGAAGATACCTTCCCTCCCCCTGACAGCTTCTACTGCCTTAATTGCAAACTTGCGAGGTGTGAGATACATTATGGACTCCGTCAGGGGTTCAAAAGGGGTGGCCATTCCCCTCCTGTCGATCTGTCGTCAATTGATACCGTTACAGGTTTTGATGTCAGGACCTGACTTATCGGGCGGATGCTTTACTCATAAGGATGAGGGTATCATGGGCATGAAGGTAACACACAGACAGACACACACACACACACACACATCTGAACACCAAAAACTGTATGTGTAAAGGGCAGGAAAATAAAGCCCCACGTTCATGGTACAGTAAGGGTGTAACTTCAGGCTTCGACCCCATAAGCCTTCTGGGCAGTAGCGCGGTAACTGAGAGACCCTAAAGATGAGGTATTTTAAAAGTGGACTCTGTAATATCAACAGCGTCGGTATGACATTCCACTTGAATACATACATGTGTGTGTGTGTGTGTGTGTGTGTGTGTGTGTGTGTGTGTCACTTCCTTTGGCGTGTCCATATTACTTTATTAGAACTGCAAGTATTTTTCTCCAAAAACCCGTCACCAACAACGGCAAAGAACTTTCGCATATCAACACTCGCCTAGATGTGACATGTTGCATGCACGAGTAAAAAAATAACAGAAAATAATGCTTTGGCTAACACCTTAAAAGTAAAACAAAAGTTAGTATAACGTGGCGTAAACGGCAGACAAAAAAATAGGTAGAATTTAATACCACGTAACTGAAACAACAAACCAAGCTACAGTCGAGCAACACGTAATTCAGATTACCGTAAGATTACAGGACGTCCTCCTCGAGGCCGAGAAAACATGTCATAGAATATTTGCTTTCACCCGGAGGTACTAGATATTAATTTTAATTATTCGATTTTAAAACTATATTTTTACAGTTTTATGTGGTACCTGTCTCTCTTGAAAAAGTTTAAGTGTTCCGGCTTACTTTATCTGACATGGATTGTAAAGTTGAGACCTCAACTACAGGTGCATACCGACACGAATAACGACCCAATGTAGCTTACATGATGACTTTTATTTGGTAATCTGATTTCGCCTCATGATGACTTATTGTATTTAAGCCGAAACATGTTGCGCATTGAAGTTACAAAACAGTATAACATAAAAAGCCCGTTTTACGGGGTTCACTCTACTTTTTAGGCATGATGAATGATCAAGTTCCATGACGAAACTTCTTGAGCTTCCAGTTCTTGCCACCAGTGGCGCAAAGCGCCTGTTATGTAAAATGGCGTCTCACGTGTAGAAAGCTAAGTTTGTGCTCTGGTATCAGAAACCAGATCTATGATTGGAAGATTTCGCAGCAGGTCTGGAGGAAACCGCTGCCAAAAATCCCCTTATTCAAATGGCGTCAGTTGTTCAGTCAGGTTAGTTGCCTTTGTAAAGAGAAAAGCCCCAGTATACGAACAGTCACTGGCGCTAAAATGAATAAAGATCGACAGGCTTCTGTTTGCATTCCACGAAAATCAACAAGACAGGCTGCCCAACAATTACGAATGCCACAGTCTACCGTGTACACAATTCTGCGAACTTCTTTTAACTTCAAGACTTACAAATACCAATTTAACAACCCAAGACAAAGACGTGACTAAGAAACACTCACTGTTAAACAAGTTACTTTATAAGGAATGTTAGAATATTAAGAATTCTTGTGCCTTGAGAATTGTATCTCAGTTTACAGAAAACGAAACTGAAATTAGAACCCTACACAATTCACATACAGTTAAGAAATTTACAATTTACAAGAAAAGAGCTTTTAAGATAACATTCTAGAAAAATTAAAGTATGTATCCACGGGTAGCAAAGTAACTCTGCGCCTAACTCTAACGATGTCGATTTTTTGCGCATTACACTACATATACGAGACTACGTATTGGACAAAAAGCTTCACCCATTCTTAGTCTGGACAATAAGCGAGAGAATGTAATTGCCCTCCGACCGCTTTAACCCAGAGGAAATAACTACCGGTACCCTTGGGACAGCTGACCAGATGGAACCGAGAGAAGATCTGGGTTCCGGAACTGCGAGAAAACCTCCTCTCACTCCAACAACTGACATCCAACTGTTCATCCCCTCGCCAATTACTACTTTAACCATTATATCTGATGTTGTACATCCTTCGTGCAACAGTCTAATACACAAAATTTTCACTACAAACTATTTGTACAATATTTTATACTTACTATACGAAGTTCATACATGTTTCGGCCATATATCATGACCATCCGCAGGGAGTTACAATTTGACGGACGTATGCAGCGTTAACTTGTCACAGATAATTAGCAGACTATGTTATATATATATAATGTAACAAGAATACAATGATGATTTTCACTATATAAGTCGTCAATATAGACTAATAAATATAAAAACACTGTGCAACCAGTCGGCAGTTAAATTTGTCTGTACTATTTTAACCAACCTAGACTGAAATGTATTACAGGCAACATTTCCTATTTTGTCAAATTCCTTAGCATCTTCGCCATTACTGCAGTGGCAGTCTACAGTTTCTTTACTGTTGAACGAAAACAGCGAGCTCTATAGAACTGCCGTGTCTCTAGGAGCAGACGTACTGCAGTGTGTGCGTTTGACTTTTGTACACCACGGAAGAAAATAAGAAGAAAAAAAATAGAACACAAAAACTACAATAGGCAGATCTTTCTGTTACTACAGTAGAGATACTGGTGAGATAAGGCGCATTTTGATCATTGGCACATCTCTTCTGTACTTCTTTTATCACTGTTGTGTGATATCAGCGTAGGAACTCACAATTTTACTGATACGTTGATTTTCTCAACAGGCCGTTTCGTGTACTGCCACTCCTTTTGGCTTGACTGTTGCTGACTGACAGCCCACGTTACAGACAGACAGATCGTACAGCATATGGAAATTTGTTAACGAGTTGGCATTAGAAACCTCAGCTTCTGAATGGCTCTAAATTTAAAATAGGATCTTTCTGCCCATAGGCAAATGAATACTTCACTTTAAATAACGGCGCGATGTCTCTTTTCGTGATCTCCTCAAGCTTTGTAATAACACTTGACCCATTACACAGGATGAGATGTTCTGACGACCGTGTTAAAGAAGACTCAGTTCTCTTAGCATGGTATGCCATCACGACTGGTAAAGAATTAAGACATTTTAGTGCCTCCAACTTCAGAGTCAAGGAATCGAAGGAAAGTGTATTGTAAGCCTTGACCCTGATGATAGATGCTCTACGCTCCGACGAAAGCTTGGTGACTGTTTATCATAAGGCGTAGTCTCTCCAGGAGACGTGAATCTACAATGCGTTAACCATTTTTCACATTAGATGTATATTTTCTACACACGCTGTTTAACAAGGTGACCCCATTGCAGTCACTGGTTACCCCTCCCTCCCCCCCCCCAGATTATTTTATAATTTTAAGACAAGAGGCGACACCCACTAGACCAGTGCTCAAATCACTATACCGCTTTGGTCTATCCATTCGAAATATCATCATTAACAACAAATATGAAATAAGAAAAATCAATACAACACTTCTCAGTATAATAACAACACGACTGGCTGAATACGGGAAGACAGCCAACTCCTGAAACGTCACATATGATGACTGAAACCAACAAATGCAAACATGTTTATAAAAACATATTATAAAAGCAGTAATACCTCCTACACGTTTCGGCCACTCATGTGGCCATCCTCAGGGAGGTGCATTGCGAAGAATAAATACCCTGAGATGGTACAAATTTTGTGAACCAATGCACATGTCACATATTAAATATCAAAATTACATTGTTCCAGTCACCACATCTAATTCCTCAACGCACAGTTATGGATCATTAAAATTTCCTGAATCGTCGCCATCGAGAAAAACACGCCCAACATAATATTAAGTATGTTTCCTACAATTACAACATCAGAGAGATAATTATGCGTCCTTACAAAATGCATGAAGTTAGGTGCATAATTGGCAGATCGCTTTGACCTGTGTACGTTAACAAATTTTGCTTCCGAAACTAATTCACGAACTTCAATGAAAGTTGCTTAAAGGTGTCCGTTAATTGTTGCTGGAAGAAATGTTTCGTAATGACCGACCGCAGTTTGTGCTTTACATTAATTTCTGTTGAACTGCATAATTTTTCTCAAAAAGAAAAAAGCATAAAAACACCAGGTCTTTTAATTAAATCACCTTACGGATTTTTTAAACATATGGACACAGGACACGATCACATTATGACACATAAAAGGTGCCCACGAAGATAATAACAATTCCACTTGAAGGCGAAAGGAAAACTTTACCTCCACTTCTCCACACACAGCCTACTTCACATTCACATATTCCAACAGCGCCAATGCATTATTTAGTGTAAACAACAGCTGCAGAATTCACATTCACAAATAAGACTCGCCTCTGATGAGAACTGTCCATCGAAGATCATATCTTATGTGACGTTTAAACTTGCTTGTGCTGTGTGCACGTCCAGATAGGCCCCGCGAGAATTCATTACACGGTGTCTGTTAAGTAAACTAATCAATTAACTGCTAATGTATATTTGTGAGCTGAACCAATCACAGCAAATGGAATCGTAATATTGTAAATGGAAGGCAGAAACAGAGTCTGCTACAAAGTGATGATCTGCTTTATTGCCTGGAGTGGAAAATCCGGAAGGTGACTCAAAGAAGATACCTCGTCGGTAGAATTTACACGGAAAGCTCATAAAAGCATGATAGAATTTTCGTGCGTACACACAGCTGGTCATAACTCAGTTTCAGAGGATAATTTAACTGTTCTGTGGAACTATAGAAAGCACATGACTCGTGAAATGCCTAACGCAAACCACACTAAATGTTACAAACCACAAGCCTTGCGAGGACCCATGCTTGTGTACGGATATCAATACAGGGACAAAGGAGAAAAGGAGACGGCATAAATGTGTTTCGCAGAGCGATTGGTGCTGACAGAGTGATGGGCCTTAAAGGCTACAAGCTTACTGAAGTAGAACTGAAAATAACACACAGCAGTAAAACAATAAAGTATTTATTAAGAAGTGGTTCAATTGCTCGAGATAACTCCTGAAAATTAAGGGGGACGCATATTTACTTACACAATACCATAGATAGAAAGTAATGGGATGTTCGAAAAAATTCGGAGGAATATTCTTAGCGTATATCTGTGACGACGACGACGACGACGACGACGATGATGATAAATAGGATGATTATGATTACTGCGGTTAGCACGACTATGGGATAACTACAAGTTCCTGTGCAAGGCTAACTACAGTTCTCCAACGAGTAAAATTTTTTTTCTTCCTTCTTTGTCTGACATCTTCTACCCACTTATTTCAGGTGCGGGGCTGTTGTTGCACCTGATCACACTCCACGACACACAAACTCGGTAGGATTCCTCTGGATGAGTTTTCGGCAAGTCGCAGAGACCTCTACCAGACAACACACAACACCCACAAGAGACAGAGATTCATGCCCTCGGCGCGATTCGAACCAGCAATTCCAGCAAATAAGCGGCCGCAGACCTATACCTCAGACAGCGCGAACACTGGGATCGGCATGAGTACAACTCGGCACTATAAATTTTTATAATATTTACAGTTGGTTTAAAGCAAATTCTTAATCATCTCGAACACGAATTTCACGTATGAGTAAATAACACATAACAGTTCAGTTTATACATCACAGAAGATATTCCGTCTTCACCACAAAAACAAAGTGTCAATGTTGTGTTAGGATAGACTTTTAGGCTCTTTTGCAGCGTTGCGCAAAACGCCAATTTCCGTCGTCATGGCGTCTCGTCTGTCTGCCCGTCTGTCACTCTGTCCATGTACATATGCGCATGTACCAGCACAGCTCCTACTAGATGTACTAGATGTATTTCCGTGACATTTCACATTGACGTCTGTGAAAACATGTGGATAATTTAGTTACAATCGGGCACTTTGCTCCGAGACCTAAGTAGGCTTTACTCTTATTAAATTGTGACAAAATGGCTTCCCTCTGCTGAAATGGTATGTGGCTGTTAGGATACCTGAGGAAAAATAAACACTACGCGATTGCGCCACAGTATTGCGTTATACGTACACTGCGTATCTTGCTGTTTATGTTAGAATCATACGAAAAGCACAAAATGCACTGTATAGCAAAATACAGAGTCTCTGATGTTACAGTAGGTAGCACACATGAAAATCACTGTGTTGTAATGTTTGCAGTGGCGCCAAAGTGTCTCACCGCGCAATTTCACATGACTGCCATGAAAACAATACTGATGTTAGAAAATATAAACTACATGTTGGGGATATCTCTGAGGCGTGACTTTCATATCGGTCTTCAGGGACATCTGTAACCTGCTTTAGAAATTACTAAAGTAAGCGAACACACAAACATTATGATGCTAAGGGCCATCTGCCCTGTAAATGAGTCCGTCTGAAAACCACAAATGTTGTCTGCGAACCTTGTTCAACAGTCACTGCCATTTCATGATGACCACTGACCAATATGCAGCTAATGGCCTGGTAACTGCTAATTACATGTGTTCAAAACCGCAACTGTTGAAACTGAGTCTACGTTTCACATTACTCTCAAGTAGCTGCCATAAGTACCAACACGTCTGACGCTAAATACTCCACATTTTTATACAAAGTATAATAGTAAAGACAGTCTTCACAACTTGTAAATTGTAATTAAAAATTTATTGTATATCAGGCAACATGTTTCGGTCCTGTAAGGACCATCATCAAGCCGGTGTACAAGAATGGATAGAAAAAGCCTTGGAGATCTCGAAAGCGGTTGTTATACTCCACGTTTTGCATTTAAGTGTGTTTATATGTACCGTATGATTCTTACAACATTCCCTGATTGACTTTTCTAATGGAAGCACATTAAGTTATTTGTGAGGTACGACCTGAATCATTGAACATTAAGTCACAAAACTTCATCATAGGTACCTATCACCACTTCTATGCCTATTCATCTACAAGTCTAGGCTATAAGATTTGTTATCTTATATTCTGAGGAAATTAACAGATATTTTTTTACGTGTGGGGAACTTCGGACCACTTAGCATGACGTATGTCCTTATGTAGCGTTAAGACTTTTTTTCTGTAACCGAGAACACAGCAACACATACAGTCAAACCCCGATATAATGCCACCGTCACTTACAGCCCAAGAAAGTCTGTGAACAGAAATTTCATAATCTGCAATATTCCCTTACACCGCCACTCGATATACGGCAACAAACTGCGGTGCATAATCAGTGGCACTGTATCAGAGCTTGACTGCAGCTGAAATATAGCATATGAATTCTATCACTTGTTTTACGTCCTGCAGATTTTAGCCTCTTATGTAACTCAAAATGTAGTAATGTCTTGCGCGTGCAAAATAACTCAAGCCAACTTCAAAAGACTTATAAGGTCTACAAATGACGCAAAATTTCAATTTTTTTTCTGTAAAAAATGACAAAGAAACGTAAAATGTCAAGTTGCACAGTCACAAGCTAACTCCAACTTTACTTTCGCTTTATTTTCCGTTACCTCTTACGTACGCTGTTGAAAAAGAAGCTCTTACTCAAACCTCCAATGTCCAGGTACAATTTCACAACAATATTATTTTCAACAGCAAGCCTTGGATTCAGGCACAAAGACTGTATTTCAGCAGAAGCGTGGGGGGTTTGCTTTCTCTAAGTCACTCTTGTTCTGTTCTTTCCAACTTTTTTGCTGTCTAAGTCTTTGCACTTCCGATCAGAAAATGGAAAATCAGTTGGCAGATGCTTTTGATACTGGTCCCTTTCAGCAGTGGCATGTCTCTTTTTGTACTGAAATGATCTAGAAGAAATAAAGACGAGTGAGTTAGATGGAAGACCTGCGGAATTGTAGCAATATATGTGGCCCTGTGTAAAACTGTTTCGCAGTAAAGGTATGTGGTCGGAATAGAAGGAGGGGGACGCCTTATGGAGACTTCTAAGGTTGTCAGATTGTAGGCAAACTTTTTTGCTAATATGGCACTCTTTTCAAAATAGATCTCGGAAGATTTATGTTCAGCATACCTCTGCATGTGCCAATCATTTGCGGTCGTGCGATCTAAGGCGTAGGCCTAAGTCTGAGGCAGCTGGCTTCCTGGGATTGAGGGTTCGAAACCCGCCGGGGCAGGAATGTCTCTTGTGATTGTTGTGTGTTGTCAGGTAGAGGTCTCTGCGACGGGCCGATCACTCATCCAGAGGAGTCCTGCCAAGTGTGGTGAGTCTGTGTGTTCTCGAAAGCTCAAAAATCAGGCAGCCTAGGGTCGACTTTGGATTTTGCGCCACAAGAAGAAATCTCTGCAGGTTCCACCACTCTACGTAAGTCTAATTTGAGAACTATTGTTCCAGAATGTGTCACAGACGAATTCTACGAAACAGAAAAACCTGGCGTTCAATGGCTGGTGTGAAGGAATGTGCCCAACAACACTGTCCTTCTTCTTGCTTGGTTCAAAGACGCTTTTAACTACTACGATAACACAGAGCTCATAGATAAAATGGGTAACGGATAGTGAACTGTAAAGCATGCGGAAATAGGAAGTTGCTGCCTAATTGAAGAGGGTGTCGCGGAAAATTCCTCGCTAAACTGAGCAAAACCACACAGAAATTAGATCAGTAAAACCGGAGTAAACGCACAGATTTCAAATCTACACCTTCCGAATATGAAGCAAAACTACTGTCCACTCATGAGAGACGTTAAGTCGCACTTCGTAAAATAAGTGGTTGAAAATCACAGAGGACAATGGAAATATTCATAAAGACTGGCGGCAAAACCATAAACTTAAACTTATATTAAAATACATACAGAATTTATACATAATACAGCAAACCTCAACACATCTATGTCTGTTATAAAAACGCATATTATATGAGTGTGTCACGTCACCGATACTCTCATGCCAGGTAGAATACGTCTAACCGCGTCCGAATGATTTCAATGGAAGCGCATGTGC
The DNA here is from genome assembly GCA_013340265.1 of Coptotermes formosanus. Classification (NCBI taxonomy): domain Eukaryota; kingdom Metazoa; phylum Arthropoda; class Insecta; order Blattodea; family Rhinotermitidae; genus Coptotermes; species Coptotermes formosanus. The sequence continues at coordinate 4,238,094 of BLKM01011744.1, forward strand.
AGTTGAAGCGAAGTATATTAATGATGGGTTAAAGAATTATACAGAGTCTTCTAGGCTACGTCAGGATATTCATTCGACAAACTAATAAGTTTGAAAAAGAATTATCTTACCTGTAAATGCAGACGACAGTCATAATATTTCACTGTCACTGTACTGGGTGTGACACAAAGTTATAAAAGCAACTGCTGGCATTATCTTCAAGTACTGATCCCAAATCGCTTTTGTAAATGACATTTAAATTGAATTTTAAACTGATAATTCCAAAGTCTTGAAAAAAGCACTTACTAGCATTTCATTAAAACGCGTCAAGTGAACTTTCTTAGTTCGTTAACTGACCCCACAGTAAAGTCTCCTTGCAACCTCTCAGCATAAATTACCATTGCAAATTTCTTCTAGTGAAATTGTAAAGTGACATGACTGAGTACATTCTTCAATCACTGGTAAAGATAACAGGTCTATAAAATAACGGCAGATTTCATAATAACTTTCCCATTACACGGAGTTCAAATTCTTTCCAAAACTAAGAGTAATGTAAAGTTTCACATTTGAGATGACTTAAAAAACAGTAGATCTAAGTTCCACATAAAATGACCCTCAGTGCACACATTTCCGTACGTAATTTGTTTGTGGCCAGCGCATTTTAGAACCTAGAACTGTCTATAATTTATTTGCGATCACTTGAATAATAATGCACAAAATATTCTCCACAATCCTAAATAAATATTTCCATAATTTAGTGGATGGCTAAGGTCCATTATTATTAGTAAGCCGTTGGTTACCAACTGCTTGAATAGGGTTCTCTTCCCAGCCTAGGCTGTGAATTCTTTACTTGTGACCACGCTAGCCTTGTTCCTGTGTCTGCATGTCCACTGTCTGATGCACTCCTATGAAACTTCCCTGGTAGCAAAGCTGCATGAGCCAGAAATGACCACTCACCTAGTTGTAGTGTTGCACTTGCAAGTGCGGGCCTGTAAGTGCTGATTCACATTTGGGTATGCTCAGGGTCCGCTCACAGGCATGGAAAAGTTCCTTTGTCTGTGGAAAGTGCATGTGCTCCTGACTGTACCGTGCCTTGAACATGATCTGTAGTGTGTCATTTCTGTTCAGACACAGGTGAGAATATCTGAAAGGCTTTGATAGGAATATGACTGTCCCTATACTGTGAATTCGGCCCTACATCCACTTCTGTAAGTTCTTTTGATGTGGTACTTAAGTACAATGATTACTTTCACTTTGTCACAATTATGTGTTCAATAAAAATGATTATTATTTTGAAAGTTTTCCAGCGTCTGAGTTTCTTCATGCATAATTTCAGCATGTTACAGGAAGTTATCTTAAACGTCACTCATTATTTTCGTAATATTTCGCAAAATTCCTTTTTGTTGTTGTTGTTTTTGCATTTTGTTTATGGTTTTGGTTTCTGTTATAACTGCCGATTTCGTACTTCCTATTTTCCTTTCCATTACTGGGTACTTTGCCCTATCGCCTTTAGTTTGGCTGTGGTCAGTAAGGCGTTTTCGCTTTTGTATACGGATGTAATTTCTTTCGCCTCCAGACCTGTCATAATTTTACGGCTATGAATTTTATTCTTATATCAAAGTGACGTTGGCAAAATTGTTTTAGTTACAACTTCTCGGTACTCATGAATCGAGATCATTTTTTTCTATGACGTTGGTGACGACAGCAGAACTAATTTCCAAATACCGCCTCTGAAAAAGACCTTGTAATGATGAAGAATGTCAAAACAAGAGTCATATAAGAGGGTTTGTATTTTTTTCATTGCAGCCTAAGAAAATGGCGGACGAACTGCAGAAACAGTGAGTTCGAAGTGTACTGTCCAATCAGAACATGCAAATGTTTCCCCGTGAATGGTTAGACAGTGAGGAGCGAGGGGGAAATACTGACACTGACACTGACACTGACCCTGGTGCTGACACTGACCATGACTCTGACACTGCTGTAGCAGACCTATAAGCCTCAACACGCCCAAAAGCAAACGTCATGGACACATAACCTGTGCCGGTTCCAGCCACCCTCAAACCTAACAATTTATCTCCCTTACATACAGCGAAATGCAGTTTCGCTTAGATAAGTCTCGAACTTCTACGTGGTATCCAACTAAAATCCCGTGGGCATTTTTGCTACCCCATGTCAGTCACATTCCCTCCAACCGTAATATTCTAGACCTCTTTTCCTCCTCCTCCTCCTCAACTCCTCTTCCTCCTCCTCCTCTTCCTCCTCCTCCTCCTCCTCCTCCTCCTCCTCCTCCCCCTCCTATGCCTACTCCTGTCAGAGGTATGATCTTTCGAACTGCTCTGACTTCATTTCAATTTCTTACGCGCACTCATATCCTAAAAATCTTCGGTAATCTGTGCAAATCACTCTGTTTCACGTTACGCAGCACGCCATCTTGATGACTACTCTGCAAGGAGCTTTCCAAGCACTATGATTTTGCCTGCTCCTCTGTTATCCGTAAAAGAAAACACTAAAAAGACACAGTTTTGCTTGTTACGTTATACGATGAAAAAATTGGTTTCCCATTTTAAAGACATAAAACAGACTGAACGTATTTGATAACAGAAGAATGAGGAGAATATTTGGAACGGAGAGAAAGGAAGTAACAGGAGACTGGAGAAAACAGGACAGTGAGGAGCTTCATGACCTGTACTCATCGCCAGATATGATTAAGATGAGAAAATGCAGCAAAATGAGAGAGGCGGAGGGTTTTGCATGCAGGGGAGAGAACAGAGATGCATAGAAAGTCGCGGTGTATGCGGGACAAAGATCAGTCACGAGAACTTGGGGGGGGGAGTGCAGTCATTAAGTTGCATCGACATAGAAAGTGTAGACTGATTCAACTGTCTCGCGGTAGGGGCAAATGGTAAGTTCTTACGAATACGGTAATCAGAAATTGGGGTTCTATAAAATGTGGGGGTTTTCTGACTATTTAAGGAAGTATAAGTTTGTCAGGAAGGTTCTACTCCATTGGTCGGTCAAAAATACATTGCGTCAGCCACTGAGACACTGAATTTAAACACTCTTATGTGACACAGTGTACTTCTGTGATTGTTATACAGCACCACTTGTCAGAAATACTGGTCATCACAAATGATTTAGATAAAGTTGATTTCGAAACTCACAATAAGAAACAAAGACTAAACCCGCTGGAATTACAGGCCACACTACGGAGTTCGAAAGAGAAGCGTCGTCTTGGGGAATACAAAATGATACAATGCTGTGCGTATCGTATAAAACGGTCAGTAAGTCGACAGCAAGGAAGTTAGGCCTGCATTAAATGTTGCTGACTTGGGTTCGGGAGATGCATGTTTCAAACCCCGGCCGGGGTACTCGCTGCCATGACGAGGAATTGTCGTCATTTGTTTCAGTTCCTGAAAGAACATGCCGGTATAGTGTCTTCAAATACGTAACAAAAATAACTTCCAAATTTACCGAACGTGAGAATTTCCGCATATTCATGCGACGCTAAATGATAAACAGTCAGCTGACAAGCTTAACCAAATGTCACAGACAAGTGGGTAGAATTCTTGCTTCGCATTAGACACGTTTCGGACCTACAATTCGGCATGGAGGCTTTGATTATTCTAACAGCCGTTTGCGTGGTCTCCTTCATTCCCTTCCGGAAATTCCGAAATACTGCCTCAACTGAAAACACGACCACTTCCCACCGTACCCTTCCACATTCCTCGCCATCATCCTACTATTCATAGCTTTACTATTTTGAATATAGACAGCGTTATTCAATGCCCTTAATATAAATAAATTCGTACAGCACCCGTAAATAATCTACGACCCATCCAGCACACAAATTAACATTTTCATCAAGAGATCTGAAACACCAGCCAATCAAAGTCCACAACCTAACGCCTGAGCTGGTTTTACTAAGTCTTCAATGCAAATTAATGAAAATCTCATTTCACAAAAGAATTTTTCATTCTTGCGTTTAAATGTAATGTGCTAACATGGAATTCAGTGACCAAATATTCGGAAAATTTTGTAGAAACATATCTTGCACCAAATTAATCCACAGCTTGAAAAACAATGCACGCCTGACTTAGCAAATCAATTAACATTTGCGTTGAGTAAAGAAGCCTGCTAGCATGGCAAAGCACAGACGAAGCCTCTAACCCAAAGCCTGAGGATAAGATAATGTGCTGCCTGGTCAGGACTATGGCACAATTCAGAGGGGCGGTAACAGAGGAATATGGAAGAGTGGTGGAATAGTAATTGGCAGGGAAAAACCGCAGGTACTCGGAAATAAACCTACACCAACGTCACTTCATCTGACAAGAATTTCACACGATGTCTCCCGGAACTGAAACAGAGGCTACGCCGTGGCAAAACAGAGCTGTGATATGACCTTGTCTTTCTAACATTCTGATCAGTAAATTGAGTCTAAAACACCGTATATGACGTTATTTTTAATCGACTGTTTTGATTGTCAGAATAAAGACAAAACTTAAACACGTGAACTTTATTGTCCTCTACCTCCACCTCCAGCATACTTTTCATTTTATGGTACTGTAATTCCTACCTGATGGTGGCGGGTACACACGGCCGAAACATGTCGTAGAGGAAAATGTGCATGTGTTTAGGTGTTTTGTTCGTTCTGACAATCAAGACAGTCGATTATATGCACAACGGGATGATGATACCAAAATTCATTATTTTTAAAATGCTTTAACATGTGACATAAGACGTCGTTGTGCCTTTCTTTCTCAAAATTACCAAATAATCACCAACAAACAGCACAGTACAAGGCTCGCTTATGTTTGTCCAGAACTCTGTGACACTGGTGGTTTTTCTTTATCCCCCTATTTTGTTGGGCATCTCGCAACGTCTGAGGAGTGCCTAATACACTTGAAGTTTTTGGAAGTGATTCTCCTCCCGTCTTCAGGCGCTCACTGACATTACGACACAACGAATCAGGAGTAGTCACAAAGCTTTACAGAAACATTAGTTTTCCCCGTATAGACCAGGAGTAACATGTAAATTCATAATGCATGAGAAATCTGTCAGACAAATTGACAAGGAAGAATGGAATTTCCCTTCCTCCGTTAAGCCAGACAAAACCCAACACATGAGCGCCTGAAGACGGAAGTCCAGTCAACTGCAGAAACGTCTTGTACATTCTACATTCGTAACAAAATGGAAAATTTCGAGGGAAATAAGGGTATAATATGGCTGTATTTTCCTTATTGTTTCTGTACTGAAAAATACAGAAATAAATATAAAATATTGACGAATACATTATAAAATAAAGTTTTTAATTCAAAGCAGATTCTCATTTCCTTGCAAAGGGGTGTACAGGTATATGCGTGTGTCTGCATGTGTTTGGGAACTATTCAACACAGACAAATTGAACCTACCCAATTTCGTGATTTCTTTCGCCGTACAACTCTCTAAAAACGTCACTGAGTCAAGTAACTTCCCCACACATACTTTAAAACACTCGTCAATAAAAGCTCTATCGTGGCATTGTCAACGGAGAATTCTTAAAAGTAAGGAATGAACTCATAACACGATCCAGTTTCATGGGGAATTTAGAGCGCTGGACCACCAAACAAATTATATCACAAAATTGGACAATTTATCCCTCTGAAAATTACTGGTGTCGCCAGTGGCTGTGGTATCAGAGATATTTCTTAACAGATGGTAGTTACTCAAGCAAACAAGAAGACAGCCAGCTGTTACTAAATGAGAGATGATGTATAATTTTAAAGACGAGCTACAGCTGCGTCAGTTCTATCGTTAACTGACAGGGTACGGACAGGATATTCAGGGTTCTATCAGAGTTGGAGACAGGGTTTTCTCTCTTCGCCGCAATATCCAGCTTACTACTGAGGGTCCATTCAGATTCTCATGCAGGGGATTCACTGCTGTCTCTTCGGGCTCTGTAAACACCCTGAACCGTGAAGTTCATCTTCCATCCAATTCCGGGGCATAGATTTCCTGTTCTACACATCACTCATACAGCAACACGGCCTGGTGCACGCGTCTGCAGTCAATTGCAGTATCGTATTTTAGCTACGGAAGGGCACTCGGTACTGCATCAATCTTCACAAACTTTATCGTTAAATCAAGATTTATGTTTATATAAATTTTCAGTTACCGATTAGCTGATGGTGACCTTACACACTACGAAAATGTTGAAAATGCAATGCATGCGATGAGAGATGAGGTTCTTCCAGAGGTGTTCATGAAAATGCAAGTCATCTGGGATATGATGTCATGTCACTTGGTATGTATTTACCATATACCTACTCTTTACCAATCAACTGAGAAGCAGTCCCATAAGATTTAAATTTTCAATGCATAGGATGATTACCTTATAAAAATAGAGAACCTGGAAGTAGTCCTAAAAGAGGGCTTCTATATTTCAGCTGCAGAACCATATTCAAAGAATGTAATGGTTCATTGTAGCAATAATCCCGCGATATATATTTACATGTATTGCTTCATAAATCCTGTAATTGATTCATTCTCTTTGGCAAGTAAGTTGGACTGTGTTATCCTGAGATACAGAGGAATGAGAGGAGGAGGTGAAAAGTAACAAGATATCGGAACAGGAAAGGAATATCTCTCTCTCAAAGCGCAGAAACAATTCGAGAACACAAATTCCAAAATGCCTTCACAGCACACGAACACGGAAAGGCGGCTGTTAAGGAAGAAGGAGTAAAACTTTTGAATGAGGACAAAGAGAATTTCAAAGTAGATACACGGCAAATAAACTATAAAGAAAATATTTCCTCCTGTCTTTTTCTAGAAAAGCTACATGCCAATTCGTGAGCAGAAAGACAAAAGATGTACGTTTACATTTGCATTTAAAATATAAAGTCCTACCTTGGAAAATATTTTTAAACAGCCTACTAACTTCTTATGTTACAGGCACAAGTTCAAGATGCGAAAAACGTTCTTTTAGTGCAGCTTGAAGTATAAACTTTGTCAGATCCTTAACTCCAAAGAAATATTCATCCCAGCATGAATATGCACAAAGCAGGCACAAAACTTGTGTCGAATAGATGGAGCTCGCCGTTGAACAAATGGAATTAATAGAAGCCGTATGAACTCCACTCCCCATTTCGAATAAAGCACTTGCCAGTTGTCTCACACAGTAGTCACCGATGCATTTTAAAATGTTGTTATTTTACAATGACAATGCTCAGAAAAACAGTGTATATAGTAAAGGTGAGAGAACAAAGAAAAAATCTGTGACGACGGTTTTGAAAATATGCCGAAGTCCGTCCGGCAAGGCTGAGAAAAACCGAGAAGCCTGGTCAGGAAACCGGTGCTTCGAGAGCGGCTCAAACTCCGCGCCCGCTTGACAGGCAGGGGCGCTGTGACCTGCACAAATCCTGCAGTACAAAACGCCGTATACTTGTGACAGGACCAACAACAGGTTTATCTGACAGGCGTTAAACCAGGACTGTGGAGTCGGTACACAAAACTTCCGACTCCGACTCCTCAATTTTTAAAACTCCAACTCCGACTCCTTCGTAAAATCTCTGTATCAATAATGGTAAGCCTGTAAGACGTCTCACCACCACCATGTGAACCATCAGGCTACTTTTTAAAATTATAACCCATATTTCGGTACAAGTCTAATGGTTACTGTAGTTATCAGGGCATTGAATTTGGAGTATCTAGTTAATATTTTAAATTGAGTTCGGAGTCGGAGTCGGTACATTTTTACCGACTCCACCTAAAACTCCTTCCGACTCCGACTCCACAGCCCTGCGTTAAACAGTAAGAATCTTCTCCTTCTCCACTGCTCTGCTCTTCACTTGAAGGTGGAAACACAGCCAGCTTCAGAAATGTCGCAATTTCTAGAACTGCCATCTTTAAAGTTCTAAAACGCGACAATGAGCGTGGCACGAGTAATAAGCTGTAACATGCATAAATGCGTCCCAATTACCAAACTGCAGGACCAAAAAATGAGACAGAAATTAATCAAAGATAATTTATCCTACAAATTTCTTTAACAATTCAGAATATTAGAGTAGTTGACAGTGAATAATCCTGCAACATTACGCATGCGTACAAAACTTTCTGTTTTGGAACAACTCGTGAAGCACGTGGTCTATTACCAGATTAAAATTTCACACGACTCTAAATTTTCGTATACTAGCCTTATGAGATAGAAAAATATGTAGTCTCAGGGAAATACATCTTGTTTTCTTGAGGGTGTAAGTACTATCCTGAAGACGGTATTAAGCTTCCATAAAAGTCAGTAAGCACCCACCACTCTACACGTTATCATACCCAGAATAACACTGTACGACCTGTTACACTGGCTCAATGAAACCAGTAGGCCTTATTCCGTGAATATCTAGCTGGAGTTAATCAGAGGGAAGCCCTCCAACCAACAACTACGCATATTATCGTTTACCTTGTCTCCTAGTGCTTAGGATGCTTTTCTTGTGTGGATGTTATACTGCTGACCCCAGGGAATGAATGATAGGCATAATCGTACTTGTCCTCTCGCTGCAAGAGGTTTTGGTAAGCGCCGGAGTGAATGTTCAACCTGAACGCATCATGAGACCTAGAGACTCTTCACCCGAATTACCTTGTCGAGAGAATGTAAGAGTATAAAATGGACCACGGGACTTCCAGACCATGAAATGGTGTAAGGAAGTGTATGGAAGACAAAGGGGGGACAACAGGCGAGGCAACAGTCAACTTTGCTGACTCCATATAAAAGCGAAAATTCAGCAAGACGTGAAATTACGGTACAACAAAATCTTGTTAAAAGGGGGAAGGTGTTATTGAAAAATTATCATAAATTACTGCACGCTTCAAAAGGCGTTTCTGTACTTGGAACGGTAATGAACTTTACTGATTATCCTCATCCTAATTAACGACACGTTTTCAACTGCGCTGTTCATACAGAATATAATGCTATGGTAAGTTAACAAATTTTACCTGTGGCTCAAGCGTTAATGAGTCTGACCTGGATTCGGAAAGGGCACGATTCGAATCTCGGCATGGGCACCGAAAACGCTGACCGTGGTGTTTCGGGGTTTACCTCAGTCCCCCCGACAACTAATGGGACAGCGCCTCAAATTAGGTAAGGACCGTTTGCCTTAACATCCTAACCGATTCATTGACCGCTGTCATCCTGCCACTCGACACTACGTACGTAGCCTGAGCTGCTGAACGTGTCGTTATGAGCATGTCAATTGCCAGCCAACATATCTATACGCGGCTTTTATTCACAGCACTGTCAGTACCCTGACTGTATATACAATACAGTCAAATGAAAGGAAGATCAGTATATAAAGAAGTGGAGGGGATACTAAGGCAGCAGCCGCGGGCTAATTTAAGGTACTATCCAGGAATTTCTCCAGAGGGAGAAGTCAGCACAATCGGAGTACCGGTTGCCTAGTCGTGAAGACACAAATAGCATGTCAATAGGTTCGTCAGTTGATTTGTTACTTAGTTACTTCAGGAATACCAGCAACACACTTTTAAGAAACGAACACTAACAAGCATGCGCTGTTCTGATCAGGAAATATCCACATCTCTTGGGGCCAGGCCTCAAGCATCCATCGGGTCTGACGATATGCTGGGACCTCAAACATTACCATGCCCCTGGCCACGATGATGTACAAAGCTGGGGACGGGTATCAATCTATCAAACATACTGGTTGATTTACTATTCATAATCGCCGACGCAGACAAATTGCATTTAATTAGCAAAGGGGATGCGAGATATGTGCTAGGGAGAGGATGGATTTTGACTCCTAGCGCAGACCGAGCTGACGCTGCCTTCCGGCTTGAAAGGTCCTATGATTCTGTTATTGAAACAAATATGTTACTTGAAACAGGATATGAACTGAAGGTTCTTGTACAAAAGTATAATGTTACTGTAACACATCGTCATTTAATACTCGTAGTACTAAGAACGCATGCAGTGACGCTAAAATCTGCGTACATTCTCAGCTTCGATTAGGGAAAATTTTACATGCTACAAGTCAACCCTTTTCTGACCCATCGGATTCTACTGGTGGTAGATTAACGAACAATATGTCAGCGGTGGTAGTATAGACAGGGTTTAAATTTCAAAACAAAATTTTAAAAATCAGTAGCTTTTTGTATGTGTTCTCTCCGTGGAGGCAGATAATAGGTTGGAGTGGAGGTTAAAGCAAAATACAGCTAACCACAAAAATATGGATCATTAATAGGATTATGGGAATGTAACGGTGACACGCACATGCAACGTACGTACACTGAGGTAATATCTAGTGCACGGCACCAGCTCATCAACTGACACCAAGACTATATCAATGGCTAATTATCCTACAGGCTTTACGACACAGAATCTTTATACAGCAGCAGAGGGGCCTATGCATACGCAGCCTATAAATAAATCTCTGTTTACAGTGCAGGCCAAAAGTATATCATCGTTCTCAGGCAAGCATTCTAACCAGTCTAGTTTACAACACGGCAGATTATTTAAATAAATTCTAATTTACATCATACGGCCTATTCTGCTTGCATCTAGCTCACATAAGCGGATTATTCTCCATTAGGACATGCAACAAATACCAGGCCTATGTGTTAATTTCCTCCCTCCTCCTGTTCTATCTGCTTATTTCTAACTACCAAATCATTTACATTTTTTCTGTCCTGAAATGTGTTATGTTCTAGGGCCTTTGGAATTTCCGTTTTTTATCTAAAAACATAAACATTTAAATATATAAAAATACAATTCTGGTTGCTAGTTTGTTGGAATGTAAAACTTGGTCTGCCGTATGAAGGGAAGGACACAAGCTGAATATATTCGAGACCATAGGGGTGAAGAATACATTTGAGTCTAAGAGCGAGGCAGCAAAATGAGGATGGAGGAGACCGCCTCTTATTTCTGTACAAATATTATTAGGTTTACTAAACCAAGGACAGTGAGGTGCAAGGGGTATGTAGCGCGTGTGCGGGTGAAGAGAAGTGCGTACAGGGCTTAGGTGGGACAACGTGAAAGAAAGAGACCACTTGGAATGACTTAAAGAAATAACGGCGTGAAATAAATAAGCCCGGATCAGGATAGTAACAAGTAGCGGCGGGGTTTTTTGATAAGGGTAATGGACCCCCGAGTTCCATAAAACGCGAGGAATGTTGTGAGTAAATGAGGGCTTTGCTCCACTGACTCAAGTTACAACGCAAGACTAAATTAGTTCTGTGCAACTGTCATTACGCAATTGTGCAACTCACGCAATTTTCTCCATTTTTTGGTTCAGTCCATCCTTCTAGCTTCCGCACATTTTCCTCAGTACACTGCTTTCATTGTTATGTCTTTCGTAAGTAGACAGTTCCTTTCTCTGCTTTGGTTCCAACGATGCTTAACATTTAAATATAATGCTCATGAAAGATACATTATGGCCTTCATCTCTTACATAATGTACTAGGAGACAGCTTGGATTTGAACAAAATAATACAGGGCTAGGTTTGTACAAGAAGCGTGTACACTTTACACGACTGTAATTTCAAACGACTGATTTATTTTTGTGATGTCATTGGTCATTTGCTACTCCTACTACTATTTATAGGTTTCATGTGTAATGAAATCTTATCTATTTTCTTCCCTTTCTCATTTAATTTAAATACGTCAAAGACATAATCTTCAAATACAGATAAAACCTGCTGTCCCCAGACTAGTCATTCTACTACGCGTGAAATATAATTTTGTCACTTTATATACGACCGTAATAAATTCAGTTTCGATGTTTTTAAGTACATAGGTCATTCTTTTTCACAGCCTTAACTACTCAAAAGTCAATTTAGTAATTTAGCAGTAAAACAGTCTTTAATTTGTTTCAAATATTGATCGTTTATAAAAAATATTTTGTGATAAGGAATTACCTATCCGTTGCATAGCAAGTAAAAGTTTACAAATTAAAGGCTCGGAAATAGGCCAATGTTGTTACACCCAATTCCTTTATTTACTAGACCTAGACACAGGAGACAACACTGCGATTAGCTGTCTCCTTCCCCTACAAATCCTTCTTCGTACATAAAACTTTATTAGGTCAACGATGACAGGCACATTTATGTTCAAGTAGAAGGAATTTTAAACGGAACTGATAAGGTAAACAGGCTTAGGTACATAACTTCGGGGTGGTTACAAGATATACTAAACAATAACACGACTGGATAATATTGGTGCATGCTTTATAAAACAAAAGACTGAAAGTAACACTACATTAAAATATCATACCAAAGGGAAATATAATAAAAGCGGCAAGTTGAAACGTTTTTGGATTACAAAGAATTCATTCTATGGTTATTTCAACAAGTAGAATGTTGCTTAATGCAAGGAAATTTCATGTACGTGAATGTAGAGCAATAAATTAACGTTTACAAAACTGAGACAGAAGATTCGCTTGGAAACTGGGCAGTAGTTAGCAACGTAAAGCTTTGGCCATTTACAATTTATAGATTACTGTCGACGTTATGAACAAGAAAAGCCATTTTGAATTACTACTTTATTTCCTGTACGTAATTTTTGGGAAGGATTACTGGAGGCAGACACTTCCTGCGCTACATCTTGACAAGTTACAACAGCCTGTTAAATCAACTTATAAACTGCCACAAAATATGAACCTAAAATACCTTCCCGCGAGAAATGTCAGTGACAACGTCAGTAACTCCGACTATAGCGCAGAACGCTCGGGTGACAGTTGATCAGCAAATTGTCAGTGTCCTCTAACAAAGCAGTGCTGGCCTAATTTGAGTTTCTACCCGATAATTCGCATACAGATGCTGAGTAGAAGCCGGGACACACACGGGTTGCCAGTCTCCAGGGCTTGACGAATAGGAAGCGTGCCAACCTGTCGGCCGCTATGTTCGCAGTTTAAATAAAAATGGTAGGACAGTACTGAAATTAATTTTGAGTAAACGCGTTGTCAGAGAATCAGTTGAGCGGAACTGGTTTACGGTCAGTGACGCAGTGGAGTTTCGTGCTCAGGTTCGTGATTTATCACCAGAAAATCAGCTTCGTTGTCACACTTGCTAAGGTGGGAGACTTAATTGCGCAGTTCGGTGAAGAGCTGTTCGGGGGCAAGGAAGAGGTATTTATTGCCAGTAATTATTATACAATTCCTACCATATATCATTAATTTTAAACTTCACATTTTTATACATCACTTATTCCATCAATGCTCTTCTTTAACGTTTGTAAGCATCAAAACTTTGCAACACAAACCCCTCTAGTGGCTAGAAATAAAACGTGGACTTTCCCTCTCAGTACAATTTTTTTGTCTTTATTTCAGTTTTTATTTTTTTATACGCTGTTTTCCTGTGTACCGTATTTTTTCCGCTTTCTACCTCCTTTTGTAAACCGGATATTTTTTCTCCCAGCGTCTCATTTCTGCTGTTTCTGATTCTCCGTATATACGTTCAATACAAGTCTTGTAGTTAAAATGAAAGAACGGTTTAGAAGAAAACAGGAATATGAAATGAGTTTTGAAATCCGATATGTTTTATTGCGACGAAGCCTTCAAACTTAATGCGTCTGAGGAGCCGCCAGGTCGTGCAGTCTTTATATGGGACAAGGGAGTAATGGAACATGGACGCAATGAATCTGACTGAGCAGAATTTATGCTTGTCATAAAGCCAGAACAATTATCACCCTGAACGACATGTTGGAGCCTCATGTGAAATTTTGTTCTGGTTTATGTGTGTGGCAAATCATGTGTTTTAATTGATTAAAATATGTGGGGTTTACGACACTTTGGAAAGCCGGTCATAAAGGGACTGGAATATGGTCACAGTAACATACAAATGAGCTTAATAATATTATACAATGTGCATATATATGATGCACAATGATTATTTACCTAATATAATTTCAATAATTAAATAAAACTGACTGTTATATGTATATAAAATGCTAAATATGTATGTGCATAGCAACAATACCTTTTCGGCTTAAATTTGATCTTTGTTTATTCTTTGAAACTATACTTATCTACAAAAGTTTAGACACTTATTAGTTGGGTGTTACATTTCGCTATCATTTCTACTAAATACTTACACTTATTTAATTCCACGCATCATTTCTTGAGCCCTGAGCTCTGAATTAAAGGGTGTTCTGCAATAGAATAATAATTGAAAGTGACGGAACTGGCGGAAGAAGAATATCTCGGGAGAAAAATTTTTACAGAGCCAAGTAGAATGTCAACTAAGAATAAGAATAACAGAAACTCCTTTTAATGTATTTTAAACAAAGTGACAGATAGGATATAAGGATGTAACATGCAATATAGGAATAATGGAAACTCTCGCAGAAAGAATTCATTCTGAGATGAAGGCACATACCAGGGAGCAATAAAACTTGCAAGTAATGAGTTTCAACAAGACGCTTCCTGTGATGCGACAGATTAGTATTCTGTCATCGTATTGTAGCACTTTAGCAGGCATTAGACTTGAGACAGTAAACACAAAATTACTAAAATTAAAATTCTAAGAGATCTCATGTGGCAGAAAAATGTTTACATTGCAGTAATAGTGATGAGTACCTATTACGCGAAGAAAAATTTTTCCTTAGTCTGGCAGCCACGTCAATGCAGAATAAGATTCCTACATAAAACGGATGCCCTCTTCATCCAGTGACACAGGACAGGAGGGAGGATTCGGCCACGACCCGTCTGCGACAACAAGGCGTCGCGTGCTGTCCATATTTTACTGCAATTTCTATTAATATCATTCTGAATGTTTTAGTTAAGTTTAGAATCACGCAATCTTCGAATTCCAATGCCACATTTTTCTCTTTCATAGCTGTTCTTACACAATTTTGCTAATCGCATTACAGTCACACAACTCTGAGCTGCCAGGAATTGTGTCTATTATAAACAGAAGAATTTTTTTTTTATTTTCAGTTCTTAATAACACAGGCGTGAGAAATATGTACTGCATAAACATTGCGTAGAGTAATGCTACACTGTTATTGCATTACTTAGCTTATCGATAGTAATGCCTACCTAAAGTCACTTAAGACTTTCTGAGGACGGTCGAGTTTACGAAATCACGTGAGTCATAAATGTTGACAGCTCTCCTTAGTACATTCGAAAGAAAATGTGGCAACATTGTTTATCATTCCACAGATCTTCAACTTCGCAGATGTTTAACATTCAACGGTAAAATTTTTCATTAACTTCAAACTTCGACATTTTCATTATTTAAAACCCTCCGAGAGGCATTTTTGTACGCTTCAGTGAACCAAATGACGAAGAGAAGGAAGTGAACACCTATAACTTAACTTCACAATAACATAAAAGCTTTCCAAATGCAATTATAATTACGTCGTTCGCAGCTTTTTAATAACATCGCTTCTTTCTTTACAAACTGCTATAAAATATCTCAATTCAGTAAGGTAAATGACAGTCACACGACAATCTTCTGACCGTTTTCGAAACGGAAGTTTTTTAAAAACCAATTAGCTGGCTGACTCACAAATCAACTCATTAGTACAAGGAAATACGTCATTCTTAAGAAACTAATGGTCGCTCGGCTAGTCACGAAATTCCCCGCCTTCTATGGGCTTGAACTAACGTTCATGTGTTCATAACGTCCTTATCCTGATACAAATGATTCCAGTTCACACCACCTGCCCTAATTATCCGGAATCCATTTTAATATTATAGCCATTTGCATTTAATACTTCAAAGCTCTTAGCTCTTCCGACCAAAATTTCTGTGCCCTTTCTGTCTCTTCCAGATATAAAAACTCTCTGGCAAACCCAGCCTTTCAGAATATTTGATATACCTCCTGAAACGTCGTATGAGGCTTCTGATATATTTTATTAAACAACATGAGGAAGAAAAATCATTAAGAGGAAAAGTGTCTTCTCTGTAAAGAAGTACGCGTGATTTGTCAGCGAAATAAATTATACCCCTAAACTACTATGAAAATATACAAACAGAACGAAGAAGTGTAACACAAATTTTGGTGGAGATTTACACTTTAATTAAAAGATTTTGTGATTTCAGGCTTCCGCCGCGATGCCGATGTGATCTACGTTCTTCTGCGATATTACGCAGCGTCGAATGGTAATGCATTACCGACGTTTCGGTACAACGTATCGGTACCATCTTCAACGGTCAAGAAGTTCTTGGACTTCTTGACCATTGAAGATGGGACCGATACGTTGTACCGAAACGTCGGTCACGCATCACCATTCGACGCTGCGTAATATCGCAGAAGAACGTAGATCTCAGTTAAAAATGTTATTTATACAAAGTAAAAATATTACTAAAAAGGGCCTTCATAATACAATTTAACCCCTTCCAATGTGTTCTATGTCCGTGCACTATATTATACAAAAAAACTTTAAACACCAACAAATGCACAAAGAGTTTTTTTCCGTCAATTATAACACACTCCTACATGTTTCGACCCTGCTGGGTCATCTTCAGAATGTGCGAGAATGTGCTGTTGACTGTGCACTGTGCACAGTCAACAGCACATTCTCGCTTAACTGTATAGTGTAACCTTGTGTAACGACAACGGAAAGTTTCTCCCTGAAGATGACCCAGCAGGGTCGAAACATGTAGGAGTGTGTTATAATTGACGAAAAAACTCTTTGTGCATTCGTTGGTGTTTAAAGTTTTTTTGTTAACCCCTTCCGTTTCTGGTCACGATGTGAAATAGGTCAGTTTTAAAAATCACCAGTGCATTATTATACACTGGATTAAATAACAATAGTAAGAGTAAACATCGACTGGAAACAGCCTCAAAATTTGCTTACAGAGTTATTTCATGTCACAAGCTGTTACACCCATCGACAGTACATTACAAAATAAATACACAAAAATATTCTTTTTTTTTAACCAGAACAATTCTCGTGAAGTATACGAAAGTAGAGCAATTCTTGGGGAAAAATGCGTATTTCTGTTAGCTCTAAAATAATTCCGAATTTCTGTCACTTAAATATAGACTGCTATAAAAAATGACACATGTGTTGTTAATATGTTAATTAGTTTCGATCAGTACTTTCACCAAATTCCAGCCAATAATTCCAGCTGCCAATTGCATAGTAAACATCGGTAGTGCAGAACACAGAATACAAGAAACGAAGCAAACTTAAAACTGATAGTAGCATAACGAAGTAACCGATGAAGGCAAACTTAACACACACAACAATCTAAGCAGCACATCCGTAAGTACGTTCACAGCAACACACGAAAGACTTATCTCCGCCACACAACTGAAAAATCAGTAAGTACGGCCTGTGGCCAGCCAATTACTCGAACCAATATCGACACTTAGCCATCAAATTTTAATATTAACTTTTAAATCTTTAACTGCAATCTAAGAAATAGTTCCTAATAAAATTTTAAAAAAAATTCAAAGAACATCGTGGTAATCACACAACCGTCTACCTATATGTTACGCCATCAAAAACTACAACATTAGTCTAACACATACGATGCAATATTTGAGAGGACTCTCTAATAAAAACATTTTACGTTGACTTTTAAGACTTTGTAAAAGAAAGCTTGATGATGATCGTTTTCGATCAAAACGTGTAGCGTTGTTGCGTTAGACGGAATAATCCGTACCTATGTGAAGTTTCGAATAAACTGTGGTATGCGATGTCACCTGGAGGCTGCACGAAACTCTGCGCTTTCCATCTCTGATCTTACACTGGGACTGAGACACGATTATGCAACACAGCACAACATTTTGTGAAACTTATGTAAGTCTTCACCAGTTTAGCCTATCACGAACTGTTCCGGGCAAGTCTCTGGCACACTTTTACACCTGGGAGATCCGCTGGTGTTTGAAATCCGACCACGTGACTAACGAGAATGAGCTTCCTAGCGCTTTTCAGACGTCGCCAGTTTAGTACCCTAAATATGTCAAGACTGCTTCTCTCAACATTATCTTCCAAACCCACACACCGACCGAACATCGCGGGCCAGCGTATAGAGCTCGTGCTTTCTACTCAAACTCAAAACTCTGTCGAGACGCGGTCGCCTAACTGAATTGTTTCAGAAATTTTGAGCTCCCCCAGTCACACGCCGGGCGGTAATTTAATTTAGCCCACAGTCACTTACTTGTATATTTTTACGTTTTATTATTTACCAATCATCATATAATTTAATGCAATGTAGTCTACGATACTGAGAGCGTAGTTTAATTAATTACGAATGAATGAATAAATGAACACAAGTCATCCTGTAAAATTCGTCACAACACAGCCTAAAGTGTATTTATACAATTTAATATTTAATTTGCTTTAATTTATTTATTTATTGTTTACATCCGCAAAAACCGATTTTTGTCTAAGAATTTACTGTATAATATCCACGTCCACCTTTCAAGCCCTTTTAATGCTCCATTGTTGTCAGTCCGCCCGTGAGGAAGGCCTCTGATATTCTGTCCGCAACCAGCGTACATACAATTCTTCACGTATGTCGAAAAATGTCAGTAAGTACTTATGACGGTTTGTGTTGCATCTCTAGAGGAACACATCACATTTCAAAAACGTCACACCATGAACATATTTTAATCTTTCCGCTTACCTCAATTAGTGGCATCGGGGCGCACCAGGAAAGGACGTGCTCGAAACCTGAAAGAAAACATCGTCAGTATCACGTACCTTTTCAAGTGCTATGTACATAATTTCTTCTAAGTTTCAGGCACTATGTTTTTTATGTTCGAAACAATGGGATCAAAATACCAACCAAAATACGTCGTCTCCATTTCATACACATAACACGTTTCGATCTTTCGTGTAATGACGATTAAATTATAAACGGAATATTCTGAAGAAAATATAATGATAAAACATGAATTTTAAGATAGGAAGTCTACTGAATAACAATGGAGTCGCGGTGGCACAGTTGGTTGAGGCACTGCGCTACAAACCAGAAGGTCGCGGGTTCGATTCCCGATGGTGTCAGTGGATTATTTTCATTGACATAATCCTTCCGGCCACACTATGGTCCTGGGGTCGACTCAGCCTCTAACAGAAATGAGTAAAGGCGGCCGGTGCGTTGGGCTGACAACCTACCACTTTCATGTGCCGACTGTCTAGAAATCTGGGAGCCTCGACCTCCTGGAAACCAAAGGGCCTGTCCAGGCCTGTAATGGGACTGCTTTACCTTTACCTTTACCTTTACCGAATAACAGACCTTTGTAACAAAGTGTCACTAACGTTCACATCACACTTCATTTTCCTTTTCACCTGAACACATCATCTAAAATTACCGAATTCAACCATGTTTATTTTACCGCCCTACTTCGTCAATCGCCACATTTCACCTACCTCCGACTTGCCGTATAGCTTATATCAGGAAGTAGAATAAGGCACGATGATATTTCTATAGCAGGCGATGATTGTTACAAATTCACTCCTTTTTTCAGTCATATGAAAAGGCTTGTTACTCATGATTTCTTCCACATTCTATGGTCATATTCGGGTTACACCACTCTTTTAAGTGCCCGATCACTCCGCTTGACAAAACACACTCGCGGTACTTCGGTGACCTGAGTTCGCTGTAGGCAGCATTGGTCTGTCAAGTGAAGCGTTAAATTTGTTTTTAGAGCTGTCGATGTGACTTGCAGGACAAACCGTGTTATTATAAACTTTCGTCGCCTGTTCTGTAATGGAGACCTTAAAGCCACGCGGTATTAAACAGTTTGCTATCCCGTTTCAATTACAGGCTTAATGCCTTGCATTAATACTTGAGGTTGTGACACAGGAGCAAAAACAGAAACAAAATCTTGGGGTAAATGGCACAGAAAAACGCTCAATCTTCAGCAGACATTGAATAAAACGCATTAAGTTGATGCCTGATAAGACTTCTTACGGCGGGGCATATAGCGTGAGGCACTAAAATTCGAAATTACAGACCTCGGGCGAGATTCGAACCCTAGTTTCTCGCGTTGAAAACTCTGACCGTTATTATTATTATATTATTATTATTATTATTAGTGTTGTTGTTGTTGTTGTTGTTGTTGTTGTTGTTGTTGTTGTTGGCCGATCACAGCGCCCGCGCGGTCTAAGGCATGGGTCTGCGGCCGTTCGCTTGCTGGGATTGCGAGTTCGGATCCCACGGGGGGCATGGATGTCTGTCTCTTGTGAGTGTTGTGTGTTGTCAAGTAGAGATCTCTGCGAGGAGCCGACCACTCGACCAGATGAGAACTACCGAGTGTCGTGTATCTGAGTGTGATCGTGACACCTTGTCGAGAAGGCCCCGGCCCACTAGAGTTGTGATCCATGAGAAAAAAGTTATTACAATTATTATTATTCATAGTAGTAGTAGTAGTTATCACCTTTATGCAGAGTATTATCAATTATATATGGTATTCCTCAAAAAAATTTTTCTGGTGTACATGATGCTGCAACTCTTCTGTGCTTAAAGTTTATGGTAAATGTAATGCTATTTCTCATGATAAATTATTATTATTATTATTATTATTATTATTATTAAGGTAGGTAGTTCATGACCGTTAAGATAGGTACGGAAATTTGTCACGAAATCGTAGGAGTTTCTTCTCGGAAAAATATTGGAAAGCGGCCACTTAGAATACTTAAGAAAATATGTAGGAGATCTAATATTTATAACTGATTTGTATTTATATGTACCTCAATTAATGAGGCTGCCATAAACCCGGAATATGAATACAGGATCGAATGGATGGATGGTAATGAAAAGTGAACTGGGAAGGATATGGATCTTTGCTGTTGTGGTTTAATTTAAGGTACGTATACTCTCCACACATTTACTTGAAGGGGCTGGGGAAAAACAAGAAACGTGAGTCACAGTAGTCACTATTGTGCTTTACATTCAAGCCTGTCATCTCCCGAACACAAGTCAGAACGTTATGGCTGGAGCCAAATCTCTCGGTTTCTGTTAACTCCAGAAAGAGAACAGCATTCAATTGTAGTCATTATTACAGGCAATAACCTTTCACCTAATGTACTACCCGTAAAACACTTTCAGTTCCTTATACCACGAACGAATTTTTCGTTAATAATCTGCAGAAATTTTTAAATTTAATATTTCATGAGAACAGTGAGACTGAAGCGTGCTATCAGGAACATCGCTGTTCTTTTCCAAATTTAAGACAACAAACTTCGGCGATTATTCATGCGATTTTGGTAGATATGTGGTTTTAACCTTAAAATTTTTTTCACATCTGTATTTAACTTCACAGTTTCAGTACATCAGTGTTTTTACCTCACGAAATACCTAGTTTGTACTTTAACAATATGACCCCTCTTCGAAAAGCCTTTCAGCTGAAATCTTTCTCTAGAAACCTTTCAGAAGTTTCCTGCACTTTGTCTTCATAGCACAGCTTGTAAAATAAACCCTTTTGGCTACTTTAAAATTCAAAAACTTTTAATGATCCTTGGCAAATGTTTAAGGTTAAATATAATTTTACATCTACAACATCTAACATGTCGGAATTAAGTGACCCATGAAAGTTTTTCGAGGCCATCACGTTTGTTACACCAGCATCTGAATGTGGTTCTGCTTATAGCCAAGAAAACTTTACTGAATGATTCTACCTGTTGCTTCATTCGCTTCGAAAGCCAAATCCATGAAGCCTACCTGAAATAAAAGCTTTAGCAAAAGGAATGTTTACAACGTAGGATGTTCCTTCCAGAAAGTAAGAAAAGGGTTTTCAAGTACGGGGGTGTATTCAACATGGTCAATAAGCATTTGTCGACAACCGACATGGTGTGAGCCTCCCGCCACCGCTACGGAGTGTAAAGAAAGGCGTCAGCAGAATTTATAGAAATAAACAGTGTTCATGTAAGAGCCTCTAGTAAACTGTAAGTCAATCTAATACAATCATGTTATAAAGTTCTCATGTTCCAGTCTATTTCATATAATGTTCAAGTCATCCTACACATTTCGGTAGAATAATGTCGTCTTCAGGGAGGTCAAGTGTAACACAGTGTTGTATATCTTTCAATAAATATAATACAACTAAAGACAATAAAATCCTATGTTGTATTTGTTTCTGATCTTCTAGAACACCTGTCATTATGGCAGACTTACGCCGATGTAGCTAACAGAAGGGTAGGTGTTCTGTATTAAAAAGTCTGTATATTTTGTAACAAAATACAGGCGTATTCAGGAAGGAAGAAAGATGTAATTAAATTATGGAAATATCTGACACAATCACTTTACATTCCTCTTTCTTCTCGCCTACTACCTAACTTTAAGGATTCAAATGCTGGAATGTACAAAAATGAAACCTAAGAATTAAAGGTCCGCATTAAGTCTAATCAAAACGGCTGTATTTTTCTTCACATGTAACGCCTTTAACACAAGGTTAAGTATGTGTACGAAGAACAGGCTCAACTGCCGTTTAATTTCCACGACTGCATTACACAAATCGCACCCGTCCAAATCTGCCCTTGGGCGCACCCAGCCTCCTATACAATGGGTACCGGGTCTCATTGCTGTGGACAAAGGGGACGGGGCGTGGCGTTGACCATCCATCCCCATCCAGCGCCGAAGTTAAAGGAAGAGTACAGCTATACCTCTACTCTCCTCTGGGCCTTCATGGCGTGTTACAGACTTAACCTTTAACCTACATAAGTACACTGTCACTTTCACCTAGTGTACGGATTACATAGGACTTTACGACATGGTTTTAACCACGGAAGGACGTTTCGTGTTATATTGGACACAAGCATACCACATTAATTTTCGTCTAGGCCCGGCATACCTCTAAAGTGACATGCCGTCCTACATTCAGTGCCAGAATATGAGTGTGTAAGTGCGGCAAACTTTAATGCATCTTTCGGGATAAAGAAGGCTGCTGCACACCACATGCAATGCGCTCGACCACTTCCAACGTCGTCAAGTATTAAATTTCATAGAAGAAATTTCAATGTTTTCTGGCAGTGAAATGTAAAACTGGACGGACAGAAATATGTCAACGACGCCTTCGAAATTACAGCCGCCGATGCTTAATATATTCTCAGCGCCTTTAATGTTTTTAGGTGGCTAGAGCCACATTTGTACTAGCGACGCCTGTCCTTAACCATGAACCAGGTGAGTCCAGTTCCCTTCCCACACATTAAATATCTAAGGTGCACCACATAATCATCCTCCACGCTACAGCTCCAGGGGAAAGGTCACCTCAAGGTCACCTAAAAGGTGACCTTTCCTCTCGGGCTTTCCGACTAAAATTTATATTGTTTTCTCCTCTTTTATGAGCCTATTCTGGAGTATTTGCCACCCACCTCGTCGCCCTTATATGATTATTCTAGTACAAATTCGCAAGACTTGTGTATAACCTTAAAATTAAAAAGAATTTTTCGTGTAGATTTCAGGAACAGTAATTGTCCGAACTAAGTTTACAACACAGTTTCGTTAGACGGCATAAAATTTAAGAGACGCAATTCCGAAGTCTTGAAAATAGGCCTACTTTCCATAAGAGAATCTTATTATAAAATTCAGGCCTAGTAACGGAGGAAATCATAAACACTGTACTACGATTCAAGTAACTTTGCCTTTCAAACTAGTACAGAATAGAGCGTTTGAGATAAGAAGAATAAAATTCACAGCAATCACAGAATTAAAGGGTATGTGCGGCTGAGCATAGAGGAGGCTAAGAAAGGTTCCTTTGAAATCAAAACAGTTTCGAGAACGCGTGTGTGTGATGGCGCGCGATCTATCAAGGCGTTCGTTCATCCTCCATGTTCACACGAGATTCCGGCTCCTCCAGTAGCCCCACCCCCGACCCCCCACTGCAGTCGTAACATATCTTGCGCGGCTTTCTGGACGATGTACATCGAAGACTATAAAGCGAGCCCAAGCGGCAGAGAAGAAGTCACATAAATTCGGTGTAAACACGCAATGGCGCATTAACTACAGCAGTTCCTACAGAATCGAGTTTAGGAAAACAAAGTCAGTGGCTATCCGATAGTCCTTTTAGCGCACGCGTTTCAAACTTCTGCGGTAGTCCTTACCTAAACAACCTTCAATCCTTCCCACATTAAACACCTGGCAATACCAAATTTCACAGCAAAAATTGATATAAAATAATTCCGATATTTCAAATGTAAATATATTTCAGTAAGATAACACCGTAAGAAAAAACACAAGAAACAGACCCTGACTGCATAAAGGGTTGTATATTGTACGTATATGTCGATGGTAGATGGCGACGACGGCGGCGGCGGCGGTGTTGGTGGTGGTGGTGGCGGCGGCGGCGGCGGCGGCGGTGGTGGTGGTGGTGGTGGTGGTGGTGGTGGTGGTGATGGTGGTGGTGGTGGTGGTGGTCGCGGCGAAGGCGGTGGCGGCGGCTTTTGACAAGACATAATTTCGAACTTAAAGCAAAGAATAAATAAGCGTATTTGTAGAAAATAAGTAAAACCCTAGGACATGAAAGAAAATGCCCAGTTTCAGTGCATGCTACCTACACACACACGCGCACGGAACAGACAAGCCTAGATCACTCTTGTCTTCACGGAAGGATCAAGCAGCAATGACTGCTCGGGTTGTATACAGAATTACGGTCTCCTACAGCTTGACGGTCGTCAGGAAGTTTGTTCCGCATTAACGCCGTGTAGCTTGGTACATAAGTACCAACTTTTCTGAGAAACGTTCCCATAAAATTTGATACATATCTACCATGCAACAAGTCGACATATCCCAGAACAGAACAATTTTCTTTTCTACTTTTCTTAAGTCTTTTCTTGCGTAAGGGGAATGTGTTGACAACACACATCTTATTAGTCTCTGTATCGTCATCTCGTTGTGTTGTATAACTAAATTCCATTTCGTATGTTCAGAAAAACACAACCGATAAGATTCTAATAAATTCCCTGTACTTCTACGACGTGTTTCGGCCTATTTGAATAGCCATCATCACGTAGTAGTATGGCGTATGTAAAAGAGAAAAGAGAATATGTTTTATAAATTAGAAGAAAAAATGTGTCTACGTATTACATACTTGTATTCCTCCAATATATAATGTGCACAGTTATACATCAGCAGTTGCATCTATGAAAATTTGTCGCGAACCTTGGTCACTGTGTCTCACATCATAAACTTCACCGATCTACTGTGTACTTTGAGCTGATTACAATATATGTAGAAGGGATCAACGCACGTATATTTACTCAGTTAGTTTCAATTATTATTTATCTCAGTACTAACTTGCTCTTCGGAATAATAATTTTACTATGATCACTGTTCTTAACACCTGTAAAAGAGAGGCCTCGTTCTGGAATAACTTTCTCTTTTATGTACCTGATGGTGACAAATCAAACAGGCCGAAACATGTCGCACAAATACAGAGAATTTACTACATTCTTACCAGTTGTGTCTTTCTGAACATAAAGAATTAATCCAAAGATTATTAGATCTGTGATTAAGAATAATATTTCTATCGGAATCTAAAACAATATTTCACAACTCAATAAAATTTCCGAGCTATAGTCAACTAGGCAGATGGTAACTGAACAAATTATACGTTCTATACGTAGGTATAAGCATAACGTGTTTGTTAATGATGGGTGATATTACAAATAAGAAATTCAATCATTACGTTACAGTTTAATCTAACAGAAACAGGGGAAGAACCCGCACTTCAGCTAGAATAGTGTAGTGTTCAGTCGCTTGGCGCTGAAGCCCGATCCATCCTCCGTCTCTTTTAACGTAAAGGCAAACTAAATCCTTTTCACGAAACAGGTTGGACTCCTTTGACAAATGATAAGACAATCACATGACCTGTATTTGCATAAGGTAACAAAGAAAATACGGACAAATATCGAAGTTCCTAAAGGATTTTATATACGCTTCCAGAGATTTCGAAGGGTTGATTCAGAGAACTCTCGGATTGCATGGCCACCCATACTGGCTATACTACGCTCTGCTCGAAAAGATATACCCGTATTACAACCGCCCTCTCGGGCAGTTTATTGCTGAAACTTACCATTTAGTCAGGTTCAAAAATTGTACGCGTACAGCCTGCAAATCAGCCACGATGTTTGTTGGGAAATTACTTTGTTTGCGGCTAAACATTTTTTGTCCTACGCTTTATTCATCTACTTCAAAGGAAGAGCGCTGATTGGCTGAGACTTAAAACGTGGTTGCTAGGCAGCAGGCCTACAAATCAAACTTAACAATTTAGCGGATTTACCTCGTATATAAAATTCAACTGTCGTTGTCATGTAGCAAATCGACCAGTCGTTGTGTTATGGTTTGAAATGTTACACCACAAAGGCAAATACAGTGAAAATGAGGCACTATGAACCCACTTACATGGTTTATAGAAATCAACAGTTCCACTATCGACAGTTTAATGACTCACTGAACTTCCAACCAATACCAAGCCAGTTTCATAAATATTAAATACAAAATTCTCTTTTGTATTCCACTTCATAACATGGCAGGTAACTAAATAAAGCACTGGCACGTGTACAAGTTTCAGTTACTGCTGAAATATTATTGACTTCTCACAGCAAGATACTATTTCATTCTCACTCTTGTCAGAACCTACAGCGGAAGAGCAAAATACTGGAATTGGGTCTTAAGTTAAAGAGATTTTAACAAACACACATACATCACTTCTCTGCAGTGAATGGTCATGAAACATGGTGGAAGCCTCAGACTTCAAGATATGGTTTAAATCAACATGCTAGATTTAATGTTTCAGTTGTCTGATGCGATACATGCTAATTTCAACACGCTTCATTATTGAAAGGTTAATTTATTTTCAACGGGGCAAATCCTCAAATATGAAGACAGACCTGCCGCACCGCACCAACACGACCCCATAAATGCAGACAAACTCAAAACCAAAATGTATTACATTACCGAAATTACCGAAATGACACGAAAGCCTTCAGCAGCCTCCTGAAACACTAACAGCCTAATGTAAAGTCCTTGTAGTGAATGTTCCAGTACTCATAATATTCAAAGTGTAACTAAACCACTAACAAGTTAGGAAATGTATGCGTAACGTAAAATTTAGTTGCGCTTCCATCTTCGCACAATGGACTACAAAATGCGCTATTATTCATTTTAGTAACTACCAAACATAATAAATAATCATTAATTATAACTGCATGTTTTTGTTTTCCTTAATCACATAGAAGGCAAACTGCAAGAAGGAAAAGGAGAAGAGACAAACGTTTTACAAACGACACAGTCTACTGCTAGGATCATACAGCGTCTGGTGTATGAAACGTGAATACTGAGTACTGGTAGAGTGATGCTAATGGGGGAGGAACGAAGCACTCGGAAGAACCTTTCTCAGTGCCAATGTGTCCACCACAAATCCAACAGGCACTGAACTTAATCCCCCCCGTTGCACGACGGGCGACTAGCCTGCGCACCGGGAAGACCAATTTGCCTAGGACCGTGACGCAATACGAGCATTCACTGCGTAACTGTATTAATACAACACACCATAGCTCATTAGCGTTAAATCCTAGCTAACAAGCAATTCAGTGTAGTATTCATAAAGCGTGCTTGCTATTGCACCTACTTCTGGCTATACACATATACAGAATGTCCCGTAAGTCTAGAACCATAAGGTAAAATAAGTTATCGGGATGCAGACTGTTAAATTCCTCAGCGACCACCCTATGACTCACAAAAAGTGGCAAACCACAGTGCTCACTTCGGAACAAATTAAAATTAAGCAATCATTTTTTTAAATAATACTGTTCAAAATGTTGCTGAATGGAAGTAAGATTGTTGGCAAG
This sequence comes from Coptotermes formosanus, assembly GCA_013340265.1. Classification (NCBI taxonomy): domain Eukaryota; kingdom Metazoa; phylum Arthropoda; class Insecta; order Blattodea; family Rhinotermitidae; genus Coptotermes; species Coptotermes formosanus. The sequence goes on from BLKM01011744.1 coordinate 4,265,797, forward strand.
GGTTAAACAACGTCCCGATTACGCACACACCGTGTGAGCAGTTTACGTCTTCTACATTTTTGTACGAATCATATTGGTGGGCACACTGAATGCAATCTGTAAACACAACTCGTTTTCATCATTTTTCCTGCAGTTTGAGACATTTGGGACACTCTGTATAGCGTGCTGTTAATGCTGAATCTAGTAATCAAATGCAATATATCACGAATTAGCATACCAGACTCCTTCTAAGACGGTTACATCATTTTTGTTATCATTCATAATCGTGGATATATTGTAGAATGCCATGTTATTAGAGTCTGGTATTACTTCTTGCTGTATTCTTTTATTAATTTATTTCTATATGTCTACCTTCACTTTCTCCGTGTCACTTTTACCGAAGATATACCACTTCGAAATAAAATTTGTAGTCATACTTACAATAGCTGTCTCTTGTTAAGCTAGAGACTGATTAATCAGTTACGACTTCCAGCCAAACGGCATAATTCATTGTTCGCTTTCTAGTAACGTTGAGCTGATTAACGAAATTAAGTACACTAAGCACAATCGGATTTACAGGATTATACAAACAGGTTTCACTCAAATATCTCAGGTCACTGTAGTTTTAATTATCAGGGAACGTAAATATGCAAATTATACCTACCAGTTTTTGGAATAAATTCCATAAATTCAAATTTTCTTCACGCACCTACTTCCACTCACTCACTGAAAAGAACGTTCCTTCGCTCATGGTCTTCTGTAGGGGTACAATGCGGCGAAACAGATCGCAATCTAAGACACGTCGTTCCGTAATTTCTCAGTTTTCGTAGTTCTGACTGCAACATTTATCTTACCAGATCAGATGGAATTAATCAAGTATAAAGCAATAAATACTAAATTCTGCAAAGGTATTAATTTGTCTTAATTACTAAGAAATCAATGGCTCCTTTTTGCGCCATATTACACCAACATAATCTATGGTTTGCCTGGATCTGCAGCATTTCCTGTAAATATCCCGTAAACCACACGGCTTCCAGAAAAATCGCTTTGAAACAAAGCGGGATTTAATTTTCTCTGCAATTTTTATCTGAAAATTTTCTAAACCAACTCAGACTTTAGACAGATATTATTACTGGTCTCCGTGTACCGTTTCTACCATTTTTGTAACACTTTTATCCAACTTGAATTTTCACGACAGATTATAAGTTCCCTATACAAAATTTAAGGAAGATCGGTTTAGAGGCAACCCAATTATACATGTGGAAAGACTACCACACAGACACGACGAAAATAATAGTCCCTTATGACAAGTTTTTCGAAATCCACTAAAAATCCATGTGTGAATATTTTAGACCTTTTGTCAAGAAGTCAGACTTTCGACATAAAGTTCCACTCTGTTGTATAGACACTCAGTCTATACAACAGGGTTCAGCCTGAAGCACAAGCTATTGGTTTCGAGAATCTTTTATTTTTCTGTCGCCTACACAAAAACACGCCTCTCACATTAAGCCTGTAAAAGAGATTGAATGTGTCTAAGAAGTGGGTGCTGAGGGGAATGTTTGGAAGAAATGCAAGAGCACAGCCCCTTACATAACAAGGAGCCACGTAATTTTTACTGTTCACCAGGTTACTATTACGGTCACAAATGAAGAAGGATGTGATGGGCAAGGAATGCAGCACTCACGGTACAGTTGGTGGAGGCAGACGACATTTAGTGGGCAAATCTGAAGAAAAGAGATCACATGGACAAATTAGACGAAGATGGGATTGGGATTGTAATGTTAAAATTTATGTTAAATAAACATGCGGGTAGGACGTAAAGTCAATTCATCTGCTGCAGGAAAGGGATAAGTGTCATGGTCGTGTCAACACTGTAAAGAACCTCTTGAGTTCCGCACGAAGCGAGAGGTATTGTGACAACCTGAACGAGTACTAGCTTTTCACAGTGGACTTCGTTCACAAAATTAGTAAAAATTTCCAGAAGATAAATCTGAAAACTTTACACTATCGCAAATCTTCCTTTCATCAAGAATTTTTATGTTTCAACACACATAAATAACTCCAAACAATTTTGTAGCTATCTTGATAGTAACTTGGCCAGTACTATGAGAGCCCATGGACAGAAAAATCAAAATTCGCTTCTCAGCAAGTGTGACAATCTTCTCCTAAACATACGAACATCCAGGCTCGTATAAAAAGCAGTCACTTATACAATTCAAAATACAGACTTTTTCCCTGGAATTAAACGAACGTAGCGTGAAGCACCTGCGTATTCTAAGAACGCGTGGAACTTCACGCAGTCATTCTTTACTTTACTGTCCCATAGGTCACGTGTACATTGAACGTGGCTGATCAGTTGCCGCCACCAAAGTAATTTCCTGTTGTTACTGCAGTTTTTAGTGGTTGATTCAGCGAAGCCGTCAGCATCCAGAACATACAGCATCGATGGTAGAGGAATGATTATGGGTATGGAGCACTGGTGGAATAATAATGACAGGGGAAAACCGATGTACTCCAAGTAAAACCTGAACAAAAGCCACTGATCCACCACAAATCCCACATGGACTGGGATGAGAGGGTAGGGTCGGCATAAATTAAAATAGATAGATGGTATTTGGATGACTTCTCATCGATTTCATATTCCGATTTCATGTAATATATAGATTCGCTTAACGGGCGGTCCGGACACACATTCACACACAAATGCAAGCTCACACGCGAGGACCAGCGCGCCCACACAGTCCACATTGTCATGTGGAATTCTTTCTCTTTCGGAGTCCCCAATAAAGTGAAAGTACGTTTATATAATATTCATGCTACAGTGACTCTATGTAAAATAGTTTTGCTTTAAATATCGGTTACGGACCCCTTGTTAGGACTGTCAATGCATATGACATTAAATCCGATACTAATTAGTGACAGCTACTAGTAACTTTATCTAACTCTCCATATATTCATGTACATGTGTATATATACATCTGTATAAACCGACATTCCCGAATGACAAATGCTTTACGTTTATAAATTATTAGAGGAAGTGTACACTGACTTCCTTGATTTGATAACCTGACTAAAAATTGCTAGGTATTGGTTGTTTGAGTCAAAAGCATGTATGGCACCCGACGTGTTCAAACAATGACAACAAATATTTTTGGACAGTGGAGAACATATTGATAACAGAATAACTCAAAATCCATTTTGAACCCCATGCAGAGTGCGTCAACAAACGCTCGTTTTAATTATTACCACATGGTCATCCTGTTTTACGTGACACTTGCACCCCTGCAATATGCAACGTAACACGTAAAAGTGTGGAACAGGTCTTTTTTCTCCCCTGGCCTAAAGGTGAGGAATTAAAAGTCACGTTCACGAACGGACAGACTGTGGCCTGTCATCCTCTTTGGTTGTTGTAAAGGTAATAGAATTGTAATACGTATTGTTCTTAATTTTTAATTGTATAATTTTATGCATCCATATATATTAAATTGTGACACGCTTAAATACTTTGACTGTGAAACCACCTATTGTATATTTGGATGCAGTAAGAACTTGTAGTTCTTTGATAAATACTCACTGATGATAGAAATTCGTTTGCCAGAACATACGCAGGGACTGAAAATACGTCTTATACTTGTTAATAACCCTGTGCATTTGTTGGTTTTGACTTAAGTTTAATTAGTTTCAAGGTGCTGGGATTTAATTTTCACAATTTCGCAATGGAATGTAGGGGATAAAAATGTCCACTTGCACTAAAAATGTAAAGATAAGTTGGAATAAGCAGGAGTAATAATATTATACATGATCATTATAAAGCATTGCGGAAAATACAAACAGCATTTCTATTCAAATTATAAAGAAAATTTTGTGTTTAAGAAATAAAATGAGATTTTTAGTATTCAGTTCGTTCTGTCATCGTCCCTTCAGAGAGAGAGGCAGAGCCAGAGAGTAAACATACAAATGCAAGTAGATTCTCACAGAAGTTCGCTGCATTTACTACTGTTGCTATGCGCTACACTTGCAAACTTACGAGTAAAATGTCAATTTGAATGGGACATACACGCTTTGACATAAAGTTATTACACAAAGAAATGTTTGCTAATTTAAGTTATGAATAATCCCCAAAAGTGTAGGGTACATTTTTGTTTATTCCAAACTCATTACGTTTCTCTCTATATATCTAGCTACGTGAAAGTGTAGTTTATAATGTGCAGTGAGAGCATTCTGGTGAGTTTTTGTCGAAACCAGGACTTACGACCAGGTTTTATGTTACGCGGCATGTTATCAAATATTTATGTGCTTGTGATGGGTCTGTTCACAATAGCCTTGACATAAACGTGATGTATGGAACACTTAGTGCGCGCGGGGGATGGACAGGCATAATTCACTGCACAATGCAGCGGATGGCAGAAAGGGGAAGGGGAAGTACCTAAGGGACATTCAACCCAATAAATTCCCTGCTATATCTGACAAGGTTTTCTACTGTGAATAAATTCTGACTCTTGTATCTGCAAGAAAACACTGAAGTGTGTTCCGTATTGACAATTTTCCAAGACTGCAGGCCTATATTTGCCTATCCATTTTGATCACGATATACGACCAAAACACAGAGGGGAAGAATGACTCCCAGCGGGTAAAAAAAATATTGTATTTTGCAGTTATATTTAGGGATAGAGCTGCATCTTGCATAGCAAAAATTTAGAAAAACAAACACACACATCAAAATAGTCCCCCTATAAGAGTGTTATAGGACAAAATTATAGAATTTTGTGACATCCCGTACTTTGCTATGATCCGCTAATTTTGCCACGAAGTTAGGCTCCATAATCGGGTACTCTCCGTGAAAACTGTGTCTCTGTATCAGTTTTAGATTGTTGTACCACGAAACAAGACAGATACGCAACTGTGTACTTTACCGCATACTCACTACTGGACCTGTTGGCCTGAATCCTCTTTCTGTAGAACAAGACCCTCATTTCTTTCTACGTGTCCACTTTATCGCACCTCACACTTTTAAGAAACAATTAATGCTGTAACTAAGCAATTATCTGCTTCACTTTTACCTGCGTTTAATAAATTGCTTAAAGTGTGGAAAGAGCAGCAAATCACTTTAAAGTATCTTAAATGGCGCTTAAAACGTGGTACATCTCAAAGAAACAAGAAGTGAATTGTCTTCTTTCATTAAACTCATATACTACAAAGGAAGGACGTATCATACAAGTATGTCCATTACGGCAGTCTTGTCTTTTGGTTATAAAGCTAGTACATACAAAATACATTGCTCTGTACTCTGCACTGCATATGCTTGTGTAACGATGAAACTGAAGACTGCGTAAATTTCTTTATGAAATATAGTAAGTGTTTCTAGGAGTCAAGGAGGAAAGGAACATGCCACATACAATAAAAAGAAGGAAGGTTAAGTGGATTGGTCACATATAAAGCACGTTACTGAAGGAAAGACAGAAGGGACGGGAAGAAGGGGCAGAAGACGTAAGCAGGTACTGGATGAACTTAAGGAAAGAGAAGATACTGGATACTGAAAGAGGAAGCATTAGCTCATACTCTCTGGAGAACTCGCTTTGGAAGAGTCTATGAACCTGTCGTAAGACTACGTGATAATGATGATATCACCCAACATAGACAGAAATAATGATTTTGCATTAAATAAGTGTCTGTACGTTGAGACATTTATGCCATGCGTAGTGAAACGTTCGGAGTCATTTTAAGGATTTTAAATTTAAATACCTTTTATCTTACATGTATCTTACATGCAGTAAACCATACTATATGACGGCAATTGCTTCATCTGAAATTAACTCTTCAGGAACTGAAATTTAAACGAATGATACACCAGTCAGTTTCAAACTCACAGACAATACCTCCGTATCCACTACACAGACCACTTGGCTAATGCTGTTAGGGAAATAACTGATGTTAATTGTCAGTATAACGAAATTCACAAATAGATTCAGTGGGCAAAATGCAGCGTTTCGAAGTGTTACGGCAGGCGTTATATACAGTTCCCACTACGCGATATAGCATATCACATCCATACTAGTTTCAAGACGAAATTATACAAGAGCTAACCTTGTAACTTAACACATATCCTGAAATAGAAAATATCAAATTCATTATTTCAAAAACTCGCTAACACAAAACATTATTTTACGTACTTATTTATAAAAATACATAAATTTACCAGGCTTTTATCAGCAAGAAAAACGTATAAAATGCAACAGTTCTAGAATTTTGAAATGTGAATACAAAGTAATGTGAATATTCATTTCTGTTAAATAATCCCCAACATCAGAAATACTTGTAGCATTGCTTCTTTTTTTTTCAAAGCTTCCAGACTTCTCTCCCTTTTCCCTCTAATAAGAACTGTTTAAATAGTATCAAGATAGACATGAGTGTGAAATATTAGAATGATACTGAAAAGGAGAACAGAAATTCTCCGAGGGAAACTTGTCCCAATGGTACCTGTCCACCATAAACCTCACATGGACTGGGTCGGGATCGAAACCGGTCCCCTGTGCGAAGAAGCCGAAGAATAATCGCCTGAGCCATAACACAGACTTTGAAACGTGAAGTTTATTTAAATAATACAAAAAATTAACTTTCTGCATCAGACTAACCGAAATGAATCTCCATTACAAGAGCCTGGAAAGAGAGGCTGTTTGGGCACATGCACGATCTCTATTCTGATAATACTACAAAAGACACGAACTGGGTGGGTGACACGTGAATAATTTTAATATTAAAGAAATGGCTAAGAAGACACTCATTATTACGTAATTACTCAGGGAGTCAGTACTTAAACCCATCTCTACGCATAACTAACTGAGTTTGCTGCTTTGGTAACAGTTTAATAATGTCAGTGCCTTATCACATTAGTTGTGAGTGAGCCGAGAATTTTGATGGAGCGCGAATATTTCCCGACTTGGAATTTTAATCAGCATACGCAAACCCATACATGTGCTTTGATAAGATGTACTGTGAATATATTCGTATGGTACAATGCAGGTGAACAATAAACATTCATGATGTATTCATCAGAAGCGTGGCCAAATATCCCATTCCATATCATTAAATAAAAAACTCACTGACTATCAAAATAAGACTTAAATGCAACAGGTAAAAATTTTAATTATAAATTAAACTTTACCTTCAAAACTCATATTTCTTTTTTTAAATTAAATGATAGAGTAAACTTAATACCCTTTTTTTAAATTACTTCATTATTAAAAAGCGGACAGAATGATTGGCCATAAAGTGTACAAGCGAATGACATTTATGTCCATACCATAAATGTCACAAGGCCTAATTAATGGAACATTAAATCCCTCACAGAAGAAATGGATGGATGGTTCAATAAAGAGGATGGATAAATGGATGAAGATAGATTGAGACAGATGAGTGAAAATGGATGTACGGGCACATCGAGCAACTGCCAATTGATTCCACTGCGTACAAATTACGGTTCATTAAGCAACATTAATAATTAGATAAGAAGGTGTACAACGCAGTTGCCTGAAGTAGGAAAATATAAGATTCTTAACTTATTCATTGCTTCTCCTTTCAGTAACCGTACACTCGAACACAAGCTATGAATTATTTAACACAGCACTGCAACAGGAGCTCTCGCTGCATATCCTATTTCTTCTTACAGTTTCGAAGACGAAGGTCCCCCTTAAACTGTACAGGCCCACCTGAAAATTATTATGCAATCCAAGGGTAAACTAAGACGTTTATACTGAACCGATATCACACACGGATCACAAACAAATGTCCTTTGGTTCTGTGTCAGACATGGTAAATCCCCGTTATTTCAAGGAGCACAAAATGATTCTTTATCGGACATCCAATCACCAATCCTATCAGGCTGGAAAAGATTAAAACATCTCCTAAAGAAGCACTATGTGATGACAAGGATTACTCAGCACCAATGACTGACAGTCCTACTGCCCAGGACTTTGGGTGTCTTAAGACAACAAAAGAAAAAACCTAATTCATTCAGTATGCCGTCTGTCCTGCGACAGGTCCGTAACATCTTCCAACGCGAATTCTCCACAGAGTGCGAGCCAATACTTCCTGTCTAAATTTCCAGTCTCCTCTCTCTTCCTTAAGGTCACCCAGTATCTACTTACGTCTTCTTCCTCGTCTTCCCATCACCTCCACCCTTCCCTCAATTTTTCCTTCAATAACGTGTTTTAGACGGCAGTTCCCACGCACGGTGTGACCAATCCAGTTGGCGTCCCTTCCCATTATTGTGTGTAGGACATTCTTCTCCCCCTTGAATCTACGTAATACTTCTTATTTTCTCACACGATCGGTCCAACTTACCTCCTCCTTCCTTCTCCAGCACAACATTTCAGAATTTCCAGGTATTTCTCATCTACCTTCCGATGTGTCCCAGTTTCGGCACCATCCAAAGGCATGCTCCAAATGTTGCACTTACTAGTTTCCTCCTTAAGTTTCAGTCCTACTGGCTGGTGAAAAGAATATTCTTCCAGTTGAATGCAGTTTTTGCGGCGACAATCCTGATTTAATTTCACGTATACACCTTGCCTCACTGCTATCATGCTACCCAAATATTTGAAATATTGCACGTTCACTCTTGATAGGGTAAGCAGGAAACGCAAACAAACTAGAGTACAAGATCCTCGTTCTTGGCACATGGAATTCAAATTATAAGAAGTAAATTCACCTACACGTGTAATAGGTTTATTCTGAACAAATTCTTGCACTCATTACTGCTTCGCAACACTAAGTGCTTGCATGAAGTAATCTCACCTCTAAGATCTGAAGTGGTATAGAAGGCAGGTAAATTACGATTCCCAAAAGGGCTGTACTTGCTTGAAGGTTTCACCATGTGCAGACGATATTCTGGCACTCAGTGAGACCTTGATCGGCCTTAAGGTGTAATTAAAGACAGAGAAGAGACCACAGTAAAATGTTTTCAGCTGCTACACCAGAGGTTTTCTGGAGAGACTGAAATAAAACATAAAAAAAATTCAGGACACGAATTTTCAAGCGTTATTCGGAAGACATCTCAATTATGCAGTTATAATACTAACAAACAGAGTCAGTTGCTTGCTGTATGATGATTTAAGATGCTGCATCAGATTAAAGAGCAATCCCATTACAGGCCTGGACAGGCCCACAGGCTTCCAGGAGTTTGAGACTGACAGATTTTTAGACAATCGGCACTTGAAGGTGTTAAGTTTGTCGGCCTTATGCACCGGCCGCCTTTATCCCCCCAGGAAATATTCCTGGTACTCATTTCTGTTAGAGGCTGAGTCGACCCCAGAGCCATAGTGCGACCGAAAGGATTATGTCAATGAAAAATTCCAGTGACGCCAGTCACATAGATTAGGACATCAAAAAAGGCATCCCAGCGTGAACAGAGAAAGTCGGCATACGATTCAGCGACAACCCGACTTTTTTTGAAGTGTAAGTAATGACGGAGTTTGGGATGCGCTCTGCTACTCCGGAAGAAATTTAAAAACATGCCTCCTGTTCTGACTGGCGTAGATCACGCTACTAGCAATGGAAAACACTGCTTAACAGTTGACAATGCTGTGCGACCACAGCGTTTGCACATCGGATCTTGCAACAAATACAGTAAAAACCTCGTTAATCCGGACCCCGTTAAACCAGACTTCGCTTAACCCGGACAGGGTTCCTGGAAAAAGAAATTTTTATTTTGGAGCCGACAACAGTAGAATAAAGCGCGGGCGCGAGTCCGAAGTGATCGCGGGTCTCAAACCAGCTTCTACTGTTACACCTAAGCCTACGTCTCCACAAGCATCCTGTTCTAAGAGAATCGCAGACGATTTGCAGTTTGTGACATAAAGTATTTTATCAACAGTTGCTGTACATTACAACGATGTAATTACTGTGTAATAATTATTATGATATATGACACGATTTTGAGCAGTGTGTATTTTTATTTGTGCTATTATCTTTGTTTTGTATTATGCGTGTTAATCCGGACTTTTACTAACCCGGAATACTGTTCCCCCCTAATAGTCCGGATTAACGAGATTTTACTGTACTTTCAAACAGCAGCAGCCATAAGAAATGCTCCTTCCGAAAATCCTTCCACATATTTCCCCTACTTTTCCCCAAGATCTGGGGCCACAAAATTGGGTCCCGGACTGCATATTTCACGATCTGAGACTAAAGAGTCCGACATTGTAAAAAAGCATGATATCGTTTAAAGAATTGTTCGAACTGCATAAAGACTGATAAAACCATCACGCCACTAGGCGCTATTTCAGTCTCGTTTCTTTTAGCTTTCAATTTTCAATAGTACCAATATTAACACTATAAATACTTGTAAGGTGGGAGGAACACTAGCATCAATTACTGTACAGCCTTATAATTTTGTGTGACGATAGATGTTCTCGAACTAAACGACTTTAATTAGACTAAAGAGGGGCTTTGATTATCCAAGCTTATACATGCCGTGGTTACAGTTAGTTAAGTCACTATCGACCGAAAATATTTCCCTCTTTGTTTTTGCTGCAGAATTAAAAAAATCTCTACTTAAATTCTGGTGGGTGGCTACAATTAATGAACCACTGGAAACAGACATATAAAAATATGTAAGAAGGTAGAACATAAATAGAACTAAAAATTCAATACAAGCAACTCTGATAGTTTACAAATGCAAACACTGCGAGAAGACAAATCTTTAAGGTCATATCAAGCAAATTTAACATACTACGGATCTATCAAGACAATTGTAAATTATGAACGGAAATAGATTACTAATTATATAACTGCTTGTTAATATTTATTGTTAGCTTCACCGAACACGAATCACAGTAGGCGTCACGAGTTACTACCACAGCTGTCTGCTACTGGGAACGTCCCCAACAGTTTGAAATAAGCCAGCTCTCTTAACCTTTTAAAGCCTAGCGGTAAATGTACGTACTACCAGGTTTAACATTAAAAAATTCTACGTGGTGCCCACATTGCGATTATGTGTTTTGTATGGATCTCTGAACAAACAGCAACTTTTGCCTTATAAAACATTAAGAGACTGGTTTTTATCGCCGAAGTGGAGTGTTTACAGCGCGGTACGCACTGAGTCCTTATATGAAACAGATACGCTTCGTCTTTAAAGGGTTAATGAAGAATCACAATCGTCGTATGACTCTATCGGCCCACCATGTCACTCAACCCTACAGAAGACCGGATCTTTATATACAGGGTCATTATAAATCTAATAATATGTCGCAATATTCTGCTGGATGTACCGACATATCATGTTCCTCAATGGCATCATTTTTTACAAAGATTTTCTGTCTTTCCTTCTTTTCCTTTCTTTACCTGTAATTCAATTCCAGTTCAACTACCCTGACAAGACAAAGACAAGAATACACACCACGACGACCTTTCGTATTCAAGCCTATACCATTGTTTCATGAGGCTCACCCGTCCGTCTTGTTTATGAAACGTCATTGGATGAAAGTTAAAATAATTTGATTCGCGGACAACAGATGTCGTGAACGTACAGACCGATGTATGTGGTATATGGCACTCATAACCTTTTCTCACACAGACAGAGCTGTGGACAAAATACTCGTACTGTTTTATATACTTGAACAAAATTTCTGATCCATAATCCGTGCAATAGCCGATTATATACAATAACAGCACCAATAAAATGAACAAAAGTATATTAAAAATAGTTACACACTCAATGATCTCCTACATGTTTCGGCCAATCACGTGTCCATCCTCAGGGAGACAAAACACAAAGGAGGAATATATTAAAGGTTAAACTGCTGAAGCAGCAGGACCAGTCCACACACATGTGTGGACTGGTCCTGCTGCTTCAGCAATTTAACCTTTTATGTATCATCCTTGTGTTTTGTCTCTGAGGATGGCCGCGTGATTGGCCGAAACATGTAGAAGGTCACTGTGCGTATAACTGTTTTTAAGACACTTTTGTGCATTTGTTGGTACTATTATTGTACATAATCAAGAATTTGTATTTTTGAAAGCAGGCCACTTAAAAATCCTATAGTCACATTCAATACTTCATTAAGATGAGAGATTAGTGCACATGAGTGACGGCGTGACAGAAGACGTGTATTCCTGCTGCTGTGAATGCCTTACACGTATTTGAATTCGTGGCTTCAAACGAAAATTTTTGTGCGCTATTGAGGATTTCTTTCTATATGGTGTCACTTAAAAAATATGGGCAAATAGACTTCGGCCTGTAGTGAGATTGAGAGAGAGCAACTGGCAATAAACTGGTATAAAATTGAATTTGTTCGCACAATACGAGAATTGTGATCGCCCATTAGCCCCTCACACAACACCCCATGGCCACTGAAGACCACAGTTCGATTTAGGTGATGAATGAGTGAATAATGACGTGCGCTGCATGCTTTCACCCCTCCTGGTCCATTTTCCATCGCTTTATTTGTAATTTGAGTAATTTTTCAAATAGTGGTTAGCCAGAACAAGTGTACCAGTGGTCCCCGTATGTTTCCACAGTCGTGATGTTGCGGTAGGTCAGAAATAATCACATACAGACAAACACCGCAACAGAGTTACCCATGAAGTTCATTGGGGGCTGTTACACAAAGACTCTAAAGCACGAACTATAGGACGTGGTAGTTGACCATGGCTGGTTGCCCGATTTGCTGACTTAACACTTTACATCATTATATCTTTTCGCTGGTGCGCTTGCAATATTCATGAATAAAACGTTGAAAATTTCATTCAATTATGTGGCATGTAAATAAGAAATGTGATTGTTTGCAAGAAAAGATAACCCTGTTCAGTGGTTACTACTGCTGCCCAACACTCGAAATGTTCGGGGTTCAAGTTTCGGCCTCGAGGCCACTGGCTTCTGTTCTACGCAGTCTGTCCAGGCAAGTCCAGCGCTTCAACATCCCCCCCCCCCCCCCCCCCCGTGGTCGTAGCCCATAAAAGATTACATTTTATTCTATATTACAAATGCAGACAATTATCATTTCATCAACTACGAATGAATCATAACACATCCGTTCCTTAACAGACATCTTCCTATTTCAGCCGTCCTAATGTTTCTTCCCCCTCTTTGTATCGCCGGTTTCCCATTTGTTCCAGACCATCGCTATACTTTTGTAAATGTTCATTTTACTAAATATTCAATCAGTCTGTTTATTATTTTTCTTGTTCCACTATAATACCTCTCTCTTGACTTCTCAATTCAACAAACCTTCCTTTATCTTTCCCGAGTGTTTTCTTCACATCCTTTAAAGCCTAGTTTCCTCGGGCGATAGTGCTTTCAGAGCGCCAAAATCAAATGGATAAAAGTTTGTATTATCCGTCTAAAAGGTGGAAATATATAGACCAAAAAATAATAAGGGCTAAGCAGCCAACAAACGTGCCCACAAATATTTCTAACAAGCTTTATAAGCTGACAGTCATTGACAATGTAAATACATTTTCAGACGTTTACAGACTCCCATAGGTACATTGCTGTGATAACAAGGTCTGTGATAAGGTGGAAAATGTTACACCTGTCGGTATAATGGGTTAAAAATTAACTTGTTAGAAATGACCAACACGACCACACCACAAGAAAACAAAATCCTCTTTTCAAAACAACAAACCGTATTTCCAAAATGCTGGTACAGTGCCTTCACCTTTTGATATGTAAGTTCTGTTACGCTTTTGTTTCACATTCTGAAGATTGAAGTTCAATCCATGTTACATATAAACACTCATTTCGCGCCCCAAAAAGAAAATAGTTTGCTTTCTTTGAAAAGAACACTCAGTACAAGTTGCATACAAAAATAATTGGCACTTATTGTAAAAATCATAGGAAACACATAAATATACCCTAAGGAATGAATTTAGATATTTTGTTATTCAACTTCTTAGTGTACGCAGGGTATTTCTAAAATGCTTTAACAAACTCGAGAAGTGTGTTTGCTACACCACAATAAAGAAAAAATTCATATCCACACAATCATATATCCGCAAACAGATTATGAGTTATGTTTCAACAACGTGTTGATTTCAGTCCTTCAGACTTTTATCTGTGGAGACACTTGAAAACCCGTAATGTACTCAGCTCCAACTGAAAATGAACATACACTTCACCAATGCATTTTTATGCATGTCAAGCCGTATGCAATAGCCTTGGGACCTTAGAAGTTTGCGACAGTCCATTACTTGACGTGTCCACGCATGTACTGATTCAGGTGTAGGAAACACTGAGCATTTGGCGTGAGTTGTAACTTGAGAAACAATAACAAATCAACAGTTATTAAACTGGAAATGTGTACTATAGATGTAGTATGTCAGCTTTAAGTAGAATATTACGTAGCTAAGGTACTTAATCTGGACGTAGTCTTTCAGTTAAACTCAAACCCCACTCATTTCCGTACATCTGTTACTACAAATAATTTTCTTGGTTTTTATGTGAAGAACTCACTCTTCAAGTTTGTTCAAGCACTTTAGATACATTCCGTATCCTAAGCACTAGCCGTGAAATGCTAATATATAAGTACTTCCATGTTTTTAGCCTAACTACGGCATTCCTTAGAGCACAGCCGTACTTACGCAACTAATATTGGTACGGCTGGAGAAGAAATCCCCCCCCCCCCGGAGGTATTTAGTTCTTACCTTCACATCCAGCTTATTTATGATTCACTTTAGTATCGTGCCTCACCTAAGCCTAGGTTTTGCTCTAGATTTTCCGACTAAAATTATGTATGTACATCTTGTCCCTAACGTTTGCGTTGCACGTATCGCCCATGTCATCCACTGTATTCATCACTGTAATAATGTCTGGTCAAGAACATGAACTGCGACTTTATTAAGTAGTTTTCCGCAGCCGAATCTTACTGCCTTCCCCTTAGGTTCAAACACTTCTGTCGGCACCCTCTTCTCAGATAATCTCATTGTACGTTCTTCCTTCTTGTGCCTTGTTTCACACTCCTACATGAAAAATTATTTGGTTCAAAGTTATTTCAGAAGGTCTAGGCTTGTGTTATTATGTCCATTATGTCTTTAGGCCTAATTACCTTTGAACCACTGGACGGATTTCGTCATATTTTACTCTTTTACCTACCATTATTCATGCTCACATGGCGACCATACAGATTTATGAGTTTATTGGATACTATATTTGGTGTGGATGAAGATTTCTGAAAAGTATACAATTTTGTTGCAGCAGATACTGTGAAACGTACAACGTGTTTGTCACGCAGACTCTGCATGTAGCTCCTAGCGTGATGGTGGCAACTAATGAAATATTAAAGAGGGATTTTATGCATACAGATCACAAACATGCCTACATATCTGCCATGCAGTATTTATTTATACTTTAAAATTGCAGATGTGAATAATGCGAAACCTTTGAGGCTACATTCAGTAAATATATCATTATCACAATTGGTATTAATGGTAATTATGTACATACATTGATGCTTAAAATATAGTCATTAATTTGTATCTACCCCTTACGTGAGCTGAAACTTTGAAAAACAATGAAGGTCATAAACTGTTAACAGAAATTCTTGTACTTTAGAACCGCAAATCTTATGAAGAGAGATTGTAATTGATTTTCGTCAAGCAGATACTCAAGTCCTGTAACTGGCACTCCTAATTACATGTGTCTCTGTCAAGCTTTGTAACTGCTGATAATTGTGTTATTACACAGTCCGTATCCACTCACGTGCATCATATGGAAGCACATTTGACAGTGGATAATACAAGCTACGTTTAATTCTCAATGACACCAGACTGCAGCGGCGCAATATTACATACCGCGTCCTGTGATTGCAGCTGTGACATTACCAGTTATGGGTAGACACGGATAGAAGGCAGCGTCTCTGGAGAAATCAGAGAAATAACACAGTATAACAAGAATTTTAGTTTCAAAGAACATAAATTTGAAACTTCCATAATATTTTCGATTTTTCAAGCAAATATTTGTCCAAATATTTCGTAAAATGGTGCGCATAGTTTTGACTCTTCGAGCAACTTCTTCAGGTCATCCAGCAATTTGATTGTAATGCTCTAGCAGCAGAGGGGAAAGTTCTATGGAGAACATTAACACAAGGGAAACGATGAACGAAGAGAACAGCTGAATAATGTTAGGGCACTCAAATCAAGGAAAATGAGATGGGCGGGGCATGTAGAACCCGTTAAGAGCGAGATATTTTTAAGAAATGCATACGAATATTGCTTATGAAGCCTGAAGGTAAGAAGCCTCTTGGAAGACAACGGGGTAGAGGGGAGGGTAATATTAAAACGGTATTTAAGAGGTGAGAGTGAATTTGGACTAATTTAGTTTTTAATACATGGTCCACTAGAGGGTCCTTGTGACCACAGTAACAATCTTACAGGTTCCGTACGAGACGGGCAACTTTTTGGTGATCAGAGAAAGTATCACTTTTGCTAGTAAGGTTTCCTTCAACGAAATTGTCATTTACTGAATTACTAGAAAGTCCTTATAAAATTCTACCGCCCACTCTGTTGCCCACTTGAGCACCACAGTTTCCGCAGTCACGGTGTGACAGTTTAAATGTTGTTCTATCGTAGAAACCAACAGGACGTGTTTAACGATACAGACAGAATAGAACACCGAAGACATAAGACGTCTGACGATGTAATGTTGTGTAAGTTACCTACTTTTCGAAACAACATGCTGCCCCCATTTCCATGACCTAACAAGCCCCGACTGGTCACTACGCAATGATTAATAAATCAAAATTTTCCTTGGAAATATTTTGAAATTCATCATTTTAAACCTTTTTTGACATAACACAATTTAATACTAAAATAAATTCCAACTCGTTTTGTGGCAAGTCATAACGCCGCAACTCACACAAGGAGCCGGAAGTAGAAGCACGAAATAACGAAGTTTCTGCACTTCGCGAAATGCCGCTTCGGACGGTTTAGCTTCTCAAGCACAGAACTCCTGATGCCCCCTGGATGGAAGGCGGAGCGGCTACCAAAGTGGTCGTGCATGTGGTGAATGAAGTCATCCGATTATTCGGTGACAGAAGAAAACCATGTTTGTGCAGTCGATCCACTTTAGTGAATAAGCTAATCCAGAACGTCTTAATGAACTCTTGTGAAACTGAGTAGGTTATAAATTCCAGAGCTCCAATCCAGAAATTTCCACCAAGCACGGAAGCACACCATTGTTCTACAATGGTAAAGAAAGAACTCAATCAACACACACTTTACTGAACACTGATATTACAGAACCGAATACACAAGTGAAACTCGATTCTATGGTTCATGGAATTAGAACACTTTCACTGGGAACTTTTGTAATATTACCTGGGGCGCAAAGCGGTCTTGCATGTTTTACGCGTGGGCATGGTAAGTCCGAATTTTCGTGTCGCTTTTCCCAATTAGATATAAACCGCAGATAGAGCTGTGGTAATGTGTAGGAGTTACTTTGCTTAGAATGGATATGGAAGTCAAGTTCTTTGATACATTACAGCTCACAAGTATTTATGCCAGTTAATTGATTATAAGGAACTTGGAACTCGCGTGAGTAAGTGCAATTACCATATTAATACTCTATTTGTCACTTTGTGGCCCGTAGTTACGCGGCTTAAACTAAGTGGAAACTTACGTACCCTTTTCAAATCTCTTTACAGAGCGTTATTTAACTCAATAGCCCTACTCATTACCTTCCACTTGAGAGGCATTAAGCTGCCTAAAAAGATACAAATGTACGCCGTCAGCCACAATTCTTTATATGTTGAAACGTTTTACTGCAACATGTTTCGGATTATGTGTGAGGAGCCACCTTCAGGCTGACAAGGAACTACAGAAAATTTATCACGTAGAACACTTTATATCATTTTGCACAGCGTATGTCTGCGGTTTAGATCTCACCTTACGTCATGAAAATATAGTATAAGCCGAAAAGTTAAATTCAAATTCATATCAAGCGTATATAATGTAATAATAGATTAAAACGGCTTTAAAATATCTATTATTGTAAATAATATATTAGTACTTGCAGACAAGAGTGTATATTTTGATCAGTGATGTCGGCCTCGAGGGGATATAATGTCTGCTTTCTTTGATACATGTTCCCACTGCGAGGAATGTTCGTGTTGTCATCATTCTTATGTTAAAAGCAGAAAGTTGCCTTAAAAAAATCTGACGTTCTTAGTCGAAAGATCCCGCCAGCGCGTCTTATTCAACTCACACTCAATACTTCTTTGATCCAGTCTATTATTATACTGTCATTTATGCCAACGTCATTTGGATGATCTCTTCACTGTATGTACTAGTACCAAATATTTGTAAACATTTATTTTCCCGGTATCTTTAAGACACTCCAGTCCCCTCATTTATCTTGATTTCATGGCCCTAATATACTTAGGGAAATTTTATGCAGTAGAGAGCACGTCGGTATGTAATTACATAAACTATTTTGTTACTTAAATCTTATGTGCTCAAATATAGAATGTACTTTAAAATATTCTTATTTGAACTCTAGCACACTTTTCAATGCCATACTGATTAATACTTCTTTGTTTCAGAAACGCAGACAGTTTAGGCGTAAATAAAAAATAATAAATCCAGAAATAACAGAGGAAGTCGAGAATTTTAAGTTAATCATTCCTTACGTTTATCGTACAACGGCACTACGTATCAGACAACGAATTAATCGTCATGTGGGGCAAGATAGACGTGAAAGGCTACTACGAAAATTAGGGACTTACTAACAACATACACAATACCACATGCCAGAATTTTCTTTTCCTGACCACCTTTCATCAAATTACCTGCGTATTCCCTGTGATACGTAGGATTCATTTGTACTGTTATTTCAATGCGACAGTTTCCTGCGCTAAATTTAATTTACATCCGTTCTGCAGTTCGGTGGACTAAGCCTGCGGACAGGCGGTGGAATTGCGCAAGCATTTTCCTTGGTTTAAAATTTAATTATACACCCAGGCTAACTGTTATTAACTTCATTACAGACTCAAGTTATGACGGGCGGCTGCGACTACGCTGAATAGCCAATCACAACTGACAAGGGGCAGTACTCTTATCTTCCCTGCTGTGTGGGAGATAATAAGATTTCACTGTAAAAAACGTATGTTATGAAGTATTTCATATAATACTGGACTTATGTATATTGTGTGTTTCAGAAAGGGGTGCTGCGGAAAATATTTGGACCTAATTAGAACAGAAATAAGAGAAGAGGGCACGAAATTGGTTGATGTGAAGGATCGTAATTGTATCGGAACTGTACTTAGACCGACAAAATCCAAGATACTAAGAGGAATTGAACATGCAGTAAGCATAGGAGGAAGGTGAAAAGCGTGTGACGCTTGACTAGGATAGAGTCGTCGATCTAGTGACTAGGTGGTTCGATTCCCGGAGAAAGTGGTTTTTTCTTCTTTTCCAAGGCGCAAATACCAGCGCCGGGACTCACACGTATATTTGTCCAAGGGGTAAGGGAAGACTCCGTGATTTCAGGCTTCCGCCGCGATGTTGATGAGAACTGTGCTCTCCTGGGATATGACGCAGCGTCGAGTGGTAATACTTTACCGACGTTTCGGGACAACATATCGGTCCCATCTTCAAGGGTCAAGAAGACCAATAAGAACTTCTTGACCCTTGAAGATGGGACCTATACGTTGTCCCTCAACGTTGGTAAAGGATTACCATTCGACGCTGCGTAATACCCCAGAAGAGCGCAGGTGTCAACGAGAGGCCCTTTCGATAGGCGTAAGGTTGCCGGGGAGTGAAATGAACCGCTTACCCCGATCCATCGCTGAGGTCACAACAGAGGTCTATATCCACTCCCCTGTGCGTTCATGGCTTGCTCGGGGGACAGAGCTGCCGTTACCTTCACGAGATTTTATTCCGACGCATTAAAGATAATTCAGCTTTGGGGAGACCAAGTGTAATGTCAGGATGATATTAAAATGGATCACAAGAAGAATAAGACGTGAAACCGTGGACTATATTCAACTGGTCCAGAAGACGTTTCAATTGCGGGTTCTTATGAGCATTTTATCGAACCAACGGCTTCTACAGAGGGCAAAGTATTTTATGACCAGCTTTTCGCGAACGACTCCCCTGCACGATACTCTTAATTTCATTAACACACACACACACACACACACACACACACACACACACACACAGGTGTGCGTGTGTTAGATTGTAACTGCATAATAGTTTTAATTAAAGTTTCCGGCATTTTCCTCCATTCTTGGGCAATTACTTTAAAATTACTGGGTGTACTGAAATCACGAAATGCCAAAAGTCAAGTGTCACCTTCCCGGGACTTGCAGCTTAGTGATCCGAGTTGTGCATTACGCTCGGCTGAATACTATGCCGCGCTAACAGCTGCAATTGTTTCTTTTGACGAATCCCTATAAACAAACCAAATACCAGTGCCATATCCTTTTACAGGAAAAAGTGTATTATTTAATATCAGGGGGAAAAAATTACAAGCGCTCAATCTACATTTACAATTATACTCGCAATTTCCCAACGTCCGGTTATTGTTCATTATGTAACCTGACTAAATGAAATGTTTTTGTCTTTAGAGTCTACACAGAAATGCAACTTGCTACCCGGACACTTTCACTGTGCTCTGAAACAACTTAAATTCTACTCTGTCTTCTCGGATTTTATCCTACTTAGACGTGTACTCATAAAAGTAGTCCAAGAATTTAATAAATTTTACATCATGACAAAAGACTTACAATAAATGATAAAATTATAACGTACACTGTCGCAAAATTACATAAGTTCGAAAGTTTCCCTACGAGTTCCTTAGAATATACTGCAAACACCTGTAGATACTGAATTTTCCATTTATTACATCCTCTTCGTTCATAACTTCGATCAATGCTTATAATCCTCAGTATTGTTGGAGGTTAAGGCATTGTGGAATGTAATACTGTGCCATTTGCTACCGCACCCAACAATGATTCCGAGGATCGGTCAATTACGATGTTTCGTCATTTAACGTTCATTGGCACTGTTTATCAAATTTACTAAGGACTTACATGAAAGATTAACCCATCCATCTAACCTGACGATGAAGGCAGTGGTTACACCAAATCCCAGAAGACTGTATCTTTGTATTCAGTGCCAGGAAAACCTCGCAACCCACTGGTCCGTCTAATAAACTCATCTTAATGGACCTCATTAAAAACATGAAAACAACATGGAAATTTCGTACCTTATCCAAAGCACAAACGTTAGTACAATACAGGAAACAAAAATTTAGTTATTTATATGAAATTCAAGTTCTAAAAAAAAAGGATGTAATATTACCCAGGTGCTGTATTTACTACCGTAGTGCTCGTTAGGCTACAAATCCCAAACTGATTGTGTTATGCACTAAAGGTATTTGCCCGCCTACAGACGAAGGAGCTGTGAAAGTGGATCGTTTTATGCATTAATATTCACACGGTCTCCTAGCAACCACAGGATAGTGGAGAGGACAGAATTAAGTGTGGAGAGAAGGCTTTTACACTAGAGTTATATTTGAGAATCACAATTTCTTCTCTTCGAATATTACGACCCGACAGGTAAATAGGGTTGCAACTGCGACAGCTGTGTCTTTAAGCGGACATATTTCGTAGGTACCCACTAAAGCCAGAAGATACACCTATAATGAAATATCTTGAGCTTTTAGATATTATGCAACATTCCATGCCTCAGAATCATTCAACCAGCACGGTTTGCTTTGTTCCTTTATTTATTCCAAACGTCAAGTAAAGCACAGGCCTACCTCCACTTTAACTCCGGTACATCTGGTCTTCTGTGTTCACAAGCGACACCACGTCAAAGAAAGTCCTTTTAGGGAATCTGACAGCCGCTCTGCTACCCATCATTTTACAGTACCCCTACAGCCCATCACAAGACCCCACTCACAAGCTAGCTGACTTTTAATTTCTACGTCCCTTAATTATTCCCACCCGCTTCTTGTAAACAAATTTTTTTCTCCAGAGGTTTCAGATTTTCTCTCCGTTTCTCAGTTCTTTAACATGGAATTTTATTACAGCCGTGTGCTGATGTCTTCACTGATTCTCACCATTAAAAAGAAAAGGGGGTTCCGAATGTGAACTTTGGATTTCGGGGAAGTCAAAAGTTTGTCTTCACTTAATTTAGTCGAACCTTTTCTACCAGTAGGTGTAGAAGGAAAAGATTGTTTTGTAACATAAAACACGCTAATTTTATTTACTACGTGGTCGAGTGAGAAATTGATGTTAGGACAGGAATGTGACTCACATCCCCTTCCTAAGTGAGAGTCCTGACAAATCCTGGCACGTGCAGATTCTAAAATTCAGTATTTTCTCTTAAGCGAAGTACAGCATAATGTATTCGCCGGTGTCTCACACAAGGTCTGACGTGCCTCTAAATCCTCTGAGGTCCATATACTGTAGCCCAACAACAGCAATCTTAAGGCACGTTTGTCTCCCTGCCTATGTGCCTAATAACATCGCCCTCTCCGCTGCTCCCTCTGCCGTCGCCCGTCTAGATAGTCGAGAACAGCTGAAGAGACCTTAATTAAAAACTGCTGATCCATTTAAGTTTTGGTTATAATTCAACCAAAAAAAAAGGGCACTTTACACGAAGAACTTGTTTGCGGATCTGTGCGTATCTCCAAAGTATATAGGCCTACACTTGCTCACAAGCAAGAATCAAGACGAAACCTCACGTAAACTAAATCCCCTCCCACGCAAAAGGATCAGAAGTTCTTCTGTTTAGAATATATAGTAAAAATATACTGCATCATTCTTTTAAAACAAAGCCGCATCAAAACATGACTTTTGAACCTACACGCTTCACCGTTAATCCCCCCACATACACACACACTGTAAATTTTTTCTTTATTTAAACAACAGCGCCGCAGTTAAGAGTGACGAATAGCACATCTGTTGCTGGGTTACGACAAAACTCATAATGTGTACTGGGTAAATACGAGGCCAGTTACATTTAAAATATTCGCAATTATCCGTACCTTGTTGGAGAGCATCGGAAGCTATCGTCGACAAAAAAAACTGCAATAAGATGGAAAAAGGGTCAAAAGTGTTGTGTTATGCTTATATTTTCAAACTTCCTTGTATCAGTTTAAAAAAAGACACACTTACCCTCAAATTGAATTGAAACATTACACTTCGAAGATCGATTCTACCTTAAAAAATGGTTAATTTTGGGTAAAATATATACGATTTATTGACTGATTGGTTACTAACGTTTCCACACGGACTCTTTAACGAAACTTTGGTCAACTAATGTGCTTAAACACTACAAAAAAAAACTCGCAACTATGAAATGCTTGGTTAAAGCATAAAAAAAATATTCAGGCCATTAAAATTTAAAAGAATTTCCACTCACTCAAAGAGACGTAATAAGCGAAATCCAGGTCCATGCTGACAAGATATGCAAAATCAATGTCTTCCAATACGAACGGAAAAATAAGAATTTGTGACTTAAATTAATAACTTCCTAAATTCAGAAGCTCTTGACGCTCAAGAAATTTCCTGGAATTCGCTTTTACGGAACGCCAAAAGTTTCCTCTGCCGAGTTCGCAACAGCCCGCAGAGATTTTGCAAGACATTTCGTAGGGAAAGAAAAATTTGAAAAGTTTCGGTGTTTCAGTGCCTCACCCACCACCCAGCCTGGAGCACCGTATCTTATCTACTGTCCACAACTTATATACTGTCCATAACTTAACAACGTTACGGCCTTAAATGCAACAATATTTAAGTTATTATTGAATTCTCTACGGTCATGAGACTGGACTCTGACCGACAGATCTTATTATAAATTAAAACATGTGCAATTGAAAGTAAACATGTTCTGCAGGTAATTACTTTAAAGAAAAAGCTAGTTTATTTTGGCGATTTTTCCCTAATTATTAGAGTCTGAACAGAATCTTTTCTACCAAAACCCTCTGTCGCTACAATTTGAATTCTCTTTTACAGGGTCAAATTCATGATGTCAACATCGTAACCAGACACTGAATTACCACCAACAAACGACTTTCCCTTTGATGAAATAATTCTAATTACGCGAACTACTGGAACAAGGTACTGAAACTCTGCACTGCTATTGACACGCTCAGCACATGTTTTGGTTATAGTTAACGTCTGATTAAACTGTGTCCTGTTTTCCCTGTTATTTACTTGTTGATGCTGCTGTTTGAATAAGGTATGAACCACTGTAGTACAGTCGGCCAACTGACAAAAGGTCCATTTGATTTTGATATTTTATGGAAACAAGCGGAGACTCCATGTTTCTCGTTTAGATTGTAGAAAGACACGTTATGCAAGGTCTGTAAGTGCGATCTGCGCTCTTCTTGGGTAGGACTCTTGACCCCTGAAGATGGGACCGATATGTTGTCCCGAAACGTCGGTAAACAATTACCACAGGACGAAGCGTAATATCCCAAAAGAGCGCAGATCTCATAAAAATCGCGGCGGAAGCCTGAAATAAGGGTATACAAGTGTTTCTTTTATTTCCAGTTCCATTAATTTGTTTCAACAAATGCAGACTTTGATGCTTCTTCACAAAAATCATTGAAGGAAACAGGAAGCTGAAAATGTTTCTAATTGGTTGTCATAAATTAGGAAGTAAGAAGAGAATATATAGAAATCAGAACAGACATCACACCACACCCTTACACAGAATGGCATGTTAATCTATTGAGAAATTTCGAATAATTCCTTATTAACTGTTTTTAATACAGAAATGTTCTTGGGAAATGTGTCCGATCACCGGTCGCGTCAAGAAGACACATCCGGTAATCATTCCAAAGATATTCTCCAATAGCAGCTCATGTAAGAAACACACTTTGCAAGCAGGTTAGTGAAACGCCACATGTTGTGTAATTACAGACAGGGGTGTTTATGCCCTGCGTCAAAAATAATGACTTCTACTGGAAAAGTCGGGTACTGTTTGTGATATAATAAAACAGGGCCAAGTAAATCAGAGCAAACCGAAGCAAGATACGCCAAAAAGACTCCCCAGTGGATGCAGTATATATATGTTACTAAACGAACCACGTGTGTCAAAGCGTGGGCACTGTTAATCAAGAATTTTTTAGAATATCCGTCACGCAAGACATAAATATTAAACAGTGTAATTTGCTCCAACAAATACGACTGAATCGTGCGACCATGGTTGCGTGCGAAAGAGCACAAAATGCACGACTTCATAAAGAGTAATATCTTTTCTTACCTAATCCCAGAAAAGATCCAGTGAAAATGATTAAGAATAGTGGACCGTAAACTTCTTGGCCAGTCTGAGCAAATGTTATACATTCAAAATGTGTTCTAGTGCGCGGAATTAGTTGTCTGCCAGTTCAGATGTTACAAACATAGCAATTCGAAGATTAACAATCTTAGGTAGGCTGCACCCACTGACCAGGCGGGACGCACTTTGCCCGCCAGCCGTATTTTGGACGTCCCGATGTTACACAGAGCCTTGGACTTGTGTGGCTGTTTCAGACACTCGTTACGTAAAAGGTACTAAATCCATTAACCAGTTACGTTCTCAAGAAGCATTATGCAATATGGAGTTTATGCTTCTCCCTAAATTTTATTGCTTCAAAATATTTCCATGCTGATAAACAGTTAAAATATAAATCACAACTGTCATAAACAACTTGTAAGTAATGTAAGTATTTAAATTTATAGTACTCTACGCTACATACTGAAGTTTAACTCCGAAATAAAAAATCCCCAAAATTCATCTCTCGCTGCAACTTGTTACAATTAAAATACTGACATGGAGAATAAATTTGTGTTTGTGACATTACCGTAATTCGCGTAAGTTCCCCAGTTCTTGTAAACTGTACGGTAGGCCATTTTGACTTTCGTACTGAACAGGAAGATTAATCACATATGATTCAATTACTGACATTGCACGTCACTGCTAACGTCTAAGACACAGTCCACCTCCCGTGCAGTATTCTGCCACTATGTCATCAAGATGGCACAAATAAAGGATCCGTTAGGCAGTGTCTACCTGCACGTCAGACAGAAGCATGTGATGGTATTAAAAGACAGAACTTCGTAATAGGGAGTGCAGCGAGTTCGCCGAAAAGAGTAAGTTTGGAATTTTACATTAAAATATATGATTCAAATTTAAACTGTTAGACTTAACCTGATTGGTGTGACTTATAATTATTAACGTTTAATAATATCACATATTACTTCCAATTACTTCCAAGGTTACATCTTGGTTCCGGTTACACAGTTGAGTCAAAATTTGTAACACGCACGACTATTTGTTTAACTTCTATTTGTTATATGCGAGACATACAGGATGGCCGAACATAAAACTTATTATTCCATTTAAAACAATGCAATTTATTTACCTGCAAAGGGACTTTAATTCAACAGCAGAGCGTCATATTCCCACATGACACATGTTACTACATTCCAACTCTGTCACCATTCACTACCCCTTGTTTTTCTGTGAGCCTACGTACAGCAAATTATTACTGCAGTTTTCTTAAGCACCGTGAAGCCATGGAACACCTCTGCATAAATATTGGAATTACGACAGCAGAATCAGTTCCAAACATCAATTTCCTCTTTTATTAATATCACCTTTTCAACCTGTTCAATTAGTGACAGCACTATTTGACGTGTTATGTGGTGATGGTACAGCGCATTACAGGCATCTTACTTCTGATTTGTTACTGTGGTTTCTGGTTAGTTAAATGTTGGTACGTTAGTGTAATGTGCGTCTTTTTTGGTTAGGAAGCACGAAAGAAGTATAATAACTTCTAAGGTAAGAATAACGTTATAAGTAACGCTTGCGAAAGGATTTACAGAGGCCTGAAGTCGAGTCGTGAGACCCAGGCATATCAATCTTCTGTTTCGGCAAGAAAATGGAATTTAATTAATTTCCACTGACTGCTTTATGAAACTTACAATAGGAAGACAGTTACTAATTTAAATGTCATCCCTCAGGCAGGACTACGCTGACATGCACCAAGCTGCTCTTCCAGATGCCTCCCTATCATTTACTTTATGCAGCAAATATCAGCGACCATACGTGAAACAGCTGAGACAGTATTACTTGTGGGGGAATTTATTCTCAGATGTGTTCAGGCATAGGGTTTGTCACTTACGTCACACTCCCACATGCTAATTAATGGCATACATCAGCGAACGGCGCTCCCTTCTGTTCTAACTTCAACAAGACTTGAACCTTCTTGTAGAACGAGTAATAAATGCCGCCAGGCGTACGGAATTAATCCACCTGTTACTGGGCTGGGGGGCTGGAAGATTATAATCTCTGTTCTACGTGAAATATGCCGAATATCAGGGCAAACACACAAAGCAATTTGTAATGGGCGGGACACGTAGCATGGGAAGAAGATGTGAAAAACTGTTACATTTTAGTTAGAAAACTCTAAGGAAATATTTAAGGGGCCTAGAGTAGGTACAACGAAATTGGACGTCGGATATAGCAACTAAAACCAATAAATGCGCCCAAGTTTATGAAAATATATTAAAAACATAGCAAAACTCCTGCATGTTTCGGCTATTGATGTGGCCATCCTCAGGGGGGTGCGTTACGAATACGCAACCCCATACGGATTGCCACATCAGTGGCCGAAATATGTAGGAGTTATTACTACGTTTGTAATATATTTACTAAACTTGTGTGCATTTGTTGGTTTTAGTTGCCGTACCTGGCTGTTCAGTGCATGGTTATGGATCATTTAAAATTAAACTGGATGTAACGGCGCAACTTTAAGCCAGTCGGAGTCCTACGCATTAACTTAAAAGCCGGTCCGACGGTAAAAGAACGTAACGTGACTGCTGCCATCTCGTAGATGTAACCTTGATTTCACCCCCTCCGTAGCAAGCACTGTTATCATCATATAGTTTGTTTGGTTTTCTTTAAAGGTCACGAGTAATTAAAATCCACCTAGTTATATAGCTCATTCCGTGCGAGATCATTATTCAAATACAATACTTGTCCAACTAATGCACTGTATTCAATGTCTTTACATTACAACACTTACAATATTTTTACATCTCAGTTCTACAGGTTTCGACCCTGTAGGATCATCATCAGGGACTCAATCGAAGTTAAAAATTTAATATTCAAAAGTTACACAGCTTTTAAAGTTTGTTTTTAATGTGTTCCATGTCCGTGCAATATATTATACAAAAAGGCTAATCACCAAAAAATGCATAACGAGAATTTTATCATCAATCTAACACACTCCTACATGTTTCGACCGTGCTGGGTCATCTTCAGGGAGAACTTTTTTGTTATCGCTACACTAATTTTGCACTTTATAGTTGAGTGAGAATGTGCTGTTGACTCTGCGGTCCCGGCCTCCACGCCTCCAAAAACAGCGCAGTACACATTCAACAGCACACTCTCTCTCAACTATAAATGGCAACCTTAGTGTAACGATAACAAAAAAGTCCTCACTGAAGATGACCCAGCGGGGTCGAAACATGTAGGAATGTGTTACGATTGATGATGAAACTCTCTTTGTGCATTTGTTGGTGATTAGTGTTTTTGTATAGATCTTATAGTATATGTTGTCGAACAAAAAACAATTGGATCACATGAAGCTTTACTTGTGCGGATCTCTGTTTCTACTCTGTGTTGGGAGATGAATGTGATTGGCAGACAGTAGGAGCAGTACTGCTTCTACCTTCTGCCGATTCATCTAATGCAGCTATGTATGACTGTTAACTGTGCAATTAAAATATTTATAATAACTCAAGCACAATTAACTAAGCACGTTTTAACCCCGATTCGGAACATTTTCAAGGATACACAAACAGTACCGCAGTACATAACCACCGGTAGCTCTCGCAAACAATCTGAATTTCTCCACCATCTACCCTACCTTACAGCTGAATGTTCAGCGTCTTCTCCTTCTAGGTTTACTCTGACATGATCTGACCACAAGTTACAACGTCCGACGTCTTACGTAAGCCGCGGAATTTAGAGGTGTGATATAAGAGTGAAATGGATTAATTGGCTTAGGGCAGGCTCGGTAAACGTGTGGCTGTGGACACCGTAACAAGTCTTCTTTCTTCGCAAAACACGAGGTATTTCTTGACCAACTAAGCAAATATCAACTTCCAAAGAAGGCTTTCACCTACTTCAAAGAAGTAGCTAGTTTTACAATTCTTACACCATCCATTCTATTCAATGAGTGACGGAAGATCTTTTACTGAGCGTAAAGGGGCCGAGGTATAAAAGTCACTAGTAACGTCCACCTAGTTTCGAGGTCAAAAATTGATAGAGTTATACCTCCACTTCCCGCACGCCTTCACGGCGTGCATAAAGACATATTTACTTCAATTTACGTCCTCACACGCGATTACCATTTGCGCCCTCCCCGACGATATGAATAAATTCGATTCCTGTACCACAACACAAAAGATGTGGTTTTGCAATCGGCCCTTCTAGCTGCAACAGGAGCTAGGATCAGCTGGCGATGCTGTTTCATGTAACAGCACTCGACTTAAATGATGTGGTCGCCCTCGGCACGGACACCGCGTTAACATGCTTTCATTTCTTCAGTGTAAATGCTCGTTGCTGCGATAGTTACTGCTATGTCGCTGCTCATGCGATGTTTATAAAGGCAATGCCTGAAGACACTTCAGTTTGCACTAAATTGCTAGATTTTTCCGCCAGCCACTGATTACAGTTTTCATATTCCTTCGCTGACTTCCGTGTCGAGAACTTAAGTACAGCCGTCGAAGAAATTCAACAAGCAAGTAGTAAGCACACACGTCTTAAGAGCGGATCTCGAATTATGCGTTTCCTCCACCACGCACCACGAAACACACTCCTTTTTATTCAAGCCGCCCCCAAATTGCAGTCATGTGTTCACTCTTCGAGGATCAACTTCGACTTTCTTACACAAGCACGTCATAACGTTAAAAAATTGTTTTTTGGTCATCAAAATATAAAGTTTGAACTTAGTGAGAACTGCGCTGTTCTGCGATATTATGCAGCGTCGTGTGATAATCCTTTACCGATATTTCGCGCCAACGTATTGGTCCCATCTTCAAGGGCGTTATAGCCCAAACCAGGCCTAGGCCGCCTCGTTGTTGAGGTTTATAGGTCACACACAACTAGACACACACATACACACACATGCGCGCGCGCGCGCGCGCGCGATAGGACTCCTCTGAACGCGTGATCAGCCCATCTCAGAGGCCGCTACTTACACAACACACAACAAACAGTAGAGAGAAATATCCATGCCCAGAGCGAGATTCGAACCCGCTATCCCAGCCATCGTGAGGGTACAGACGGACGCCTCAGACCGCACGGCCACCGGCATAGGCCCTTATACTGACACCCCTAGCCTTAATGCGGCAACGCAGTCAGTGAGAAAACAAGTTCTGCAGTAATCATGGAAAACGGTGTGCACAGAGACGAGCGACATATACCGACAACTTGTATCGCTAATCCTAGCCTTAATACGGATGTGACGTCATTCAGAAACCAAGCTCTGTCGTAACCAGTAAAACCGGTGTGCTGCTTTCTCAGGAATCAATATTATTGTACGCGTAAGGCAGACTAGCATAATCTCCTGCAGCCTGGGGACGCAATCTAAATGCACACTTCGTTAGTTCTCTCTGAAATCACGTTCAAGTAAACTTCCTTACTAGCTTTTTTGTAATTAAAACCAACTAAAAGCACAATTATATTACATAAATCATTAGTATATTTTATTTTATACCTCCGACATGTTTCGGTTAACTACCATCTTCAGGAACGCTCACATCAACTCGTTATATAAAACTTCAAAGCATTTGACAATGAAATGTGTGTTCGTTTCGTCTCGTAGTCCTCACCTCTTCTACCTGCTGACAGCAGGTGTCGAGGTTGTTTTTATTTCACTTGATCACACTCAGACACACGCCACAGTAGGTAGGACTCCTCTGGACGGGGGATCGGCCCGTCGCACAGACCTCTACCTGACAACACAAACCCTCACAAGAGACAAACGTCCACGCCCCCGGTGGGATTCGAACACACGATCCCAGCAAGCGCTCAGCCGCAGACCTACGCCTTAGACCGCCCGGCCACTGGGATCGGCTAAATGTGTGTTAGCGCTAAACTTTAAAACATGTCGGAGGTATCAAATAAAATAGACTAACGGTTTATGTAATATGATTGTGCTTCTAGTTGGTTTTAATTACAAAAAATTAATATTAAAGCACGGAGATGAATCATGTAAAATTCGTTACTAGAGTCTAACACATTTCCTGTGCTTTTATGTAGTGTATTAACGTTTTCGACCAACAAATTAACATCATCAGCACGGTGCATATGATTTTTGTGCTCCGTTACGCATCAACTGCTTCCGGTTTGCTCGGCCCTTCTTAACGGGGTGGCCTAGGCAATGGCGCTAACCTACCTCCTTCCTCCAAACCACTCCACTGTCCTACATGTTCAGTCCATCTTACTATCGCCAGCACACAGCTGGTAATAAAAAATCTCTAATTCTTATGACAAAAGTTAAAAGTACTCTTGAACTTACTATGTGTTAACGTGACTAACAATGGACACAGAATCCCAAGGATTAAAACTGACACACAGCAATAAAACCTCATTTTCATCTCCTTCTCTCTTACTGTCACCGTACTTTACTCCGGTGCCCGACAGCTTCTTGGACATCTTATGTCAGTCCATTAGCGGAAGGGAGGGGCAAGGGATATAAGAGACCGTGACTCGATCTCACTTCCCTTTGGGGATCGGTCTAGCAACTGTCATAATGGTGAAATTGGCCATTTAATGTAAAAGTGGCCGATGTGCCTAAAGACTCTTTTAAAGTGAAAAGGAAGAGAAGCTAAAATTATTTGGTTTAACGAGTGGAACACTTGAAGACTTTTAAACTGCTTATAGATCCTGAACATGTTACAGATATAACAAAAGTTACTTTCTTCCAACAGCAAATACACTTAATAGCATACTTCTCAAACAAGGCTCCAAAATAAAAATGACAATTTACTTCAGGATAATTCGTTTGAATTTCACAAAGCGAAGGCCCGTTTCCACTCTCCAACGGAAGGCAGAGAATTTTTGTGTGTACCTTAATTTTTATTGGCGAATTGTAGCGCAATACCTTGCAATGTACTACAATTATTTCTCCTCCAAATCATTTAATTTCCCGCGTACTGCATTTCGAAGAAGTGGCACATTTGTATTTGTACGTGTGACTTGTGTAACGGTATTGTTAGGAACTATGACTAAGAGAAATTCAAATCACTGAATGACAGCAAAATAAATTGCTAAGGAAGTGGAAGACACCGGGTGTGCCTTAATGTACGGTATTATTACGTCATTCTCCCAAAGGTACTGAAAAACCGCACGACAAACCTAGGACAGTCGGTGTCCCGGCCCAAATTGAAATAGGGGCTCTCCTCGAAAACAAATCAGAAACATTAGTCCTGAGCTATCTTAGTGCAGATATGGTTATGTTTGGAAAATAGAGTAGCAAACCAACATCAATAGGCTAAGTCAAAACCAGATTAAAATCGGGAAATCCTCACAATCATTTAGTTCAGAATCTTTTGTTAGGCGCTTTCGCAAAATTGCGAAAAGTAACTATCAGGTTTGTCATGTCTGTCTGTCTGTCTGTCTGTCGACCTGCATGAAACAACTCGGTTCCCACTGCACGAATTTTCATGAACTTTGATAATTAATTGTTTTTCGAAAATCTGTCGGAGAATATTCAAGTGTCATTAAAATGTGACAAGAATAACAGGTAATTTTCACGAAGCCTTACGTACATTTATGATAATATATCGCTTAACTTTTCTCAGAATGAGAAATATTTCGTACAAAGTTGTACAGAAAATCAAAGCACACATTTTATGTTCAATAACCTTTTTTCTGAAAGTCGTGCCGTTTATGAGATAATGTGGAAAAATGTGGTCCAGCCAGACAGGCCACAGATGCAAATTTAATACGGCGCATGCGCTCTGCGTGCTGGATAACTAAGGCTACAGAGACACTCAGAATATTTAATACTTAATGCTTTTCCACAGCAACAATGGTATCACGAACACAGATCACTGTTACGTTTATGCCTACATTGCCTGTAATGTTCTTTTCTCCCGTGAAATATCTACAAACCTAAGGATTAAAATAATCAACTTTTGTTGCTCTTCATGGTTGTGAAACTTATTTTCCCACCAAAATAGAATAACACAGATTGAAAGTGACAGTATGGCACTTCCGAGAATAGGCTGTGCTAAAAGGAGAAAGTAACAGCAGAATGGAGAAAGTTCTATGATGAGCTTCAAAACTTTTAATCATAATAATATTAGTGTTATGGAGTTTAGGGAAATGACGGCATACATCCATACGGAATTTTAATCTGGAAATCTGAAGCGAAGAAGCGCACTTGGAGACAGCGGAGATACAGGGGAGTGACATTCAGGTGGGAATTAACGTCTGGACGAAACTCAAGTGCCTCTGAACAGGGACGAGAAGTGCGATACTGTGTTGCGCTTATGGCTGGGCTTGGTGAACCTTTTGGTTCCAAACAATTTTGTAACTAACTTAGATTTATACACAAGAAAAGGGTACAAAAATGTCCCCAAAATATAGTCATGTCAGCTTTCAAATACTAGTTACATAATGTCGGGAACGGAAGGTTTATACCTATAACTACGAGCCAATTTATGCTTATTACATTTTTAAGAGAGTTCACTAAACGAGTTCCATGTTCACACATTTGAAAAGTCATCCTACTTACGACAGGCAAAATAGAGTTTCGCCACGCAAAACCAAAACAAGCTGCACGTTTTCACCAGCTGTTCTCACCACATCCCCAACCCCTCCCACAGACCCGCTACCGTCAGCGTGTACTTTGCCTACTTAACTCACATCAGGTATTTTTGTGAGTTTCACATCAAAAATTTTGTGCCACACATGAATCACCAGCCCATGATATAGCACAGCGCCAATTCGTCTCCCCCCCCCCCCCCCATTCCTGTTTTCCTGTCCGTCATTTACAATACGTGTTTAAATTAGCAATGGCCATTATATACACAAATTTATAGTGTCCATGCATATTGCACATTTAACTTCCTTAACTCTTTTGTATACTGATAGGACCCGTCTTATTTAAATCAGGCTGTCAATAAAATAATGACATGTAAGTGTGTGTGTGTGTGTGTGTGTGTGTGTGTGTGTGTGTGTCAAATACAGTCAACCAGTACGGGCTCACGGGTGTTGCCTATCAACGTTACTGAGTGTGATGAACTTCAAAATATGACAGCAAATTAAGACACTCACTGCAGCGCCTCTGCCATGCCTGGAGACGTCGCTGGACATCATTCCCCGAAAATGTTTTTGGTGCCATAAATACCACCTTTGAATGTCTAAGTTATTTAAAACTTGACCCCTTTTTAGATATTAATTTCCGGAACACGAAAATGTCACGCGAAGAGACATAAAATTAGTAATACGGATGTGCCAAATTCGCCCTCATTTCTGGCCAAACATCTATTAGCAGACGGCTGTGTGGCAAGGCGCTGGTTAAGGATACACAAGCCACCCGTCGGCCTAAAATTTCGGCCTTTTTTTCAACGTTCCAACAGAGACGTCTTCAGTGACTATTAAAGAAGGAATAATTCGTAATAGAAATTCTTCCTTTATCAGGGGCGTGAGACAATATCTTCGAGCCCTAATTTACAACATGTGCTCTCTTTCTTTCCGGAAACTTCGGATCTGATATTAGACGCTTCGCTTTTTATTTTCAAACAAAACAGTAAAACCCCAAAACCCTTTGCCAGTAACCATTCTTTTTAAATGATCGGGCTCTTCCAACTGCCTTGCTGAAACTTCTGGGCTTATTTCGTTCCCTTTCTCCTCTAACAAACAAACAAATAAAAACCTCCTCTGATAGAAAACAGACTGGAACGCAAAGCAAGCTCAGTCCCAAAGACTGTTTCACATAAACAGCAGTCACGCAATCCAATACACGCCATTTTTCAAGTATTGTTAGCTTCTTCCCAAAACAGCCCTCTTTTTTAAATGTCAGAGCACGTACAGGGACTCCAATACTTCACGAATTTAGTGTTAATTGTCGCGCTTAAAATAATGCAAAATTTCTTTCATTTAGCGACATTCTATAGCCAAATCGATTTAGCCAAACGAGACTTAATGTATTTCGTCAGGGTATCTTATTCTAATGGTAACACAACATATTTTTCTCGCGGATACACTATACATACAACAAACTAATGGAAAGCTTTCCAAATCCTCAATTCATCATCGCCCTATCATCAATCACCCCGTCTTCAAGTATCTGAGTAAAAAAAAGTGGAGGAAAGGCATAGAAAGACATTTATCGTCCATTTGAATGACGTCGATTAAACAGGAAACAATGTACGCAACGCCGCGCCATAATCCCCTTTTGCACTGACACAAATAACGGGACGCTGTAGAATAGGCAGCCCGCTGCTCTTGAGCTTCAGCGGTGAACCAACACAAAAATACCCTCAAACACCCACCTAAGGAAACCATCATCGCAGAAAGGGCAAGATGGGCAGACAGAAAAAAAAGATGGCGGTGACACTGAAGAGCAATATAGGGATGGGGAGGGGGGGACAGGGTACCATTAGCGTAATGACGTCGTTGTGGTTTCACAGTTGCCCAATACTAAAAAAATATTTTCAAAAGTAAAAATGTGATAAAAACTGTACAGTAAACTGAAAGGAACGCGTCCTCTATGGTGAGGGTATGGCAAAACGATTGTTAATTTGAGTGACACCCTGGTGGTGTTCCAGCACTTTAAGCGCGTTCTGAATCACACTGAAATAGGCCAAACTGTACATTTAAATTTTTACTTCACTATAGCACCAGGTGGAGGAATATGAGGACGAAGGCAATGTTCCTTAGACAAATTACTGTCGCAAATCACTCCTGTTCCACCTGTATAAAACGACAAAATGATCCTCGTTCCCAAGCAAACAAATGAACGTTCCAAGACCGTAGAAGCCTATTCTCAAATGTCTTCAAATGATACTTCCTTTAAGATAACTTGCCGAGTGATTCAACCAGCAACTTCCCTGTTTCCAGGTAGGTGCCCTGTTTGGATTTCAGCCGGGATCACTATCGTCCTGACAGGTGTTTTTCACGGACTTCCTCAATCCAGCCAGTCAAATACCGGATTGTACCTCAGATCAGGCCAGGACCATTTCCTTCCTCATCCATGATAATACACTACAGCGTACTCATTCCATGATACTATTAAATACTATATAGTCTGATTTACCCAATGCAATATTAGGCATTCATAAATAAATGCAGGGTGAAAAGTTGTTGCACAAATACACGCATACTGCACACATCTTTTACCACCCACGTAATGAAAACACTACGTTTGCAGTGAATCGTCTACGCTCTGGTGTGGAAAATGTGCTGTCTCATAGGACAGGGAGATAATAACCACCTGTTCCTACCAGATTTGTTGATTTTACTGACTGATTATACTATCTAATGGCGTTTACAGTACAAGACGACATGTATAAATAATCAAATATACATATATACACACACACACACACAAATCCTTCCTGAGAAACCGACAGGTCTTCAGCTAGTAAAAAATTCTCAGCATTTTACGGAACCTGAAAGTTCATTACGGCATTCACAGCAGCCCGCCACCTGTCTCTATCCTGAACCAGATCAATCCAGTCTATTCCCCCATTCCACTTCAAGATCCATCGTAATTTTTTCATCCGATCTACACCAATATATTTCAAGTGGTCTCTCCCTCAGACTCCCCCACCAAAACCCTGCATGAACAATTCTTGTCCCCCATACGTTCTGCATGTTCCGTCCATCTCATTGACAATGTGCCTACAGAGTGGAAGTACAGGAGCATAATAACATCTTTTGTAAACAGAAGAAATGAAACTAACATCGCACGTAATACATTCAAGCATTTCTAATGTCATAAGCACTGGGAAACGTGAGAGAAATTCACGTTATTTGTGTTCGCATTTATTGCTATCTCGGATGAGTATTCACATCATGAATCTGGGATTCATTTGATTCGAACCAATCAGCCCTTTTGATATGACTGCTCCAGTGGTAGCGATGACAAGTATAACCAAAGTTTGTATGTTTTCATCAGTTCGATGTAATTATCCCACCGCCCGATACTACCAGACTGCATAAATAGATTCGTGTTAAAAGGGGCAATACACTAGTAAATCACGCATGCCAGATTACTGCCAAAAAATTCAAATTCGCATGCTGCATTTCACTACAGATTTTGAAAACATGAACACTTGGAAGCACTTGATATCCAGCAGTTAAACAGACCATTTTTTATTCGCAAATTTCTGGTTCTGTTTTACATTTACATCCATAATTTTTTTTGACTCGGTACGGGAGTAACGGTTCCGTGACTGAATCCCGGTGAGGCGAGGTTTTCCGCACACGTCCAGAACGGCCCTGGGGCCCGCCCAGCCTCCTATACAACGGGCAGCGGCTTATTCTGGGGGGTAAAACGGCCGAGGTATGGTGTTGACCATCCCATCTACCGCCGAGTTTAAAGAAGCAGTACAACTATACCTCTACACCCCCTCTGTGCCTTCATGAGAAGTTACAGCGTGAACTTTAATTTATCTTTAAAAATTTGTTTAAAAGATGGCTACACGGAAAATAAGTCTTCTGTTCTCGCCTGGGTATAGTTAATCAGTAGGACGTTCGTCCGAAAAACAACCGAAATAATACAAATTTCAACAATACCGCAAACTACGTAAATATTTCGAAAATACACAGAAACCTAGAATCGAAACACTGTCTAAAGAATTCTAGGCATGCAATTAAATATCTCTTTTACGTCTTCTAGGACGGTGACGATGCAATGAGGATGATAGACAACACTTGAGGCCTGACAATTTTAGATCTGGCAGTAAGGTGCGAAAATTTTCATCTATTTAGGTACCTTGAGCTGAAATTCCGTCACAGGTACTTATATCTTGTCTGAGTTAGGTATGTGTCAACAAGAGCTTATTATTCACCTTTGGGGTTGGGCGTAGAATTAAAGATGTAGAACGCCACGTGTTCTGTACTAAGGAAATGTAAAAAGAATTCCGAACTGGATTCTTTTAAACTTCCAGCGGCGGCCTACAGAATTACCGATGTTGACTCTTCAGGCTTTCTGCTGCTAAAATTTATTTGAAGACTTTTTAACTGAACGTATTCATAAGCACATAAGTGGGTAACAAGTACGGAAGACTAAACAACATTTCAGCACACAATTAGGGATAAATAGAGCCTTACTCCTACCCCGCAGGCGTCTTCCTGATCATACACAAGAAGAGGGACGACATCGTTATGAAACTATTGGTTGTATTGGAGAAAAAAAGTATTTTTGTGTTTTATTACGTTCCTTCCATACGAAAGGTTAATATACTTCTAAATATTCTAGCCAAACATTGATTGGTTCAAATCCCAGTCAGACTACCCCTCGGTAAGAGAAAAAGGAAACACCCTACAATTTTGAGGGTGCTGAAAGCGCAGATCCTTATACCTGCAGTGGTGTTCGCACACTACATCGGATAGAAACTTCCGATTATTTTCTCTCCTGTCGTTACATCTATGGCATTCGTGCGAGAAATGAGATCTTTAGGAAGTTTCGCTCAGGACCAAACTTTGTTTTGACAATTTTACAGTTTAGCCTTTGAACCAGAGCAATGTCTGTCTTCTAGAGTTTTATTCTGTTGGCTTCTTCCCCACAGAAAACTTAATTAAATTTAACCAATGCAATCTACCTAATATTCCCTACGAACTGGTCAGCCACAAAGAAAGAAGGCCCGATTTTCTTGCCCGCAGCTCTGCCAGATTTGTCACTCTGAAGTACGAATAGCTGATACGACAGCAGATTAATCAGGACAGTCTCTCAGTAATCAGTAAAGGAGTCTGAAGCAGCCATGGACAGTGGACAGGAATCAGAGGACTTGAAGGCGCAATCAGAAGAGAGAGTGGCCAGGTCGTCGGGGGCTCGGTAACCAGGGACAGACTGGAATTTTAGGCAGGCTGAGCTACAGTGGATGATGATTATTACACGGTAATCAGTCATAAGCAGTGGGCAGTAGACACAAGGCTCTGCCTCGCACGTGTTTATGTGAATGCATACAAATTTTCCAGTGTGTGTATAAATCACATAATACATTCAGAAAACAATTCGTTAGTGCTAATAAGAGCGGTGGCTGCACTTCAACACCCCCACACTGATTAAGGCTAGCTGAGGTAACCCAGTTAAAACCCCCCACAAGATCCTCGTGCCCTCAAGAATCAGAGCGATCCGTGTACCTGAATAATCATCTTTTCACTTATGAAGGTTTAAGATGTGAGGTGAGCTAAAATATTACGTATCTCTCGGAAGCCGTGAGTTGCAACAACGAGCCACCACGGACGGCGACATATTAACTGTAATTTTATTTGGCTCTACGCAGTGAACTGGATAATTGCAGGATAAATGTTTTGAAGATGAGAGTAAAGCTTAAATCGAATTTAATTAATTAAGTAACAGCGTCAAGAAGGTGAGCTCTTTAACAGAGACTTATCAGAAAAAGCTGGTAATCTGATCAATACACAGTGACATGCACTTTTAACTTATCAATTTTCGAAACTTTTAGTCTCAGATTCTAACGATTCAAGTACAAGAAATTCAGTCTAACACCATGCACCCAATGTACATTTCATTCTAACGCCATTAAAACACCACTAACGTGGTGTACATTCAAGAACTGACAGAAGTAATTCTTCTGTGGTAACCAATAAGCATAATGCACTTTTCCTGTAGGAAGTTAATTCAAAGTCTCCAGCTCTTTTTGTATGTATTTATGCTTCCCTATAAAGCCAAGACACGTTACATTTATAGTTCTAATAGTGTCATGTTTTACGTCTTGCTTAAGTGCCTGAGGTAATTCTTATCATCTTTACCCAGAATTAATATAAATCACAACACTGGAGTCTCTTCGAGATATCAGAAGCAACGTTCATTAATTTATTTACCGACTGTGCTATCATTCCTCCCATTCAGTGGACAATAAATCTGTAACAACTTCACTACCCTTACAGTCATCCATTATATAAGAAAAACCGTGCCTCGGTTTTAATGTTCTTTCACAAAAGAGAAGTCAAGCAATTCTGTGCACGAAACTATAACATTTATCGCAGAAATAAAAATACGTGCGTACCGTAGCTCATAGTTTTTATCTTTAGCCATTCAATTTTCATATTTCAAGTGTCACATTCAGTGCTTTTGGGATAAAGACGAAGAGGAATTTAAAGTTCTGCTTTTACTGAAAAATCTTTTGTGCAATAAACGTACAATGTAAAGTGATGGGACTTTGAAAATATTTTGTTTCTAGAATAAAATAATTTCTTACAGTGAAAGTAGTACTGGTAAAATGCGTAAATTTGGACACAAAAAAATTTCAGTTCGCACTGCTGTGATTTCAATGCATTCTGACAGTAGCAAGTGCTGCTTTGAGGCAAATGAACTCATTTTGCCACGCAATCTGTGTGTAAAATAGGTTCTCCACTATACACTACACAGTGGGTTGACCGAGTAACGCATGCAAACAAGTCGACTTTCCCAAAGATTTTACCTG
The DNA here is from genome assembly GCA_013340265.1 of Coptotermes formosanus. Lineage (NCBI taxonomy): Eukaryota > Metazoa > Arthropoda > Insecta > Blattodea > Rhinotermitidae > Coptotermes > Coptotermes formosanus. The sequence continues at coordinate 4,306,404 of BLKM01011744.1, forward strand.
TGTCTTATTGTTTAAGGCAAAAAAAGTACCTTCATGTTAGCACATATTAAGATAACTGTACCATGAAATATCGACACAGAGGCTTAGTGGATGTTATAGTGTTATGCTTAAAATTCGGTATTCGTTTCATACACACACAGGCACGAGATCAGAGTACTCTTACCTAAAGTCAGATCCTTTAAAGGTTTGTGATTATGGGTAATCAAATATTTCATATTTAGTAGAACGAAGTCATTGCTCTGAAAATGGGTCTACGTTCAGAATTTGTGACTATGGCTGATCAGTTATTCAATACTAAGGTGCACAGGGTCCACTGAGTGTAATTCAAGGATTTGTGACCACGGCTGATCAGTTACTCAATACTAAGGTGCACAGGGTCCACTGAGTGTACTTCAAGGATTTGTGACTATGGCTGATCAGTTACTCAATACTAAGGTGCACAGGGTCCACTGAGTGTACTTCAAGGATTTGTGACCACGGCTGATCAGTTAATCAATACTAAGGTGCACAGGGTCCACTGAGTGTACTTCAAGGATTTGTGACTATGGCTGATCAGTTCCTCAATACTAAGGTGCACAGGGTCCACTGAGTGTACTTCAAGGATTTGTGACCACGGCTGATCAGTTATTCAATACTAAGGTGCACAGGGTCCACTGAGTGTACTTCAAGGATTTGTGACCACGGCTGATCAGTTATTCAATACTAAGATGCACAGGGTCCACTGAGTGTACTTCAAGGATTTGTGACTATGGCTGATCAGTTATTCAATACTAAGGTGCACAGGGTCCACTGAGTGTACTTCAAGGATTTGTGACTATGGCTGATCAGTTGCTCAATACTAAGGTGCACAGGGTCCACTGAGTGTACTTCAAGGTTTTGTGACTATGACTGACCCATTATTCAGCATTACATTGAACAAGGTCCTTTGTCTGAGCATAATTTAAGGGTGTCTGAGTGTGGCTGATCCAATATTCAATATTAAGCTGAACAAGATCCTCTGAGTATACTCTTTACCTAACAATATTTCGCATACAGATCCAAATTCCGAAAGGTCGCGGGGCCAGACAACTTTCACACAATGAGTTATGACCAACAAAACACTGGTATGACACCAACAATATATATATATCAGCTTCCTAATCCACGTTAAGCATCCTAATACTTTCAATTGTTGATTCTGTACAATCCAATTCACGAGAGGCGGTGGTTCACTGCCAGTTTCACAGAATACGCACTTAGCAATAATAAACAACGCCATTGCAGACTTTGCACCAGTACTGCATCACGAAAGTAATGTGGCAGCTCCGTCTTGCTCATCAAAGCCTGCTACTGATTTGCAGGGCGTTATTTAGATACCGACACAAATGGCATTGTTTCGTTAGTGCAACTTCTTTTTACATTCGATTGTTTACATTTCCTCGAAGGAAAGTAACACTTAATACTGGGGACTGGGAAAGAAGGGAAAGGCCGAGGTTTTTCTCCGGTATTTCGGTATTCGTAACGCAAATGTAAACTTTACTCTCGTACAAGTAGACTGTTACTTGGTGGAGATCTAAAGTACCAACTGGCTACAGATGTTATTAGAGACGAAATGTCTAACGACTGATGCCAGCCGATATCTCAGTCGGCGCCAAACGTGGTTCGGTGTCTGACATGGTGTTAAAAAAAACAAAAAACCACAAACTGATCACGTGTGCCATTAAAATTAACATTTCTCAACTCACCAAGTTCAAAAACAGAACACATCCAGCATTAGAGCCGCCACTTACCTGTAAAAGACAAGACAAACTTTTAAAATTGGAAGATAAATCGCTAATATGAATGTGGCCATTTACCGGCGGGGGGGGCGCGGGACCAAAAAAAAAAAGCAAGAGAGTCGGATGTAGCTATATTAGAAACTGTTTAGAGATGATGAGCAATAGAACATCTACAGTACGGAACTGGATATTAGTGTAAGAAAACATTGTTAGATTTTCAGTAGTAAGAAACCCAAAAAATAACAAGACAAAGTAGTATGAACCTATTGAACAAACGAGGTATATAAAGGTATTGTAATGGTCATTACCAGCAGCAGGAGGAGGAGGAAAAGAAAAAGCGCGAGAGGAGAGCAACGGAGAATGGAATAAGTAAGGGGGCAGACCAATATGGAAGTTTTGGAACACTTTTCGAATACGGAGATTCGGAGAGAATCCCACTTTATAAGCGGAAGACGGAATATCCGGGAGAGGATAAAAGCAAAATGATGACAATTTTACGTTCAGTGTCGGTGCTCCATATGTACACTACGTATTTATTAAGAGTTTCAGTATATGTACAAACGATTAGATCCTAATTACTGTTAAATTTGATTTACTGATTTATAAGTTGTTTAAAATTTACTGCACGCACTCATTTATCATGCAAATATATTTGTTTTTATTTTTTCATTTAATATACAGCTTGATTAATGCGTGTTACTTTTTTCCCTGTGCATTGATATTTACATTTCGAATAGCATACATTTAGATGCAAATAATGTAATATGCAATAAAATTGCGGTTTAGCGCTCAATTATAATTAACTTATTCTGTACCGAAGCGGGTTTTTTTGTTCCACTCCATCAGACAGCACGAAAATAGACACACGGTATTTGTGAGACTTCGTAACCGCGACCGCAGCAGGCAACGCTACGAAGATTTTACCAGTTTCAGCCTTTTGTTAAGGACGAACGGGTCAGCATGGAGCAGGTGAATGAGCTATGATGTTTCCATAGCACTGAAGATTTAGATTACAGTTTTCTAGGATACGACACGGTACAGTCTCTTTTGTGGGTACCACTGTTTCGCAAAAAGGTTCTGCGCCTTTTTTTTCCGGGAACAGCAAGATGGATACAGATTTCTCACCCCAGATTGCACCGTATCCTTTAGTTGAACGTTTAGGCTATACCGATACACATAGTCATAATCCAGAGTAATGTTCTGGCACAATAACCATACGGTCAATTACAGAGACAACACACGAACAGACGAAAAGCACACAAATAACAAACGACAACAGAAAAGATAACAAATCCCATCTAGAAACATCATTAATAAAATTATAATTTTTAAAGTAACAATTTTTAAGAGAGATGATTTGTTCCTGAATGTACTGACAGCTCACTTACATTCAACACAGTTTACTGACATGCAGGCTTAGCAGAGCAGCGCCAGCAGCTAAATCAACACTCGAATGCAGCAATACACAAACACTGAAATACTGCACAATTACGTACTTAACAGAGGGAGAAAATCAGAAATAAGGTACAAAATATAATCCAATTAATTAAAAATACCCTAGGTAAATTAAAGCTACTGTTCACACGAAAAGTCCTGACTGAACTACAGCGTAAAATCTGTATCAGGGTTTCCTTTTTTTTTTTTTGCATGGCACCACAGCTCCTATTGGGGCAGGGTCTCCTAATTATCGAGGCTTCACGATCACACTCAGATACACCACACTCGACAGGATTCCTCTGGACGAATGATCAGCCCAACGCAGAGACCTCTACCGGACAACACACAACAATCACAAGAGACAGTCATCCATGCATCCAACGGGATTCGAACCCGCTATCCCAGCAAGCGAGCGGCCGCAGATCCACGCCTTAGACGGCGAAGATTTCCGAATTACTTATTAAAAATGTCTACATTTTACAAATTATCAAGAGAGAAAACAGACCTGCATATAAATTGAAAAAACATTACGTCCATTGTGGAAGATTGGGAGACTAGTTTACCCAGAAACTGAATACGGAAAAACGATGACGGGTTAAACCAAAGATTAAATAAGGAGGAAATACAATTACATCTGTGAAATATAAACAAGTGCTGTACACAGAGTGTTCAAAATGAAACACTGTATAAAGAGAGTTAATTATTTTGCTTAAGGGTTTTTAATGAGACTGTCCGAAGCATATCAGTATACACAATACGGTGAACTACAGCACCGCAACACCCTGTAATACAAACTGTGGAATTATACAATTTACCATTAAACAATGGCTATGTTAATTCATTTAAGTTAGTCGATTAGAAACAAGGTACTGGAAATTGAATTTTATTTATGAATTTCCTGCATATAAATGAGAAATTCAAGTCTCGAATCAACACCACAGAAAATTTTCAGCTTGAATGTGGTGCAGGTACAAAGACCTCCTTGATGACTTTTGCAAACTTTAAGATTAAGGTCATTCTCTATTTCACGCATAAAATCAGGCGATTGATGCAACAGTATGTGAACAGAGTACACATTCAAAAAGCTAGCTCTAATACCCACCTTCCTCGTAATCGTTTCTTCATTTCTCAGTTGCTAACTACCAAACGTATGCACCAATTCAGACAAAAACAAAGTGACTGGCCTGTCCTTCTTGTATCTTCCAGCACTACTTAATATAACTCGACAACCGTTGCCTGCAACATTTTCTGCATTTCTGAGTGAAAGATTCAGACCTTACAAGTAGCTTGCTAAAGTAAACAGTAACACATGAATCGCCACAGGGTGAAAGTACGAAGACTTAGCCCGAAAATATTTCTGTTTAACAGTAAGCTAAAATATCAAAAACAAAACTTTCACGTGGCAAGTACACGGAGCACAAAAGAGTGTTGCGGGGGAATTAAACAAAATGCTGTATAGTACGACAAAGCCGCTAAGCTTTTTAAAAGTTTCAAAATGCAAATATTACCCTACATAAATAATGAGTGAAAGAGTAACTACAAAAACCTATCACGTTAAAAGTGTCGAAGGAGGCAATCATCGCTTTCGGAACAAAATACTTTAATCCAGTAAGGTGCTTGCCTACGGACAAAACGATCGGAATTAGATATTCCAAATTACACGGACGTACGCAGTCATTTCCAGGTTTTGTCCATTGAGGTGCGAAGACAGATGTTTGTCCCAGGGACGAAATTATTTCGGAGACTCAGTCCCACACAGGATCTATATTCTTCCTGCAGACAAATAACTCCTCCGTCGCATTTTCCTGGACATAATAACCAGGGTATGACGTTGTAGCTACTCGTAATATGTTTCTGATATTTCAGGCGAGTTTACTGCCTTCACCTTCAGGGTGGATCAAAAAAGTATTTTTGCGATACCTGGAGATGTACGCAGTAAGCTCCTCCGAAACGACAGGAACAAATTACCAAGCCAGACGTCGTCATACCCAAGAAGAATGTGACCTGCATCAACAATACTGTGAAAACCTCACACCACACGACCTGTTACTCACAATACTTCCAGACAAGTACTAATCACTGTAACATGCACTCCAGCATTAAGACGTAAACAAACTAACGTAAAATTATGAATGTACCTTCATTGCAACCGAAATACAGCAGAAGGGTCATCTGTTATGCAAGTCAAGTGTTTCGAGTTAAATGGAACTGCGTCAAGCACTTACACCTATGAAGTGACGCGCTGAGCGGCCAGCAGAAGGTATATACCAGAGTGGACTTCGGACACACATTACATGCGGAATATCTGCAAAGGCAGGAAGATGTTATATGGAACTTTAGAAAACATCGACACCTACATAACTACCACGTATGCCATGCTCTTGCTGACAGAGAGCATACGTCTACAGGCAACTGAAGACATGAGGAAATAATGGATTTGTTTATATGCAGATTACAGCAATAAGAAATCATTGGACACACAACTGGCTTTTTTCTACCTTAGCCTGAAATTCTATTTTGTTACCTTAAAAATGCAGCGAACATTTGAAAGTTGAAAATAGAGTATCAGGGTAACATTACAAACACTATTTAATTCATTCAGGGCGTATAAACTCAGTAACTCATAAAAACTATAAAAATTCTAAAAAAACATTGGAAGTAAAAATTTCTAATAATTGGTGCACTTTGCTGCATATTCATTATCCTCCATTAACTAACTCGATGCAGCTGAGTCATTTTTCACACTAACAGTCACTCAACTGTCAAAGAAATTCCCCAGTTTTTATGAAACCCAACGGCTTTGGGCTACAGTAGGTATGGATTTCTCGTTACCTAAGCATTACTGAGTTATTCACCTTAACAGAATTAAACCCGAGTTTATGATACATATTTATGATGTTCCTCAGTTGTAATTTTCCACATATCCCTTTTTACTCCTACGTCAATTTTTTTTCTAGAGCACTTTATTTCTGTCGGATATTTGGGAGCAATTTGATGCCTTTATAAATCCAAAGAGTGAAATTATAATTCCGTGTTTTAATTTTAGGCTTTAACGTAGGATAAATGTAGACTGAAGTTTCCGTATGAATGGACGCAAGTATCCTACGAATCTAGCCTATACATTCGTCAAGGACACAATTTTGATTTTTCGTTCGGAGACAAAAGAGACTTGCTACATTTTAAAGCTACTTACTACCCTAATAATATTATGATTTGTCTATTTAAATTACGTTGGGGGAGGGGAGAGGTGCATACAGGATTTTGGTAGAGAGACCTGCAGGAAGGAGACCACGTGAGAGACCTAGGCCTAGATGATAGGATAATATTAAAATGGATCCTCAAGAACTGGGATGGGTCATGGACTGGATTTAGCTGGCTCAGGATAGGGACAGGTTGTGGGCTGTTGTAAATGCGGTAATGAGCCTTTGGGTTCCACAAAATGCGGGAAATTTCTTGACTAGCTGAGGACCTGTTAGCTTTTCAAGAAGGACTCTGCTCCATGGAGTTAGTTAGCTATTTAAATAACGTACTCTAACAGACACATCAGTACACTCACTGTTTGTTACAAATTTTAATATTAATTTCCTCCATCCTCCTGGCACTCTGCCGAAGAGTAAGTTTGGTGGCATTATTCTGAGGTGGCTGTTTCGAAGTATTTAACATAATGAATTTACGCAAATGTCATAATGTTACTGTATTAATAAGTAAAAATTCCATAAAAATTTAAATACGTTTTTCCAGGCTTTTCTTTTAATCGTACATCTTAAAGTTTTTGTACCTACGGAAATTACACTTTAAACTATCAGACCTCTAGAATGCATACACTGTAGCAAGAATCTAGAAAGTCTAATGAACATGGCGCATCTCTTACAGGCCCTGTGAAACTACAATGTAGCAGCACAATACTGGTGTAAGGCAGGCTCCTCTCCACATCCCCCATTGCATGATAGAGCTAGCTGAGGAAGGTTCTAAAAGCAATGTCACAACTTATGACACAGTTGCACTACCCACACATAATCAGCCACTTTGTCTAAGGGTCTTCAAGTGCAAGAACTGACACTAGAGCCCTATCATTCGTTCGTTCGTTCGTTCTTTCGTTCGTTCGTTTATTTAGTTGTCTGTCTTACGAGAAGTCAACAGCCTTTTCCAAAGCGAGTTCTCCACAAGCGAAATGTAGTGTTTATTCTTTCAATTCCCAGTATACTCTCTTTTCCTTAAGGTGGCCCAGTAGCTACTTACGTCTTCTTTCTCGTCTTCGCGTCACTTCTAACCTTCCCTTTATCTTTCCTTCAATAATGCGTTTGGAAGGCAGTTCCTATGCAGGACCTGACCAATCCAGTCAGCCTTCATTCTTTTTATTGTTTGTAGGATATTCCCCTCCTTCACTCTTTGTAATATTTACTCACTTTTCACGAGCCAAGTAATCACCACCCTTCTCCAGAGCCACATTTCAAAACTTCCCGGTATTTCTGATCTACTTTCCGAAGTGTTCAAGTTTCAGCACCATACAAAACTGGAACCAAAATGTAGCAATTTACTACTTTCTCCCGCAAATTTATGTCCAATTTGCTGGTGAAAAGAGTCTACTTCTTGATGAATGCTGCTTTTGCCACGGAAATCCTGGATTTAATTTCAAGTATGCATCTTGCATCATTTGTTACCATGCTACCCAAACAGTTGAAATATTCCACAATCTCCGGCTGTTTTTGATCTATCATAGTCCGTAATGGAGACCGTTGCCTCGGAAACCTTAGTTTTTTCTACATTCATTTCAAAACCAAGAGTTCCCCAGCACGTCTCTTCAAAACATTCCTTACAGTGGATGACTTCCAGTAAACTTATAACGGCTGTAGCTGTTCCTGTGCTTAAACACCACGATGAGAAAATGACTGGGAGATTGGGGACGGAGGGCGGAGAGGGCAATAGTCCACGCATTCTTAAACTCCGCAGGCAAAACAGATTGACCGAGTAGTCGTCTTCACTTTCTAGCTACTTTGCCCTCAGTAAATTAGGGCAATTCGTGATTACAGATATTAAACTTTTTGTGTTCATGAAAGAACCAGACTTCCACATGACGCCTTCGAGTAATGAACTTTCTCTAACAGAATGCATACGCACTAAAGACATATTACTTAATTATGCAGCACGGCTGTGTGTGACTGGAGTCTTTCTGCACTGATTTCCTTATAAAAAATAATACACCACGTGTGACAACTGAATGACAGGACTGATGTAGGTAAGCATGCACAATACCAAGCAACACTGGTAAATTGGAACGACCTACATTTCATGATAAATGATTAGGTACTTTTCTGAGAGACATTTGTTGCTATTCAGAACGATGTATGACTGCTGTTTTAGAGTATCACAACAAGTGCTTCTATGTCAAGTATATGAAAAGAAATGTTTTTTTTCAGGTATTCCAACAAGACTGTTGGAAAAACAGAACACAGTTAAAATAAAACAACTTCAGATTGAGTCTTCCAGTACAACACAGTCTTCCAAAAAATAAAAACGTCAAAAAGTAACGAAATTTTACGATATATACAGAAGCACAGATTACTGAATCAAACCATAAAACCTTCTTACATGATGTCTGATGTAACAGCAGTTTATCTATTGCGAATTTGATTCTCCAGAACAAAACGACCTTGAGTTTGTGCTTGGGAAGAATAAAAAATAATTACTCTTAAACCAGTGGACAAAGTTCAACAGATCACATTAATAAAGCCACTTTCTCCGCTCATAAGAAAAGGCAATTTATTTTAATCGACTGCGAATAGTTGGTCATGGCTCGCACTTAGGGGAGAACAAAGGAGTAATAAATCTATACGGCTGACGGGACGTGGGTTGTTTCAGGAATTCGGAAGACAAATGGTTTATGTTAAGGGTAGGTCTGATTATGGAACGGATAATTGACGTAAAACCTTGTCGCTGGCGGTTTTGTTTGCTTTGTTATTTATATCGCCGTACTATGCAACCCGGTTCACACTTCTGACATCGCTGTATCGAACCATCATTGACAGTTTCTGTCAACATATTTACGTGGACTTTAATGATAACAATTCACGTTGTTTTCGATTAAAGCTTTTAATATATCACCACAGATATAATGAAACAGTCAATACGTAGAATTTTAAGTTCTCTTGCCAGTTCCTATGCAGTTTATCATCGTGTATTCTGTACTCTGAAGACGGAAACCGCAAGTTCCTCCGAAGCCTCGGTAAATTTCTATTATAATACATGACCTCAGAATCCAGAAGATGACATTCTGCAAAGACAATATGTAATTTCTCAATTTTCCTGCATATTCTGATATTGTCTTGCGTTCTTTTCAACATCTTTTATAAGATCTTTACACTTTGTCTTCTACGCTTTAAAGTCTCGCCCATCCTATCACCTCGTACCGGCTGGTGGTAAAACAACTCTCTCCACGAAAGCTACGGTCCAATTCCTTCGCCTTTCTCATGCGGGAAAAGAAAAAACCACTTAAAAGAAAATGAGGGCTACAGAAATTTGCTAAATACCAATATTTACAATCCCTACTTTTCATTAACTGAAATTACGATCATAAAGTAGAGGAGTATTTAATCTGCTGGTCGTGCAGCACGCACAGATGAGATAATAAAAACACAGAGCACTTCAAACGCAAATTACGAAGAGCAGGAATCCGTTGAGGGACGAAAGGCAGGTGAGTCAGTAATATTAAATAAATAAAGTGGAAAGAAGTAGAGTGAGTTCCAGTGGCCCAGGTTAGGGTCCAGTGGGGTACTCTTGTGGACACGGTAATGACAATCACATTCGATGAAAGATGGGGAATTTCTAGACTAGCCGGGCAGTTAGTGATCTGTCAAGAAGGTCTCTGATTCCTGGAGCCCGATAGACCTTCTACTGACACAAACAATCCCGTTATTTAACCGTCAGACCTCGTTTCTTCACGCACGTTTAAACCGCATTTCATCCTCAATCAGGATCGGCCACAATCCTACACACACACACACACACACACACACACACACACACACACACACACATACATCACGCTTCACACTAAATAACGTGACAGTGCTATACGCATTCAGTTTCCCGTCGTACACGCACGCCACTCTTCGCATTTGGAGCTTCACACGTTCGTAACAGTGTGTCCACAGCATCAGTCATTTGTTATCAGACTGCCTGTATCCTGCAACATGTCCACGAATGTTTACTTCTGTGCACTGTAATCGTTATGTCCTCATATCTGGCATGACAAAAACAACCAGTATTTTATCACAGATTAATTACATTTCGTGTTCTTCTATGCGTTGCTTGTTTTGTCAGAATGTAATAAAGGATTCATTACAGCGTGTGTGTGTAAGTGTATACCGGAAATATTTTGCTCCTGCACATGGGTCCTTTTGAACACGGTAATAAATTTCGGCTTACACAAAACACGGGAATTTTCTTTCCAAAAGTGTCAGTTTCGTGGAGATATTTTACGAGTATGATTGGTTGTGCAGTGGACAGCTGGTGTCCAGTTTCTGAGAAGAATATTCAACCTTCTGATGCAAGTTAGAAACTCTGTATTCGAAATGTACAGGGTTAAGAAAGAAGAAATGTGAGTTTAATGTGTTCCATGTCCGTGCACTATATTATACAAAAACAATAATCACCAACAAATGCACAAAGAGAGTTTTATCATTAATCGTAACACACTCCTACATGTTTCGACCCTGCTGGGTCATCTTCAGGGAGAACTTTTTTGTTATCGTTACACTAAGGTTGCACTTTATATTTGAGTGAGAATGTGCTGTTGACTGTGTACTGAGTTGTGTTTGGAGGTATGAACTCTCCGCGGTCCCGGCCTGGGGCCGGGACCGCAGAATCAACAGCGCATTCTCACTCAACTATAAAGTGCAACCTTAGTGTAACGATAACAAAAAGTTATCCGTGAAGATGACCCAGGAGGGTCGAAACATGTAGGAGTGTGTTACGACTGATGATAAAACTCTCTTTGTGCATTTGCTGGTGATTAGTGTTTTTGTAAGAAACGTGAGGTTTGGAGCTACGTAACCTGTAGCGATATGAAACTCGTTGGCATTATTCAGCAGCGGAAATACTTCCCTATTTCAGAGGCCTTATCCACGTGATTACAGATATGAATTTACAGTGCGCGGAAATGTACCTACAAGAACTTGCACACCTATATGGAGAGATGCTTTGGCACAAACAAATATTTGTCTAACTAATCATCAGTGTATATTACATTTATCTATCGAAGAAGGTCGAGCATCTGTAGAAGAGTACATTAAAATCAGAAGATTTCAGTTCCGAATCTCCTCCGGCCTGCTGACTAAACAGATTATTTTCGTCATTTTTTCGGTTTCTCCAAAAATATTCTGGGATATCAGCTTCACATACGGCATGATCCCCTTCATCCTTATGAGTTCGCCATCAGCAAACGCCCACAATTAATCGGCGCGTCGAAAGAGAATCTTTAAATACCTTAACAATAAAGAGTCTATACAAGTAACAAAATATTTCGGCATAAAGCTTTGTTTTATACAAAACAGAAAGAGAAAATGTAAAAGGTCAGGTTCTATGTTTCCTGAAAAAAGAAACGCGTTAATAATATGCTACTCTATAAATATATATGCGGAAACAAAGTTTCGAGTTTTTCACGCACGCACGTGCGTGCATACGTGTGGGTGTATTCCAAACAACATTTCTCCCGTTGGATGATGAAGCCTGTGTCAGTGTGATTTATATTGGAGTTTCTCTTCTCTTTTACGGTTTGCATTCACCACCACAACGAAATTAAATTATTACTAGAGCTGTGTTCCACTGATTGTTCCGTAATGTTAAATTAAGCGAGAGAGCACATCTTTCTTCTTAAGTTCATTTTCTGGATCTGCAGGCCTGGGTACCTTAACGGGCACTTCCGTTTCCGTTCCAAACAGCATCAGGCAGAAACAAGCCTTCTTATATATCACCCTAGAACAGACCATGAAGGCCCAGAAGGGGCACAGAATTATAGCTCTACACTTTCTTTAACTTCTGCGCTAGATGGAGATGTACGGACGGCGCCACTCCCCAGCCGCTGTCACCCACTGCATAGGAGACTGGGTGGGGGGCAGGGCCGGTCTGGATAGGTGCGGAAATCTCGCCCCCACCGGAATTCGATTCCCGGACCGTCCAGCCCGTAGCGAGTCGCTCTACCGCCTACCCTATCCCAGCCCACAAAAAACACATTATGTACAACAAAACACCTCAGTACTTTGGCTTCACTCACAGTTAGATTATGTCTGGCAGGCCCAGAGCCCAACTGACTCGTGTCACTGCAGACGGCATAATACCTCAGGCGGCATACACCCTGCCAAGTGTATTACTTGCAGCAGTGAATGGGAAATCAGCGGATACATAAGGATCTCACATTACGCTTCTATTATTAAAAATACTACCGTAACAAATGTGCACATAGTAAAGAATTTATTATTACCGACGCAACATAGGCTAAAGTTACCAACTGGCGGCGTTGTTAAATAACATGCTTAAAAAATTAAAATATCAATGCTTTCCACCACAGCAAAACCACTGTGCAGAAGGTACCATGCTTCTACGCTCGCGACGTAACGTAGCATACGGGAATGGAGGTAAGCATCCGCACATTCTTAACCAAGTTACTAGACTGAGATGAGTGGCCAACTTCACGTTACGGCCGCTTTACTATAGAGACAAACAGGAGTGTCTGCAGATTTCCTATTCTGTCTGTCAGGCTGGTAATCAAACCTCGTATAACAGTCCGTTGTCACACTCTTCAATGATAACAGATTCTCTGGCTGACATGTTCATAGTTAAAGTTGTAATAATAATAATAATAATAATAATAATAATAATAATAATAATAATAATAATAATAATAATAATAATATCATGCCCTTGATATTCACAGGACTGTCTATGACAAATCAGAAGGTTCGTTATATTTTATCAAACACAGCGTCAAATTTGGACAACCGTGATATGATTTGCATATTACCTACGATTTGAATGTCTTTGTGGTCCGTTGTGGCCCTATTAATGTGCGTTTGGCCAGCCGTGGTTTGAAGAGACCTGTTCTGGAGCAAATTAAAAGTAGCGGGGATAAAATAATCTTTTCATTTATTGCGTTGTAAAAGGGAAAAGCATGAAATAAATATTTGCAAGTAAAAACTAAATACCTCGCCGGCACAAAAGCGTCACTTAACTTGGTAACTTTATTTCGTATTCCAAATCCAATTAAAACTTCACAGGTTACTTCAGTCCTAAATTAAACAAGGCTTACTTGAAATGTATAAACAGTTGATATAATAATGTAGTATATTGAACGCAGTCTTCAGTGCTTGTCGATGTACGTAGGGGATCATTCAAAACGTCGGCAAACACTTACCCAGAGACACAGCGTCACGTCAAAAGGGACTCGAATACTCGTCAACACACCTCAACATTCTCGAAAGTACGGTGTTCTTGCAAGCACAACTGTTTCATCTGTCGATGTCTGTGCAGACATCCCTGCCTAGACTGACTACAAACCTGTGAACTCAACGTCGTCCAACGTATTAGAAACTAGCGTCCCACAAGTGACGTTTTAAAACAAATGTGCTGTCATCCTGCAATTGCTCGGGTAACAACAACTACACATGTTACTGGGAAATGCACGAACCTCGTTAGTCGATGCTGATTGAAATACACCTGGCAATAAACGACCTCGGTACGAGACGGTGGAAGAGTCACATACAGAGTAGTCAAAAGGTCTGTCGCACATCCTACTCTAAATTCCGGGTCCAATGTAATTGGAGAAACCGAGTTTTGGGTTAGTCTAAATTACCTTTTTCGCGGGACTAATAACGTTACCTGTAACAATTAGATTGAAAGAAGTAAAGCTCGAAGTTATTGGATTTGTTTGTTCCAATTAATGTAAACGACGCAACAGCATTGGTAAATGCGCGCGCATCCGAAATTGTCAAATTCGTATTATTGGATATTTCCATTTGCACATACCAAGGGTGGTTTTCCCGGAATTTTCACTCGATTACGGGCTACAGTAGGCTACGCTACGTATGCAATATCATTTAGAAATGCTATAAACGAAACACACAAGTGTTTCGATGTCTGTTTCATACCGTAACTTATTTCTTGAACCCAAGGCTGCTGCAAATATTGCTACTTGGTATGTCTCCTGTTCTCAATTTTGGTTTCACTTCCTATGAGCTCTTTACACTTTCGGAATGAGCAGTAAAATTCCTTACAACGCAGTGTCGCAGCAGCTTGCTGAAGTGATATCGGTGAAAGGATCATCACTAATGCTGCCTTACACTGTTTCTTGCAATGGCACTCGCTGTGAGCGGAAAACTTTATTTTAGAGTACTAACAATACTGCTTGTGACTGTAGTCCAGTAGCACTAGTAGTACTAACAGTAGCAGCAGCAGCAGCAGCGGCGGCGGCGGTGGCGATGGCTGTGGCTGTTGTGGCGGTGGCGGTGGCGGTGGCGGTGGTGGTGGATGTGGTGGTGGTGTTGGTTGTGGTGGTGGTGGTGGTGGTGGTGGTGGTGGTGGTGGTGGTGGTGGTGGTGGTAATGTAGTAGTAGTAGTGTAGTAGTATAGCAATGTAGTAGTAGTAGTAGTAGTAGTAGTAGTAACGGTGGGAAAATTCAAAGGAATATATATCAAAAATTATGCTTCACATAATTGAATTATATGTTACGCCGATTTTTAAAATTCTACTTCATACAGACACGATTTAAATACACAAGCACGAAAAAATAGCAATATGAATTCGGTATGGAACGTAATGTCGTAGTCCCAAAGGGCATTTCGGCACGGCCATGAGTTGTATATGTAACACAACGTCGCTACGTAGGAGGAAATGAAGCGAGGCGGTCATGTTGGGGCGAAATTCATAACATGGCGTACAAAATGTGCTGTTTATGAACGGGGACAAACGAAATACCTGCGCGGCTTCTGTACGCACCTTGAACGGCTGCCAGGCTGCACAAACACAGGGAACAGAGCGAGATATAAATCAGTACGCGAAGGAAATAAAATACGTTTCGCGGAAAATGCGCGTAAAGGACGATAAAACTGGTAGTGATCCAGCTAGTTGGCTGAAGCAGTAAGGGCTCCGAGGTGTATGCGAGTGGTTCCCAGTTCGAATCTCTGCCAGAACAACGGCTGTACGGTATAAAGTTCATTGTATTCTTGTCAATCACTTCAGGCAAATTTCAGAATTTTAGCCAACACCATTTCCTTCAACAAATTTTACATTTCATTGTTCATGAATTATGCTACCATTCGGCGTAGTCGGACATACTGACACACTCGTTCGGTAAACATACCGAGCGTATTGACTCTACGAGGGCTGCTGTAAGACTGAGACGTAAGCAAGATAGCATAGGCAGTAACACACGTATGTGTGTGTGTGTGTGTGTGTGTGTGTGTGTGTGTGTGTGTGTGTGTGTGTGTGTGTGTGCAAGTGTGTGTGCAAGTGTGTGTGTGTGTGTGTGTGTGTGTGTGTGTGTGCAAGTGTGTGTGTGTGTGTGTGTGTGTGTGTGTGTGTGTGTGTGTAAGCGTGTCTGCAACTTTTAAAGTAAGTAACAGTGTGGATACAATTGGGGCAGTGGTGGGAAAAATGGGAGTAAAATACAGATATTTGCCTGAAATATTCTGGCTGAATATAAGCACACAAGTCTGATATGTCCAAAAATAAGTGATAATCTTAAAATTCCATTCTATTTTCAACATGAATTATTACCACGTAATAAACAACAACTCAAATCCTTTTTGAGCTTGTCGAAAAAACGGTAAATATTATCAGCACCGTCTAGGATCAGCCGAACGCAAGTGAAAACTGCTTTAAACTTTCAAAACCTTATATAGTTTAAAACATGTGTTTCTTTTGTAAATTAGGTTTGAGTTATCTCCGAGTTCTTCATATTCTCCCATCAGTTATCAGCATATTGGTGTTTAATATTCATTCATTCATCATCCAAACGTGGTCACGGGGCAATGTACTCGTAAAGCAGCATTTCCAAGAGGCACATCCTGAACCTCTCCAATGACAAAAAGGAAAACCACCAAAGTGACTGTCCACAAGTTGACTAAAACTACGGCAAATTCAAACGTTTGCAGTTCACCACAGGACAAAGTGTAAGGCCATCTCGGGAATTAAATAAATAATGTACGTAGATGCCTGTCACGTAAGGCGAAGACTCCACACAGGCCCATCATCGATGCTTTTCACAAACATTTCCAGTGTAATATATGTAAAATTATTATAAATTAATACAAACATGCAGCACCGCAGAACGGTACAACTCGACATCCGAATATTACATTAATACATATCAAGAGATTACATTAAGGGAGAGCATCACTGGAGACAGCGGGAGCGAGCCATACATAGTCAAACAAACCGCCAAGTTGCAAGTGCCTGGCTTGCAGCCATGACTGTTGTGAACTTGCTTTAAATTCGAACAGCATAGCAGAGCTGCCACAGGGATAAATTCTTGTCTGAAAAACTGGAGGTGTTACTTCGAGGCAGCAGGATGTTGAGAAACATTTGAAATGTGACACCTGAAGCAAAGAGAATACGTACAGACCTGGCGAGCGTTACTGGAAGGAAGACCACCAAGTGCAGGAGCCTTGAAATGCGATATGAAACACGGCAGGTTCATATACGTACGAGCACAAAGTATGAGCGAAGACATTGTCATAAATACCTAAATGTAATGTGTGAATCAAACATGCCACACATACACATTGCAAACCACACCAGAAGCAAGGCACGCAAGCAAAAACACAGGACTGTCACCTCTGACACTAAACGTTGCATATATATGATTTAAATGTATTGATATAGTCCCTGAAGTAAGAACATTGTATAGAGTTGTCTAAAACTCCTAAAACAAGGACATGCGTAAATACCTAAATATAACGACTGAATCAAGATATTTTGCAGAATTCCCTCTGAATAACTTATGAAGTAAGAATATCGTCAGGAAATATCACATAAAATGAGACTGTTTGAAAAACAAAATTCAGACAAAAATATTTGTACCTTAGAGAGGCCAATCATCACACAGATAAAGAAATTACTACAGAGGAACGTCCAAATTATTTACTCTTCACCAAATAAAGGTCAAGGATAATAAGATGGAGAATGCAACACGCACTGAGGAGGTGAAACATATATACAAGACCTAGGTCGGAAAACCGTGTCAGAAACAGGCCTATAATAATGGATAATATTAAAATAGATCTTACATGAACAAAATGAGAGGCCATGGTGTGGATCTTTTCTGGCTCACTTTAGGGTAAATTGTGAAATATTTTGAATACAAAAGGGAACTTACGGATTCCATAAAAGGTGTAAATTTTTCTGGCAAACTGCCTGACCATCGTCTTCCCAATAAAGATTTTGTTCCCTGGAGTTAGTTACTGGAACTGTCTACATAAGTGCTGTGTCCTACAGAAACATTCAAATAACCTCTTTAAAATTCCCATTAGATAAGAGCGTTTTTAAAGTGAACATACGGTTACTTTAAATTCACAACTCTGGTAAAAGCGAGGGGCTAAGGTAATTCTGCATGGCTAGATTGCCACAGGACAGATGCGGATGACCGTACACAAACCTGCAGTTTCAAATTACAGCACACTCTTCCGGCATTTAAGATACATAAACCACCGCAATTTTTGCGTATGTACAAATCCCCGTCCACTACACTCCCTCGCATATGCAATCAGCGTCCACATACAACAGCCCAGAACGCTAATGGTTAAATCTTATACGAGATTCAATTGTTTCACAATTACTATTTCTATTATATAAATGTCATCCAATTTGGAAGAATGCCAACGTTAAAAGAAAGGACATGAAGCCTGTGTAATTACGAATACAGGCTACGAGGTTAGGCTGTAAAAACAAAAGTTTATAAAGAGAATACGTGGCTATTGCTGTGAAAAACTTAACATGAATGCCAACATTTTTACACATTCGATAACTAACATCACAACGGGACCGAATACAACACAAATATACAAAGCCGGGCTTTTTTTCTTTGTATACAAACTTCAAAATAAATCTCGACTGCAGCACTTCTACAAAAACTTGCCTGCTGTCGAGTGACCAAAAGTAAACATATGCTCCAGAAATATATTTTTCAATTTACAGATGTATACTACTATCAGAAGAAATGCGTATATTTCAAACAAACAAATAAATACATTAAACTTAATTGACGACTTCTTATAGCGTCAGATGATGGGACGATTAGGGAGAAATGAATTTGAAAATCTGCGAAGGAAAACGGTCGTGTCTCCTACTGTCCGGGAATTTTTCTCGAGAAGTGAAGACGATCGCCCAAATGAAGACCGCGACTTGAACCCGAAACAGGCGACAGCGTTAACAGCGTGACCAAAAGGTTCTGTACACGAAGTCTGCAAGGTAAATTTGACCACGTGTTTCAGGGCCACAAGGACGAGTGGAGACAGAGCTCTATGCATCCTTATTCTCATCACTGGATGGCAGTAAGTTGTCAGTTCCAGGCTTCGGCCACTTTATCCACGGCTGTAATTGGCTAGGATGCTCGGTGAATACGCGGGCCGGTGCACACGTGGTTCTGAAGGGCAACATTCCTGTATTTGCAAGATTTCTGATCGTCCAGCCTGTAGTGAATCACCCGTAAGGGCGTCAGAGCTTATATACGAGTATGGCAGGTTTGAAAATTCTCTACTAATTACAGTCCTTCTTTGATTTAAAATCATGACATTCTTAAATGTCCTTAAAGGAATTATTCAGTTCCTTCTACATGTATCTGTATGACACCTTTACCGCGTACCAGTATCAAGAAATATTTGTATAACTACCCCACTGGGCGTCAACATTTCCATATATGCAACGTGTAGTGTGATGCGCATAATTCCGAACGTTAGAATCTTAGAATATTGACGTAATAAACGTAAGAAAGAAATGCGTTCAACATAATTTTGATATTTTCCATACCGCGCTGGCTGCTCGAATTCAAGTATAGAAGACCAGCTCCAACACAATGTACAGATGGTTTGTAACAATATTAAAAGTATCATTTATAGTCCAACATGTTTCGGTGAGGTCTTCACCGTCTTCAGGGACGCGATTCTCTTAAAGGAAAACGTTATGGCGTGCTATCTGGCAAAAGTCTAAACTCGTCACATGGTATCACTACAAAAAGTTTAAAACATGTTTTAAAATATGTGTACTTAAAAACCCCCTAAAACACACAATACAATATTTGCAATGTGGCGAGTTTAGACTTTTACCAGATAGCACGCCATAAAGTTTTCCTTTAAGAGAATCGGGTCCTTGATGACGGTGAAGACCTCATCGAAACATGTTGGACTATAAATGATACTTCTACTATTGTAAAAGTGTAATAATACATAAATGTTTTTCCTTCTCCTACTTATTACTCAGAAGGTGTAGGATACATACCGCTAAATTAAATAAAAGAAGATTCTTTTAAAACAGATCCCGCCAAATATGCACGAACGTACATGGCATCCCGAAACACTCATTCTATATTGATGCTAAATATCAAAACAATATTTTCTGGCTACTACTACGCCTTTAATAACAAATGCCTTACCTATTTAAGAATACCCATAAAACCCTATTAGTGCCTTGGCAATGTTGATCAGGTTTATGCAAGTTCTTAATGTATTTTGTAGGACGTCTTGAAATACTCACTGCTAGTATTTCTACTAATTTCGTTTTTAGAAAATGTTTTATTCTTATAGCATGCAATAAGTTTTGTATTGAACACAACAGCGTAGTCATTTTCTGTTTACGTTCTGATACAGCTTCAGTACCTTCCACCCAGCTCTTGTATTTACTGCCCCCATACTTTCAAATTATCTAATTAATAAGCTACATGAAGCAAATGAAAGGGAAATGTAATTTAACTTTTGTTCACCTTGACGCACGGCTTTACCAACGAGTGCCAATTTCACAGATGAACGCTAAACAAGCTATTAAATACGTACACCCACCTGTGCCTTTGTTTGACAAAATATATCTCCTGCTATTTTCTTTATTCATAAACACTCCAGAAAGTCGAAGAACCCGGTATGACAATGCGCAACCTTAAGTATAACGATAATACCTAAAGCATGTTTAAATTCAGAGACAAAATATTGAATAGGCGTGATTTAATGGGCTGAAACTCTACACAGTTCTAAACAATTTCGTGGAATGAAACGCAGCACAAAGAGAGAGAGGAATGAATCATTAGGAAGCACCTGCCGCTGTACTTTTCGCTTTGAATCCTGTTTGCCTTCCCCTGGGAGGCTGTCCAGCTCTGCCGAACGCTGGGTCAAATTTTATTAGCCGCAACTAGGCCAGCTCCTGGATGCTTGACATCACGCACGTCGAAATTTAAGCGATTCAAGTACGTACATTTAGATTTTCTCTGACACTCTTATCTCGTCGAGATTCACGCAGTTTATTTGTATCGTCCGTTCGTTCTAGTCAAGTTCCTTGCACATTCATAATAAAATTTGCAGAAATATGTAAAACAGCTTCGCCGTGTATGCCTGTCTGTCCGTCTGTCATGACGTAACAATCCAAGAACCACTGAACGAACATTCATTAAACAGGATATCGAAGAGGTTTTCTGAAATGTATCATCATAGTCTAATTTTAGATAAAATGGGTAAAAGTGTCAGGAACTTCACATGGAGAGCTACGCTTGTTTCTGCTCGCA
This sequence comes from Coptotermes formosanus, assembly GCA_013340265.1. NCBI lineage: Eukaryota > Metazoa > Arthropoda > Insecta > Blattodea > Rhinotermitidae > Coptotermes > Coptotermes formosanus. The sequence goes on from BLKM01011744.1 coordinate 4,327,354, forward strand.
TCTCGCGTAGCATGCTAAATACGCATTCATCGAGCAAAACAGAGATAAGTGTATCAAACATTTTATATCACACACTCCACTTCTGTAAATAGTGCCGTTCTTAGATAACTGAAAATACTCACTTTAAAGCCCAGTCACCTCATAGCTCGACAACGGTTACTCATTTTGACCAAATTTTTATTTAAATTAATAGCAGTAATAACAGAGTGGGTGCGACAGGACTGTAACGCTATGCCTAAAGCATCCTCTTTCATTTACCCAGAGCGAAGGAGGTGCGCTGATGCCAACCACATCCATCTGGAGCTACGAAGTACATTATCGACAGCCCTCAATCACAAAATTATTTCCGAAATTTCATTTTATCTGCGTCTTCGACTGGAAATCCTCACATGAACGACACTTTTAAAGCTGACGCTAAGAAACGGGTGTTACTAACTCCTTAAATAAGAAAAGTAACTGAAGTCATACATAAAAACTCGGTTCGCACCGCACAGTAAACACATTCCATCTCCATTAAAAAACGCATTCAGGTAATGCTTAAGCCTATAGAGAAATAATTGCTGTTTGTTCTGAGATCCATATAAAAGCAGAGAAATACACTCTTTGGGCAACATGTAGGATTTTTTAATGTTAAACGTGACGGTACATGAAGTAACCACCAGCTTGAATGGGTTCAAATATACTGCCTGCTAAACAAACAAAAGTATGTGAAAGTGCGAAATAGATTGATCTTCACTTATACATATACGATTTTGAAGAAAACTGTACACATTATTTAACATATAGAGGCCTGTATTAACAGGCAGTGCCATGATTTTAACAACTATGAACACACAAGGTATATTTTTATACTACGGCGTTGGATGTGTATGTGGACCTATACTTAATAGCGGAAACCATTTACGGGTGGTTATTTGTGTTTGACATTTAGTTGTTTAAAGCACTCAAGTTTTACATGAGCAAGAGATTAAAAACTTAAAACAGCAGGTTATACTGAAATACAAAGCTTAATTCTTATTGAAAAGCGTAACATTCTCGGTAAATGTGAAATACAGAGGGCAATAACGACGTAAATAATGCCGCAGTAGGTAAATATGTCAAAAAATCTGTAGAGATCTGAAGCTCTTTCTTTCGGTACGCGTAACGGATATCAGAGAATTTGGGGCCCAATACATTAACATGGCACGAATGCTTATTACTCGCATCCTGAAAGTATCCAGTTAGAATCTGGAGAGGAACCTACAACACAAACCTAAGGCCTTCTTGTGGATTTAGACAGTGTCTGCAAGAATACAAATACCAGTCGATTTTGTTTAAGCATAACAAACTATTCGTACAGCTGTGTAAGAAAGCTTCTGATACTGAAACAGAAAAAATGTTAGCAGAATCATCAGTAACGACCATTTTCAAGTGTGTACGTTACAGCAGTGTTTAGTGTGACTGTGAACTGGCCTCCTCTGGCTCTCTCTAGTCCAGTTGCTGGCTTATATGAAAACGGAAATGAATCTTCAATTTCCATTAGAATGGGAAACTTCTTGCTACATAAGCGACTGTCAGCTTCTCATCCAGCACTACTCTACAGTGTTACTGTGTTAGCCCGTACAGGGTTGAATGAGCAGCCAATACGCTCATGGACGAGTAATTCACATGCAGGCAAAGACAAAAGCACAAAAAACACTATCTTTAAACTCGCATGTACCGAATAGCGATACAGATTTTTGCCGCTACACGCACGTGCTCGATTCAACAGATCACACATTTAACGCCACGAAATAATCTAACGACCGCCAACTGTAAGTTCGTAGAATATAGCAAGTGCTGTGCATTCTGTGTAGCAGCCTTTATTTCTCGCCTTTAAGTGGTATTAAAGTGGAGGCTTTTGTTTAAGTGGGCGTAAAGAAACTATATGAAACAAATCAAGATAGCGTTCCTAAGGTGTGAAATTTAAGGCTGGAAGAGATAAACTCCCCTTGCAGATGCGGCACATAAAAGGACTATAACGTAACATATGCAGCACACACTCAGTTGTAAGCCCATAAAACCTGATCGATGTTACACTCGTGAACAACTTTAATAAAAATCCACAGAGTAGCTAATGGAGACATAAAGTTGTCTGCCGATAAAACCGAACCCTGTTACGAGAAGCTAGGCAAGCCATGCACCTGAGCTGTAGGGCGTCTGTTGCGGTTACAGATATTTTGCCGCGTAAATAACTGGCGGGCCTGGGAACATGGGCTATCCTTTTTGAAATGCTTGTCTTAAGGACATAATGTTATTTGATGACCTCACCATACGGTTTGTGTGTGTGTGTGTGTGTGTGTGTGTGCGTGCGTGTGTGTGTGTACGTGTGGCCCCCCCTTTCTTCTTCTGAACGAGCGAGAGTCTTTCACGAAATTGGTTCAAAAACAGTAACAATACGGTAAGCATTCAGATTTGTGAGACGGAAGCCACACCAGCGACACTCGATTTAGTCTTCTGATATTACTCAGAGTCAGTCCTAATATTAAGATCTTCAAAAAACATCTAAGTTTCTTAGGAGTTATTTTGTACAAGAGAAAATAACGACGTGGCCGTGTGATAATTAGCTTTCGCATTCTATTTTTAAAAACGACAACTGATAAGATATTTGAGCCAGTATGTCACATCCTTGTCTTGATGGTATCTACTCTGAAATCCTCGCTACATGCGACATTCACGTAACCACAAGAACCTGTCACTGGACCCTCTTCTGAAGGAGTTAATTTCAGTTCATATACACAAAGCCCATCGCTTTAACACCCACTTTGGTGTACGTATTCATCCCATGGACGCCTATGTCTCCCGCCCCCCCAAAATGGCACCTTGTTTGAGGTCTGGCTACCAGAAGACAGGAAATTTCCGAAGTACTCTGCCCCGCGCAGTTACTGTCAACTGCAAATTCTATTCGTGTTAAGAAAGCTGATATTGTTACATTAAATCTAAGGGACATTTCTATGTTTTAAGATATTTCAAGCGAAGTCGTTTCCAGAATCTGAGAGGAACGTGACTAAAATGTGGTACTCCGCGAATAAAGTCAGACGAATAGCTACTGCGATACCACACGCGGTGTAACAGTACGTAGACATAATGTGATGCAAGCGGAACACACGTAAACATGGCTGCATCATTTTTTACAGAGCTCTATATTTCTTGCTTTGCGTGTAAAGACAGGGGAAGGTGGGCTAGGATCTTGTAGTCGTCACGATTTTTGGGACTATCGTTTTAACTGAAAAATAAATTGCCCCTAGAGAAGTGGATTGAATGTATCATATGTGGACGCGTAGTCCGGGATATCGTAGTCGGTACAGCGATTCGCTACGGGCTGGACGGTCCGGGTATCAAAATCCCGGTAGGGGACGAGATTTTCCCCACTCGTCCAGAGCAGCCCTTGAGCCCATCCACCATCCTGTACAATGGATAAACGGTTCATCCCCAAGAGTAAAGCGGCCGGCAGCACTGCCCAAATGTATTACAACTATTCGAATAATTTACTGCCAAACCAGAGAGCAATTATGCACGGTAAAATCTTCATTCCCGATATTCAACAACGTGGAAAAATTATTCAACATCTTGCAGACAATAACTGTCTCAGAAAGGCGCATGTCATTGGCCTAATATTCATTGTAACTGTCTAAAATGTATTTTACTTCAAACGTTTTGTCTTTAATTACATGCATACTCATATGTACCTTTCCCTCTTCAGGCCTCAATTAGTCTCTCTGCTTAACAATTTAAAGTTTAGTGGTAACTACGCATACCAAGAGGTTGAATGTTCACAAACTCTGCAGTTTGCCCACACAGTTTATTTATGTATTCCGTATAATTTTCCTAATAAACAGGAATTTCCTCCCTGTGCTGTCTGCTCTTAGGTGTAAAATGAACATTTCAACATAATTCTTATAAATTTGTCTCCAATGTGTTATCTATCTGTTTAAAGCTGTTTTACGCAGCACATATTAACACCACAAGCTTCAAGGGTCCAGGAGAAATGTACCGTGAAACTCGACGCTGAAAGAAAATTTGCAGTTCCTTTTACGGTATTATGATTCCATCGCTTTGAAGCGCCGAGAAAACCATTAAGAACTTGAGACAACTGAAAGGCCTGCTGGGATTCGATACCGATGGCTCTGGAACACGCACAGCTATGCCAACTCCCGATTTTTGAAAGTACGCCTGTATGCTTCAAACCTGCATTTGAAAATGAACTCTCAGCGTACATTCACTGTGGGCACTCACAGGCAACAGACACACAGAGAGACAAGATTTATTAGTCAATATTTGCTCTCTTAAAAAGGGTTAAAATTCAAATATTTATTACTCACGTACCTCCATTAGCTCACATTTATTTAATATTACCGTAAAATATATCTTAAAGGGTTAAATACTTCAATGTGAATGAAACTTCAAGTATAAAGACACTTTCCAAAAAGAAAGTTTTCAAAACAGAGCCATGGCACAAACTTTACGTGTGCTATGGATGAAACGCCGCTACTTTATGTACGTTAAAACAGCTTCATTCCGTAAATGTGTTTTGCCATTAATTTAACGTGTTAGTCATCACAAATCCCAAGTTACATGAAACGGACTTTAAAAATGTTAACCAGTTTGCTTTAAACGAAAATTAAAATAAAGAAGGCCCACTTTACTGGATTAATGGTAGTTATACTTGAGGAAATTTCTGATTCCGGTGCTGTTACTTTGTGGACCATACTGACATCCTACTGCTTCAAAGTCGGTTTGTCCTCGAAGATGCAAACATCATGCCCCAAAAGTGATGTAATACGTGTTTTCCATAGAGATTAAACTTTTGTCAGCAGAGTGTAAATATAGCCGTATATTTATTTGTTGAAACAAGAAACTACATTTGCCCTGCCAATATCTTTTTACTGGAATATTGTAATTCTGGGATTCCAAATGTTACACAGCGTGTAAAACTAAGCTCGTTATCGGATTTTGTTAATACAAAATTTTCGTCTGTTCTAGTCTTGCATAACTGCAACTTCCACAAAACACACTCATATTTTACTTTATTTCACATTTACACCAGCGACATAAATCTGATAACCTAACAAACTGGTAACCCAGTATGACTTGTAAGACAAGTATTGCATCGAAAGAATTTCAAGATTAAAAATACTGGATTTATCTTAATATCAAATACACACCAGTGTAATGATTTTCCACAAAGTGAACTTCGTAAGAAATATGGATGTTTTTACAATTCGAAACAAAGCCCAGGAATGAGCGAGCGGGCTTGTTGTTCGAAGTTCAGAAGATGGGGCAGGGAAATTGAATACTGTTAGCCTATATTCTCGTGATAAGAAATAAGGCTATTGCTTAATTGTGCACGTGACGAAGGACGCGAATTGCGAACAGAGAGGAACAAGTCAATGCTCTATCTTACAAATTGTCGCCTCAATATTATTATTTGCACGTTTTTTAAACTGCAGGACGGTAATAAGATTTTGAATTTTGCCGGCAAAAAAATTAGCTAGTCCCCCATCTGTTTACGTTTTCACTGGGGATGTTTATAACTTCACCGGTAAGGAAATTAGCCAGTCCCCCACCTGCTCGCATTTTCACCGAAGTTGTGTATGATTTCACCGGAAAGAAAACTGGCTAGTCCCCTACCTGCTTACATTTTAACAGAAGCTATGTATAATTTCAAGTTCAAAGACGAGCATGTCAAAATACCTAAGGCATATGCTCCCTAACTTCAAGACGCCACGGGGCCATAACCTCTTTCTGTCCCTCCGTCGTCGACATCAGTGTCATATTTTCGTTCGCTTTGGAAGCTCAGGCTGACAACAGCAGCCTCTCAATGTATCTCGTCATTAATACCGCAGCTTCAGAGGACGCTGTATTGGAACCCGCTGACATGCAAGTATTGTGCCCTTCCAACCCCACATTTTTCTGCCTTCGCTTTTTCATTAGAAATACAGCTGCTGGCACCGAAATGCACTAACCGTCATGCTGATGTGATAGCACCCGGCAGCACGAACGTGTCCCCCCTGTGGCACTTGCTGTTCACCAAGTGTCCCTCATTTCGCCCCTAATATTCGCCCTCCTAAATTAACTATTCCCGGTGTGCGAGACAATACGGAAGGTAGCACCTCCTACAGTAACAAAGCACGCTTCAGTATTTTTCCTCTTATTTCTACGCAGTCCGTCATGATGGAGGTAGAAAGAAAAGTAGAGTACGCGATGCAGATCATATGACGGAGTCCCTGTTGAGAAGTCGCTGGTCGCTTGAGTGATAAATCATTGGCGTCTTCTGGTACACTGTCTTCACAACAGCCCGCCAGAGGTCCCTGTCTTCAGACAAAAGGATGCAGTCCAGATTTTTCCATTTATTTCTTCCCCCTCTCTCCTTCCATCCCCTTCTTCTGTTTATTCTCCTTGCCGTTCTTGTAGTTGTATATGTTGCTCTTGTTGTTGTTGTTGTTGCTGCTGCTGCTGCTGCTACTGCTGCTACTGCTGCCTTTTGTTCTTTTCCTCGACTGCCTTCTTATATTATTATATTGTTATTATTATTATTATTATTATTATTATTATTGTCGTCGTCGTCGTCGTCGTCGTCGTCGTCGTTATCGAGACGTAGTACCTCTGAAAGTAAGTAGGCTTTAGTTCCTACAGGTTGGACGACAACAGTCAAGGACTTTTCTCTTTAGCGCCGTGTCCGAACAGAAATTGTAACTTTCACTTAGATGAGTACGACAAGGCCGTAAACAGGTAGAAGCGCTGAGCTGACCACTGCGGATTTGAGGTTCTCACATGGGTCATTATGTTTTCTTGGATGTTACGCCGTGTCGACTGGTAAATATTTACCGAGTGTGGAAGAAGCGTGGTGCCTCCACCCTCAGAGACAGACTCCAGTCCACTCTTCTAGGACTGCTTAACCCAGAAGATGGGAGCAGTATGCTCTTCACAACTATCAGCAAATATTTACCAGTCAATACAAAGTAACATCCCAGAAGATCTGAAGCGTCAAGCTTACCGCACTTTTGAACACAACGCCGAACATAAAAATGTGTAAATGCTCTCCTGCGCTTCTTTCTCGTATGGTACACAAACAGAGGGACTCCACGTTCAATTGTTACTACTGAAAATCGCGTGATATTGTTCCGTTATATCCCCTTTAACAAGGTTCATTATTAATCCTTGATTACAGACAGGCAGCTGAAGCCGTATGCTTAATCAAACATCGAGTGGAATTACCTAGGTTTCCCCCGGTTGCATGTTTTACTGCTCGGCAAAGAGTCATCATTATCGCAATTCACCCACTTAACACACCACCTCTCTGATTCAAGATGCTCTGAGTCGTTCAAGGAAAGGGTGGGTAATGTACGAAGCCGAGAGAGAAGTGTTTTGTTTAACTACTCTGTCAAAGGCTGTGATCACACGCTATAAAGTTGGTGGCTCATGAAGGAAGTATTACATGTTACTTGCAGGAGAAAACCGAGGAACTCGGAGAAAACCGAAGAACTCGGAGAAAACCCTGTCCCATTAACACTTTGTCAACACAAATCAAGATACGTACAGGCCAACGACTAACTTCCTGGGCCCCGACACTGCATTGTCTGAAGACTATAATTCCCGAACAACAAAGTAAAATCATAATATAAACTTACTATCCCACAGTCAGCCATTACATTACATAAGATCTGTTAAAGATAATGTGACGCATTTCGGGGACTCCGTTTTGACGTTCGATCAGAGACCGACAGTCCTGACTTGATGTTTTGTGAACCGTTCTTAGGTTATTTTTTGGATATGCATCAGAAAACACACTGCGTGAAGTAGAGATACGTGCCAGTTGCAGAAATATCCCCTTGATGTACCTGTAAGTAAAGGAAAATTCGTGTCTGTGTAGCCAACGAAGAACTGCGTTTGGCACTAGATGGACGTAAGTGGTCAGCTTCCTTCTGTACCCGCTTTGTCCCTGGAGAAAGAGATCCTCTTACTCACTGAACAGGGGGGTCCCCATGTGGGTTTGAAAAAGGGTCTGGACGATTTAGAGAAATGAAAAATATTTTACCCCTGCCGGGAATGGAACGGCGACTCCTCAGCTGTCCAGCCCGTACGAAGTCACAACTCCGAATACGGTATCCCTGACGTGTCTGTCTAAAATGATACAAGACTCCAGCCCTTGTCGAAACTTCGCTCGAAGTGACAAGGCTGCCACAGTCTCGCTTTCCTTTCACGAAACCTGACAATTTGGTATGAAAACAGTGTCACTGAAAGGAATTGTTTCTGCGACTCAATCTTTACTGAACAGGAATCTTTCAATATTGACTATGTATTTTATTGCTGTGTCGCCATAAATATGAATCATGACTAACTCACTACACAGAAATATTCATCGCAAGTTCCCTGTCGTACTTAAGCCCATCAGACTTGCTTTGTAGAAGAATATATCTCACGAATAAAGCCTTCAGCACTATCCGCATGCATGTTGTTTGAAAGAAGCAATACAGCAAGTAGTACGTCCCAACTTCACAGAAACTTTGAAGGCTGTAAAACGGAATTTCATTATTCCATTCCGATAAGTAATTTCCCAGGAAACAAAAGGCGGGCAATAGGTTTCACACTGAGAAGTGAAATTTTACTTCTCACCTGTAGAATCACATTATATGCATAAATAATTATACCTGTAAAAAAGATTTAAGTTTGTGTCTACACGAAATGATGCGTCTAATACAAATCATTTTGTATGTGAAGCAATTTTGTACTTATGAAATTTACAGTATGGCGTACGGTAAATAAACACTCGCTTTTTAATGGAAACCAAAGATTCTTTACCGTTTCCGCACGAGTCCGCTACTAATCCACTTGCATTCAGTACACATCCTAACAGTCTTCCTTGTCTGTTATTGTTAATGTATATTAAAATTTCGCCTGCAACTAAGTTTAGCGAGTGATCTCTTTACGTCAATTATTCTTACTGAGTTAGTACATACAATTTTACCTAGCCCAATTGTGCTGCATGCCCCATCCACATTAGCGATCCTCCCTGAAATGTCACTGCAATAATATCACAGAAAGAAAATTTATGAAACTTATCATACAGTTTTCTGCAGCGTAATTTTGTTTCCTCTCTCTTAGGTTCTCAGTACTCTTTTCTCAAAATAAATCTGCTTTTCAATTTCACAACACTAATTAATGAACAACTGTGGTTAGTTATTTAAAATTATGTATTACAATAGTACACACATGGATTTCAAGCTGTTAATGAAACTCTTTCGATGTGTTTCAGAGTACCGCACAAAAGGCTACTGACCTTGTTCCATGATAGTAGTTATGTAAATGTTGTTAGGCGCATCAAATTAGATAGCGAACGTCACACGTACACTACAAACTCTGCATGTGCGTTACGTACGTACAAGCACAGCTTTCAGAGAGTGTTTGTGAACACGTGGATGCAATAACTTAGTGCCGACGGCTCTTGCATACCGCCGTAAGTAATTAGGCCTACACGCAGCAGTGTGTTAAGAAGCCTCACTCACACACACACACACACACACACACACACACACACACACACACAGACACACGCACGCACGCACGCACGCACACGCGCGCGCACACACACACACACAACTTCACGTCATTGCTCTCAGAAACGTTACGAGACAAAATACCAGGCTAAGATGCAGGAGACTCACTGCAAACTAAGAATATGGCGTAAGAAATAAAGAAGAATATATTAAATTGGGAACACCATACAAATATAACACAAAATAGAGTAGGAGTACAAAAATAAGAATAATAATCATAATAATAATAATTATTATTATTATTATTACTAATACTACTACCATCGCCGCTACCACTGCTACTACTGCTGCTGCTGCTGCTGAAGGCCCATAAGCCCATGGAAAGATCAGTTCCAGAAAATCTGGATATCGAATGAGCTTTCTGAATTGGAAAAGAATAAGAATCCTTTGAATACTTTTTCATATTGTTCGAGATATTGCGTTGATAAATATTGTTACCAGAGCGAATAAGCTACATTATCTTCGTCTCCAAACTAGACACAGTGAAAGTCCAATACTGTGTTCGGCATCATAGATAGTATTTCTGCAGAAATGCACCCAAGTACGACGTGCCGTGAAGCCTCACAGGCTCAGTATCAAATATTGTACCCACGTGACAACGACAAACATGTTGAAGTTCCACAACCTGCTATATGTGTAGAAGTTACAGTGTGCAGGCTACGGTAAGTATGCGTCCTACATAAAAGCACACCACGTCCGCCCATTTACTGCGCTTCGTTCCTGTGGGCGTCTGGCTACTGTTTCACTGTTACGTTTTCATGCAGTATGAAGAGATCCATATCAACTGTTTGTTCGTTCCTAGCATATGTTTAATGCAGTCCGCAAACAAACATGTTCGTTTGGCAACCGTGTCGTGCATCGTATAATCACTATGTGACTTCACGGGTACAAGTGCCAACAACACTGCTCAGTGGCTACACCGCTGGTCTATGCTTCACAGTTACTCATCACAAACGCGCCTTCCTTTGGTACGACTGGACGTTCTCATGGTGGTTGAACATGAAGAATGCTGTCATCTTGGACGTAAGACCGCGTGGTCTGGTAGAAATTAACCGACGTTCCAGAGGAATTTGCTGCATACATCTGCGAGGCTGTAGAGAAGTCGCTGAATTTCTACTATCTATATGATACCACACCTAAGAAAGAGTATTCTACAATTTATTTTGTATTTAAGTACAGTTAACTGAAATAAAAATTTGGGCGAACAATGGTGTAGTTCAGTAGCATCATGCATATTGCAAATACAGATATTTAAAGAACAGAAACCCTTATGTCATTATAAAATTTGCTGAAATGTTATAAATAGTAAGTACTTTTATTTCTGTACAGCTACAGACTTCGTAAATAAAGTCGAGTGAGTCAACTTTTATGTTCCTGACGCAACGAAAGTGAAGACTACGTGCAGGCACTCAAGAAATTACCTACTTTTACGGAAATCGAAATTTCACTGACACAGCAACTCAGTTGTCTGAGCAACTGCAAAAAGGCCCATTAGAACCTTACATTTAGGTTTCGTCCTTAGAAGCTACCTACTGGAGAGTAGGGGGACGGTATATATTTTGGACAATTCATTTAGTTTTCATTTTTTGGCTTGGAAAGAACAGGTCAGTTGTAAGGAGATTTATATGACAGCCGGTGAACAGGAAGTCAACAGAGTTTACGGTAGTGAAAGTATGCTAGACAAAAAGCCATTACTTCTTTAACTTAGGACAAGAGTTTATAGCTGGACAGAGGGTGACAACTGATACTTTTACACTGGGGTAAGGCACGACTGTTAATGACACAACACAGATTACAGGGGATTTTCACTTCGCTTTCCAACGTCAGACACACAGAGATTTTTAGGACATTTACGAAATACGTTAGCTAACCTGGGTGGACCAATCAGAGTTTAGGATTTAAAACATTCAAAATTAAACCTATGGGAATTTGGAGTAGTTTTGCAAGGAGCCAATCAGGTTAGCAGCAATTTTGGAAAGGGTTTTTAATTTCAGGAATTTTAGGCAATGCTTATTTGGGGGACGCGGGGACTTGCAGTTTGAACTTTGAAAACATTACACAAGAAATCATTCCATTTCGGACTTTCACTAAATTGTAATTATAAACTCCTAAGTATTTGTGCGGAAATTATTTACCAAGTGATATGTTGGATTTGATGAGATTTGATTTAGTGCCGTTCCTTTCTTGTGTTTATAAGAATCTGCATCTATAAATAAGTACAGTGAAATTAGTGACTACAACCTGTGTGTTAATCAAGTGGTAGTTTATCTGGTACACTTCGGGTCTTCTGAGATGCCAGACGAATATTCCCAATGAGAAATGTCTCATGTTCTATCGATGCAAAAGCGAGCGGTTGCACCATATCTATATCCAACACAGTGACAATCTACAGTGATCTACAGTGATAATACCATCATACCAAGGAACAGATATTCTTCCCTTAAGGTTTCCAAAAGATGTTCTCCTGTTTGCTCCGTATGTCAACGCCCAATTTCATGCTGTGTGCCCCACCAATTTATTCGCGCCTTAAATCACCCAAAGGTTAGTTGGCGCAGCGTACAAACTATAAAATTTCTTTCCGTGTAATTTTTTCCATCCTTCTCTTAATTTGAAAATCAGTATTTCCCTCAGCATTCTGTTCTAAAACCATGTAAATAAGCCCTCAATCGAAGCCAGTAATATTAATACTTTAATGCATAAAAACATATTAAACAATTTACTTCGTCATTCAAATGCTGAATATTTTCGCCTGCTCTACTCTAATGGGGACTTTATTCGATTTTATTGGTACTGGTAGAACGATATAAATCTAATAAGTGCGTAACATATGATACATGCGTAAACACTTTAATGATGACTGTGTATTAAGCTGAGTATGTGACAGCAATAGTGGTAAACTAATTATCTGTACTTATTACATATACAGCCTTGCTGTATTAAACTGTAAGGCTTATTCTAGACGCTACAATTGTAGGGTTGCACAATTCGACAAATGCGCTAGATACGAGCCCGAAATGTCTTTCTCCTGTGACGACACACGTGAATGTCAAGCATCCGCCATAACTCGGGAATTAAGGGGGTCTTGTGCCTGCGAAATTCCCGACATCTGCGAACTTCATACATTTGCAATACGTCCAGACGTCTGATATATTTATGTTCTTTGATTTGTAATAAACGTCAGTTTCTGAAGTTCTGACACCTGCCATGAAAATTGTTTTGAAGCCTTTACGTCCCACATAAATGTGGCATTTGTAAAGTTATGTCTGCAACAAACCTTAAAGTTTTCTCTGTGCACCCCATGAATTCATATGGGGGACTGGAAGTGCAGCTACGCTCATTTCTATCGCCGACACGAGATGAAGGCGTGTGGTCTGCTTCACGAATTGGCCACTTTACTCCCAGAACGACAACCCCTGGTACACGTTGGGTACGAGGGTGGATGAACAGGAGAGCAGGTCTTGACTGTTTGAAGAAGCGAAAATCTACCACACAATACCGGCAATCGAACTACGATTCCTCGGTCAGTCAGTATATATCATACGTTATTCCGGCTCCTCCGCAATAAACACTGCGTTTGCAAATTTTCTTGGCCTGCAATAAAAGTAACTTATGTTACGTTCTTATGTCTGAAGTAAACCTGGAATTCTGAAGCCCTTAAGCTTACATGAACCAGATATTTCTGGAGTACTTACATCTAAAACAGACCTGATATTTCTGAAGTCCCTAAATCTGAAGGAACCTGGTATTTCTGGAGTTCTTACATTTGAAATTAACCTTTTACTTCGCAAGACCTTACTTGTTCAATAATCCTTCTACTTATGAAGCACTTAACTCCTAAATAAACCTCGTATCTCTGAAGTTCTTACATCTGAAATACACCCAGTCCTCACACCTGAATTAAACCTAGTATTTGTGTTGTTTTAACCTACGTCTGAAACAAATCCGGTGCTTAGAGGCAGTGGAGGGGACACATTTCTGATTTCTGCAAAAAAAAACACGTTTGTTTCAGTTTCTGCACCTGCAATAATGTGTCATGTTTTAACGTAAAGTGTCAGCCATAAATATAAGAGTTGAGGAAGGGGTGTAAGTGGGTCACTAGTCTCACAGTGTAGAGCTGCACAGCATACTTTCCTGAAACCGTACACATTCACGACAGCACAAGGTCTTCCTGGACCTAATACTGACATATAAGACGTGTTCCCTCCGCAGCCACACATCCACACGCGTCATGGAATCCAAGCTTCGCTGTTTTAATCCTGAAATGCCGACACGTATTGTACAACGTTACCACGCACGTGTGGAGCTAGCAACCTATGCGTTTTTTTTTTAAATTTCAGTGAGTAGAAATATTTATGTTTTTAACTTAATATTTCTGTTCCACTGGATCCCAACGCAAAGGAAATACAAGCAGCTTAAAACGGCGAAACCATTATTAAACTGCAATTTAATCCGCAGCGTATCATATATTGAAATCCAGTCTTTGAAAGTTATATTACAAATTTTGACATTTTGCACAGAGCTTAATACATTAGGCCAAAAATCTCCTGAAAATCCCCCGCATCATTACAGCAGAGACAAAACATGACTCTCCGGAAATATAAGGATATATAATACTGTATTTACAACTGCTTTTACTTATCAATATTACTGCGTAAGTGACGTATTGCAGAACCCCGACCACATCCTATCTCTCTGAAACAAGAAGCGAATAAGGCAGCATATCTGCGGCTCCTCAATGTCTTGCACCATTGCGATTGTACTGAAACACAGCAGAGGGGCTCTTAATTATTTAATAATGTAAAATACAAGTAAAGGCTCTGGGGTACTGTAGAACCCTTCTATGTATTCAGGGTTAACAATTTATGTCCTCCCACTGAACATAACCGGAAAGAGTAAAATGCAACTGCCATCTTCCTAAAATGTTCGCTGATCGCCATATGAACGCGTGTAATTTGTAATTGTCTTCAATGCTCATGTTTATTTTTATTTTGGTAACGATCTTATTCGACCAGTCTGATTTTCTCACTTCGTCTTTACTGATATCGGACACCGACTGTTCGATGAACAGAAGGGTGGAGTGGAAAAGGGGCAATAAAAATTGGGAATAGATTAACCGAGGCAGATTGTCCACTACGAATGCCAACCCTGATACATGATTATTGATGGAACGAAACAAAACGAAAACAACAGAAAAAACAAGAAAGTATGTAAACAGTTCAGGTAGGGTAAACGAAAAAGCAACGTAAAATGCATGAAATACAAAAGAAATAGACAAATTAGTAGATTAAAAGAGTAAAACGTTGATAGAAAAATAACAGATCATTCTTTTTTGTGAAAAATTACCAAATAAAAATGGTGGTACGGAACAGATTTCAAAAACCCAGATTACTTTACGACTTTCATTAAGGGAAGGCTACCGAAGGGTTACGCCTTGCTGCACAAATAATTACCACACAGTCGGACACTTTACAAACAGTTCTCACACATCAGTTTTGTCTGTGAACTATCGTGCCAAACGTAGCACTTGCTGACCTCTGCCGCGTGAGAGAGCAGCCTGCCCTTTAGACATCAACACGTCATATGAAGTCCCACAGTTCGGAATTTACAAAACCTTGTGCAATGAAACATGCGTCTCTACACCACAGTTTACGGGAACACATTCGCAGTGTTGTTTGGATGTAACAATAAACTCGAGTGTTACTCTGGCTATAAACAGTTGCCATTCGCAGGTGAACTGTATTGTACTATAAACAAAGGGTAATTAAATGTTACTGCAGGAACCAATACAAACGCCGGAACACTTATGAAACATTGCAAATCGGGACTACATTACTATAGACTGTAGCTTTGTCGTTTACGACATTTTGCAGGTATAAATATTATTTTATGACCAAAAAGTATTTTAGAATTCCGGCTTTATATTCTAACCGGTTGCGAGAATCGTAACACATTTTCATGATTTTTAAAATTCGTCTCAGTCACAAATAAATACATAAATATACATATATATGATGAACAACACTGGATTGCCTCTCGACTATTGCCACAGCATGTTGCCACAATTTCGGGCGTCACATTTCGTTTTATGTACTGTTTATTACTCACACCACTCTGAAAATAAGATTTTAGCAAAGAGCATTAGAAGCGTAACTCTAGAGAAAAAAACGTTATAAATGTGTTACATAAATCATTCGTTTTCTCAAAAATGAACTGTTCATGGAAGAACAGCTCCTATGTATTGGTAGTTCAGATGCATTACACTCACACGCCATCAAAGCTCAGTAATGCGTAAAATATTAGGAACAGAGAGCGAAGATTAACGACATTACTCGAAAATATCGTCCAATGCGGAGTTTTGTAATTATTCTTTGTACAACATACCTTATGTAACACCTTCGCTTAGTTTCTTAAATTAATTTGTATACATAATTCACATAAATATGTCCTTAAAGCTGTCAATCAAGAGCTGTTGTATATAAACTGGCTCCGTACATTTCACTGTACTAGACTGCTTAATTTCCTGAAAAAATTACCATGCAGTGAATTCCATTGTCAGTTGTTCCCTTCATTTTAAAACAAGGTTGAAAAATGTTGACATGTGTGCATTATACTAAGAGCTACCGAGTGACAGTGTTTGAATAAAACAAGCAGCACCATATCCGTTTCGAGCTTCCTGTCCTTCCGACTCAGTTCTGTACGGCTGTCGGTCTGACAGAGCAACTTCACAGCCAGTAACCAAGTCCACACCAAAAAAGGCTTCACCACTCATGGATGCAGCCTGCGCCTAAATATTATGACTGTCACTTCCGTTTACGAGATGGCCGTTATAGAAACGATAGAGAAATAACCAGATTGCTTATTTGTTATGTCACCCTTAAGAATGTACACTCACAGTGGGAATGTTCTATTATTTACCAGTGTGGCGAGTACAGTAACTCCAGGTAATGCATATGCATAGAATCAAACTCAGGACAGCTAAAGATTTAGACGAAATTAAAGGCTCAAAATATACATCTCAAAACAGATGTCAAAACAGCCCGAATCTTCTACGGAAGTTTCTGACCTTATCAAGTTAATAAAAGTGCAAAATGATTCCAAATAAGTTTAGCTTTACGGGTCTTTGGAATCTAAAAATGAGGGCTTGAATGGGCAAAAAATGCATAAAGGTATATGGAGGCATTTTCAGCTGAATGCTATTGATGCTTGAAAACATTTGTTTCAACATTTTGAAGCCGCTGATCCCTCTCTCTATATACATAGCTCCCTCGAGAAAATCGACATTGCTCTTAAACCGCTAACAAAGCTGATTGAGGCCTGCAATAAAAGCCTACAACAATTTTGGTAAATACTAGATCGTGTGTGGCTTTTCAATTGGGACTCAGAATTCAACTGTCAACCGCTTTAACTTCTGCGCCGCTTTGAAGGGAGGAAATGCCATAGTAAGTCGAGAATCGTATTTCATCTTCAAAATGTTACGTTAGCGTTAGAGTTTGGCGTTTTAACTCGAACTACAACCCAATGGGAAATTTTGTGTAACATCCTTAATAAAGTGAAGAATAAGCGACGCTTGTATCGCTGCTGCACAAGCGAGATACCAAATGATACATTTAAATGAAAGAAACAGACTGGCACGGACCACTCTTTGTCTCATACAACGCGCTGAACGTCATGTAGCCTTCACAGTGAGAGGCAGAGATGAAGATCACGGGATTAAAATTTGTTTGCATACAAGATAAGCCTAACTGTGGACACGTATTATCACAAGAGGTGACATAAAACAAAATGGTGACAGAAAGCTCCGAAGATTGTTTCTGAATTTCCGTTTGATCCAGTCACAAGCCCATGGAACAGAAATTTGTCGTAACCCACACAATTCTACACACTGAGACTCCCGCATTATCAGACAGTTGGATTACAAACACACATTCTGCAAGATGTTGTGTCCACAAAAATTTGCTTCTCCTTACATATTCTTAAAAACCTAACATGCTTAAGTGCTGGTCTACTAAGAATCTGTCAAGTTTTTCTGTTTCCTGTAAAACTGAATAGCAGTGGGTTATGACATGCTGATGTTTCATGAGCGATATATCATAAAGACGCTGATTTTTCGCCTGACAAAATCAGTAACACGGAACTTAACACACCGGAAGTTTCAACAATACTTAGCATGCTTGTCAGCCCAATGATAACGAATCACACATCCGGTGACCCCTACCGATAGAAGTTAATCTTAATTTAACAGCACAGTTTTACATCAAAACATTAAGCGAACTTGGCAAGATGTGCATACAGTAAATGCGCTTGCAGAAATCATACGTTACCCATCTATATGCTGTAGTTCTGGAACCGCCAGATACCTATTCAGTAACTTTTTACAAGTCTTGTACCACCGGAACGCAGCTCAAATTCCTACGTCTTCATTTCTTACAGATAGTAAAAACAACACCACCACCAACAACAACAACAACAACAGCAGCAACATGGCGGCGCAAGAAGGGGTGGAGTGGAACCACCACTGGTTCAACTTCCGAAACTCAGTAACCCTAGCAGCCGGTAACATTATTTGTAAGAAGATTTGTATTTAATACAAACAACAATTTCATGACGCGGATTCGGTGCAGTTAAAAGCATTTGGAATTTCAAGATAAAATGAAAGCATTGTGACCGAAGTTCCCTTGCCAGGCCTGGTTCGAGTCCAGCCTGTGAGACGAACAATAATAATGTGTGTGGCAAAAGGGTTCAACTTCCTCACCCCACTGCACAAAAAGACAGGAAACCCTCTGACCGGGGAAAACCGGTGGTCTGAATAGAGCTCTCAGCAGGGATAATTGCCCCAATGTTTGCAAGTTCGAGACTTGAGGCGGCGATGCTGAAGGCCAACATCTGGCCAGCTCCGGCCACTGCATTTGTGTGAGTCGACACTTTGTAGTGTCATACATTCATTGCAAGAAGGGTATGAAAGGGTTACCCTCTCGACAACTACGTGGTCTTACCAAGGAGCTAATCCTCCTAGTAAGCGCGGAACCATAAACCCAGCGTTCAGGGTCCAAACAACGACGGAAGGCACGAACCCCCACTTGGAAGGAAACAGGTTGCGAGAGCGGTTGTTAAACAGACTGAGTACTGTTTAGAAGGTCGCTGTGAATCTTGGTTCAATAGAGGTCAGGAGAGACTAGTGACAACTCTAAGTGTTACTATATGTACGTCATGTAATGTCTAAAATAATAAATAACGTACAATTTAAGTTACCTACATGATTCGATGAGTACACCCCTGTGTCACATGAGATAATCGACAACCGAGCTGAATAAAGAAGAAAGTCGGTTGCGGCATATGCAAATTCTGTGTACTAAACCATGCACTTCACCTTCGAATCGTTTCTACCGAGGCTGCTGCTATTCTAATTACGTCCCTGATGTCTGACACTGCCTTTCAGAATACAGACAGCGATTTTTGTCACAGTTCACAGGTGAGCTAGCACAGTGAAATCCAGTTCTCCAATCACCCTCGAAATAATCTCAAAAGTTGATTCCGTTTTAAATAATTAATTACGCTGGAAATTACAAAATTCTCGACAAAAAATAACTGTTTGTTAGGAACTACTTATTGTATATTTTAACAACCCTGCCCGACCACAGCGAGAGTAATTATATTTAATTCATTTTGTGAACTAAAATGGTTTTTCTTGATATTAGGTGACCACTTGTCACTCGTCATACGAACTCCTCATACACTGTAACCATACGAGTCAAGATAAATCCACAAGAACGGCCTACGTAGGCCTACCATCAAACAAAACTCAACGCTAACTACAAGTCACATCCTTCTCGACAAACTGTTGCAGTTGCGAGTACTGGTTTTGCCAGCTCCAGGACTTAAACTGTCGCAAGAGCTTAAGGTGACGTCTTTAATGAGTGTGCTGATTCGGTAACAATCCCGATTAACGACTTCAGTCGAAATTATACTAACGGTTTTGGCAAGTTATTTGTTACGTGGAAAAGACAAAGTCGATAGGAAAGAAAGAAAGGAAGAAAGAAAGAAGGAAGAAAAGCAAGGAATGAGAAAAAGCGTGGGTTTAAAATGTACTGCATAAAAAGAATTTCCAGAATTCATTAAAGTAAATTTATTATGGCCTCTCTCTTTCCTTTTAACCTCTATATATTTTACCAATGTTGGAATACCTGTTCAGTGCTACTGTATATCTGTTTCTTTTGTGTGCCATAAAATTACGCCAAGATCAAGAGCGGGGGAGAAAATTCTTCAGTCATGATAATAAATATACTGTACTTTTCTTTGGTAATTACTTTTCGTGTTACCAAATGTGCGTTTTAGGATTTTGTTCTTGCGTAATTTTAAATTAAAAACAAACAAACGCTCACGAAATTGCCCAAATATTGCGACAGATTACCTCATTTTCATTAACCGTACCTTCCTGGCTGGAATTCATTTTCGGCGAATTTTAATCCAGTGCATTTGCAATTAAATCCCTAATATAATATAGGCCCATTAACAGTAGATGCCATTGACACACAGTAAATAACATTCCCGATTATAATAACAAATGTCAAACACGTTTGCCAAAAAAATACTTATTCAAGCCTGCGCCAAATGTGCCCACTGAACGCAAAGTGACACAGCATACCTTAGACAATCATCTGTATGCATGTTTCATTCTGGAAAACAGAATTACCGTGACTGTATAAGCAAGCTGACAAAACAAGCTGATCTGCCTAAAACAAGAACTTTATTCCTTGTCAAAAAAAAAACTCACTTCTGAAACGTATGTTGCGGGTCTTGATCCGCGAAAGACCTATTCCACTTAATTATACGACCCAGAACACGGAAAACAATTGCCAAGATCCGCAGGGTGTCTTAAGGCTTTATAATAAGCGTAGTTGTATTTCGGCAAGTTCTTATTCTTGACTTAGAGATCCCTTTCGATTTCCTGCAAGTCTTAGGGAACTAGCAGCCCCGAACACATTACAGCAACTTTGTAATACGCTGTTTACGAATATAATCGCCGCTGTTTCTTCTGATAACCACGCGATACAAATACAATCTGCGCGCAAAATTCACAATTTCTATCTCACAGCATGCAGTCACACAGTTATCACTCGGCAGTAAGAGGTTAATCGAACGTTCACATAATACGGTCATATTAAGCGCACGCTTAAACGTAAAGGAAACCCCATTCTGTATGCCTCCTTCCGATACCAACACGTGAGGATCGTATGGCTGAATCCCACCTATATCACATTTTTCTGCCGGACATGACCATGAGTTTCGTTCACCCGTGCTTCGTGTTCGTACACATTCAAATTTATCTTTGTTCTGCCCACTCAAGTTCACGTCTTCTTACCCCCTTAAGGTCCCTACGGTCCACAACTGCGCCTCCAGCTTCCATGTGTTTTCCTTCCACTAGACGTTCTGGAAAATGTTCAGCCCATTTGCTTTTCCAATACGAGTGACACATACGCTAAATATTTCATGCTCCTTAAGATAACAGGCCCAAAAATGATTAAACTTTTGGCAAGGTAACTATTGCCCTTCGATTGTTTGTTCATCTTTATGACGCAATATTTTTTTTTATATTTAGGCTGGGGTTGCTACTGTATGACTTGCATGTAAGGACAAAATGAATTCTCTAGATACAAAGGCATCATGCAAAATGTAGCTTCACATCCTCCACATCCCCTAACTGGCCAGCAATATGTGCACTTTCCACGTTAGAAGCAATGTCAGAGCGCACACAAACACAATACCTGAATCGTATCGCACTCTCTTTTCCTTAAATTCCGAAAAACAAAGTCATACAAGAGCCTTAACACTTGCACCTAACAGGCCTACGCTGTATCTCCGTACAAAACACAGCCAGTCTTCGTATCACTTTTACCCAAGCTTCTGAGTGAAGAAAGATAAAAGAAAAATTAAAAATACGAAAATGGTAATAATCCGTACGGAGAGTCCCTTACAGCTAATATAGATTTATCGATGAACTCCAAGTGAATTTTACAGAAATTTTTCTCTCTCTCGTCCCGTCTCCTCTTTTCTTCGACATCATTTAGCAGAGATTGGTTGTTACGAAATGTATAAATGGAAGAAATCTTTGTAACAAAAGGCTACAGACATACGCCTTCAGAAGTGATATTTAAAGAAGCGTGGTCGTGTTAAAATCAGAAGCTGGAAGAAACATGAGAAAGAAAGAAGAACATTGAAGTCGTTTTGTGCAATTTGCCCATAAAAAAAACTGAAAAGGATATATATATAT
The DNA here is from genome assembly GCA_013340265.1 of Coptotermes formosanus. Lineage (NCBI taxonomy): Eukaryota > Metazoa > Arthropoda > Insecta > Blattodea > Rhinotermitidae > Coptotermes > Coptotermes formosanus. Next base: position 4,349,197 of record BLKM01011744.1, read on the forward strand.
ATATATATATATATATATATATGGCAAATAATAGTTAGGGTCATCGTATCTCCATCTGCTATTCAACTTAAACCATTTCTTCTCTCTTAGACATTCCAAGGTTCATTAAAAATCCATCGAATCATTCTTGAATGGCAGGCACAGGATGAGGATCACGGAACCAAGTGCTATGGCGTATGACAAGTTGGTACACTGAAGAGTCACAGCACATCATTCATGTTGTTTTTGCTTTCGTTGTCGAACGTACAACTGTTTGAAAAGAAGTGTGTTTCAGACACGATCGGCAGATTTACACAATTTCAAGCTAAAAACGCCTGAAGAAAGAAATGCAATACGACTTGTCATGTCCGCGTAATGGGAAGTGTTATGAACCGATTTCATCGGTGCATCAACGCTGATGGACGATATTTAACGGGTGTTGTTTTTAAGAGCAACTTCGTTGCAAACGTCCTCAATAATGACAAACATTTTTTCTTCCAATTCACATTACTTTGAATAAATTTTAATGCACTTTTGTCAACTAGTGCGTCTTTAACAATGCTGAATGAAAGCTGCTCCCTCCTTTATTACGAATATATCCAGAGCACAACAGTTCGTTCAGTCCACTTAACAATCGTAACACTTAATATAAGTATAATGTGTTTTGGACGCAAAGAAATGTGTGTTTATTCTGAAACTTCTGTTCCACATACGTTTTGCTCCTATAATAACAGTCGGTAAACACTAATGATTTACCCTAATCAGCGCAGAAATGTATGTAGGTCCTCATTATCTGCTTTTTGTCCTGTTTTAACCGATAAATGCAGCAAGGCCCCTCCACATAATTTCAAGGGAATTTCTTATTTATCCTCTACTTGCTGCATGTGGACACTAGGATGGACAGACAGACATAGCAAGTCTAACAGGTGCAGTTGTAAAGCTTGGCGTTTTGCACGTGCCAAGAAAAACGATCACAAAGACAATATCGCTGTTACTGCCAGTACTAATAACGCTACTGCTACTTCTTAAACTATTTTTACTACCTCTGCTAATTATTATTCTTACTCTTACTCGACAGTGATTATTTGTTTAGTTCGTTGACGTAGATCCGCAGTAACATAATATTCTTCTATTTGATACTGATACCCCTTTTTCATGTATCGGTTTGTGTTTGTATATAGTGAAGATTCAATAGAATGTTTCCTGACTTTACAAGAAACTAATACAAACTGATGGGCATTGCTGTCACCTTCAAGCTGCTGTGGTTTCCACCTACAGACAATCAACGTGACCACCACTTCATTTTATCTGTTTCATGCACTATTTCTCATGCGCGATTGCAGCAATGTAAATTGAAATTGAGGGCCATCAATAATTCCGTATCTCCCTAGGTAAATCGCCAATTGCAAATGTAATAGTGAAGCTATGATAACTCCTCTAATGAAAACTGAAACACACGGGACCTCTCCTCCATTTTACTGCAAAGGGTCACAATACGACAAAGTTATCAGAGAAAATCTTTCCTAGAAGTAAAAAACATAAATTTCCTTATGGGTGTTACCCTCTACTAATAAAAAGAAGAGCCAGGAAGAGCTAAGTTCTTCACTATATGTAAAGGTTAAATTATAACTTGTTTCATATTTGAGAAATGGATTTGATTTACATCCTAGAAGTCAGCTATCTTACGTGGCACTTCGAATGTCTTCCCCGATTCCGGCGGAATATCAGCCAGACTTCAGGTTGTTAATCATCACTGTCTTATTTTCAGCGAAACTTTCCCAGTCGCGTGAGCTGAATCGCAACCGTTTCACAGTTACGTAGTCACGATGAACGTACTGTATGTTGCGCCAGAACGCAAGTACGTAGGAGACTAGGTGGGGAGCTGTCCCTCCTGCACCGACTACTCGTATGCACAAACGAACCTGTTCTTAAACCCCACGTTTTGCTTTCCGTATGCGTACGTAGCTCTTCAGTACGACAGCAGCAGCAGTACGTACAGCCAAGATCCTAATTTGCGTCCCAACATAAACGGAGAACCAGTACTTCAACATAAAATTATTCGGAGCTCTATTAATTTGGATAAGATAATACGATCATATCAGATTTTCATAGAATTAAGTATCCAGTTCAGACTAATTGTTAAGCCTATATGGTATGGAGATACTCAGAAATGTAAGAGCACTGATTCAAACTTCAACCAACTTCCTATTTCTTTACATAATTAAACCACAGTTTCGGAAATAATTTCTGTTTCCATTGCCTGGCGCTCTGCTACGGTTAATACAGTCTCGACTGCATTTGTAAGAATTAAAACAACTTCATATCTTTGGTATGCTTTATAAACTTATTTCGCCGTGTATGCTGATTACCTTTCCGGAGATCAGCGATTGATAGGCTAATGCACTTTAAAACTGCAACAATAATACGTGCATCTCATTCTTTCATGTATGAAGAGAAACTTAAAAAAAAATTTGGACGTCTAGGAAACTGAAAATGTAACTCCATTAGTCCACAATAGTTCGGGCTGTGTGGCCCGCGTTCTCGTAATGGTACAACCTTCAAAATGTTCATATCGTCAACGTGTGTCCACTGCATACCATGGATTCCTTCCCCACGACGGCTGCACCTTTAACTTCAACTCTCGGCCAAGCGCCCTGCTCTGTAGGTGCATTGCCTACCCTGATAAAATAGTCTAGTGGGTCCCACGCGAAATCCGATTCATTCGCGTCTTAGCACCTCCAGCCCACCACCCACAGTTTACGATGCCATACACAAATAATTAGTAATGCAAGTAGTAAATTATTTATGGTATATCAAGTACATTAGCTACTTAAAAATTTTCATTTACCTAAGGATTACTGGAACTCCTTCGGTCTGCGGCCGGTGACGGATTAAAGAATAACTATCTCTCTCACCTACAGTGCGTGTGTGCGTGCGTGAGTGCGTGTACGTTGGTGTACAGTCGTGTCAGTACAGAAAGCTGCATGGGCGTTTCCTCCCATCTGGGGTGCAAATCAACGCTTAGTGGAGCTCTGCCTCTATGCCTTTAACGTATAACATTTTAGCATCAAGTAACCTTCAGTTTATCTCTCTTCACTGCGGTATACCGAACAGTACCCATGCCAAATTTACAATCCAGTAATTTTGAAAAGAAGCTTCAGAGATCGAGACATCATGGCGCTCTGTCTCCCACTAACGTGCAAGAAAAAAGTTAGGTTACCCGTCAAACGACTTTCCTTCTCTAAATACTTAGTCCTTTGTAACATATACAGGCATTATATTTGTATTTTGAAATGACCCTTACAGTTTGATGAAGGATTTTAGAATTACAGCCTAGGGCACTGCTACAAATTTAATTCGAAAAACACTGACTCTGCAAATGTCGACTCGGCACACTTTCCACTGCCGTTTATTACTCCTATTTTCTGCTCACGTTCATAACCATTTGCTTCACATAACTACGCATCTGACACATATAATGGCAGAATGGCAAGCTTTAGCCCTCATACACACACCTGAATGTGTTCTGTGTGTTGGTAAACAGAGATTCTTCTTGATTTTCATCATTCATCGCATACAGTACAGCACAATTTGTTTTACTAGTGGATATTTCAAAATATTAATAAATAATAAGTCTGCAAACGCTTTCGACCCATAGTGTTGAGCGTAAAAGCACTGTGGTTATGATAATGGCTCACTTTAGTGACTGGTGTGCTAAACCACACACTACATTCACTTGGGAACCCTGCATCGATTTCCCTTAAATGTCGTGATTAGTTGCGCTCACTTAAATACCAGGCAAATTCTGGGGGAGAGAAAATTACCAGTATGTCAGCATTAACGAGGGAAGCACAAAATTCTGTTAACCAGACATAATTTTAACGTTTTTTCCAAACGTGACCGAAGCATTATGTTAGGGTACAGCCACGGCTGTCAACACAAACAGCGAGCGATTAAATGGAGAAAATCCCTTTGCTCAGATCGAAAAAATTAGACGAGAAAGTCGTAAAAAATAACAAAATCCGCTCACTTGGCCGGAATAAGTCACCATGAAGTATATATCGTATAAAACCCAGTCATAATATTTACAGCAGCAAATTCCTATTATCTAGTTTCCGTCAGATTTAAATTATTGGAAACTCAGAAGCTGAAATTTCTGTGTCAACCGCTTTCCTCACCTGGTCATATTAGGCCTGTGGTCGTATAGCAATTTTATTGATGCCGTGTACTAATTTTACGTATAAAATTTTCAACTGCTGTAGGCCTTCTTTTATGAATTAGAGGCTTTTCTTGAGTCCTTAACTTCCCTTTAGGGCCTTCTTCTTTTCCTTTTCTATGTTTCCCTCACGAGGAACTTACTTGTTAGGTCAGCTGCTGCACTTTACAAAGACGAGGATGGGAATTGGCACTGCGCAAGGGAATGCTGGAGGAGCGACGTATGATAACTTCAGTTACCTGTGTATGTCATAACATTTTCCATTTTCCGTGTATTACACAATTACATAAGTCCAACAAACTGCACTTGCAGTCAATTCGCGTATTTTATTATTTACGTATTATTTTCCCCTACATATTTGCGCTCATCTGGGCCATCACCAGGTAGAATTATCTCTGTTAAGATGACCCCGATAAACGGAAACATGTATGGGAAAACTGTGTATAATAATAAAGTACGAAAATTGACTCCAATTGCATTTCGTTGGACTTATATACGAGTATGTACGCACCTTCAGTAACAATCACTATGGGTCTTCAGTTCAGTTGATCAAGAGTAGAATATACCAAATGTTGTAATGAGAAGCTCCACAAACTGCAGCCCTTCTTTTCAGCATATACTACTTTCGTGATCAAATTAAAGGAAGTGGGATTGGCAGGGAACGTAGCGTGCATGAGCTGGATCATAAATGTTTGTCGGAGCAACTGAAGGGAAAGTACCACCTGATACCTGCGGGCGCAATTTCGATGACGATACTGAGATGAAATTTGAAGAAGAGGTGTGTGTGTTTGTGTGTGTGTGTGTGTGTGTGTGTGTGTGTGTGTGTGTGTGTGTGTGTCCGCCTGTAGCAGCCGTAGCATCAGAAAATAAAACAGAAGCTTTACAATTTGGCAGCAGCTTCAGAAACACATACTATAAGCTGTACCGTGCAAAATATACACGAAAGCGGGATAAGTGTGGTCCACTCGGCACTGCAGCGTCACACATTGCTAATAACACCAGGCTCTCGGTTTTGAAATTTTCAGATTCATGGACCGAATACTCAGTGATATTCTGACTTCATAATATCCATTGTACCCTTATATAATACAGCTATAATAGAGATGACGGTCCTTCTCTTTTTTCCAAGTAAAGAAAGAAGCTGTCTGTGTGTCTACCTACGGCGGCCAAAATTCATCATAAAGTGTAGACAGAAGCTTGAAAATTTGGCTGTAGTTTTACAATAGTCATAAAATGTAGCGTAACAAGGTTAATCCTAACAGGGAAGCTATTGCAGAGTTTCGCTTTCCTGACACCTATCTCAGCCCCTTTCCCTTCATCCATTGTGCTTGTAACTGTTTTTCTTGCAGGTATGAATCTAGGTATCCACCCTGATGGCAAAATTTAAGTAATTTAGTTTGCAGCTAGTGTACTTGAAACCTGGAGACGGCAGGACATAAATTATTGATTCGGTCCAAAATTCATATTTTGGTCGTGAAGAGTAAATATGATATGTTGTTGTAAAACTGCCTAATTAAAATTATATTTTTAGCTTCGAGCCTGCATACTGCCTTCATTTCGACCAATTTTCCCACTTATCCGGTAACCCTGTTTCCACTCTTGAATCATAAGTTATCTGAACTACATAGAGAATTGAGCACTAAAAAGTTGGAAACAGTTTTCAACTGTCAGCACTAAACTCAGTTAAGGCCTACAGATCGGTACTTCTGCATTTCGCAGACACCACTACTTTGCCAGAATTTAGATTTTCTGCAGTGTGAGTGCTGATCATTATAAAGAAGTGTGCGAAAAAACGTCTTAGCTCTTAATTAGGTCTATACTTTGTACGCATAAGTACTTTGCAGGACGAAACGCCTTAGAGATTAGCTTTATGCAAAGTGGAAATTGTACTCGACTGACAAAACCAAATTTCAATTCGCTGGACATATTTTTTTGTCTACCTCCAAATATTAAATTTAATAGAAAACTGTCGTAGAAGTTCCGGAGATAAAACATGCGTAGGAGCACAGGCATACGACCTTCCTATCATACACTCATTCTGTACACCTTCTGCCAATAACGTAAAGCGTGAAAATATAGTACTGCAAACCCTAAAGCAAAAACTGGCTCTAGAGCATTGAGTTTTGTTTGAACTGAGTTCTTCCGAAACTGCAGCCCCAGTTGCACGCAGTGAATGCATCCGTAACTTTATTTATAACGTCCACAGACATATAACTCAGGTTGAGTTTCAAACCCAGACGATGAAGAGGCGGAAGAAGAAATTTAATATGCAGTATAGCTCATAATATATGGGAAACGGGGGCCAATGTGCATTGAACGAAAGTGCGTTATAATGTAGTGCTCTGATACGCGAAGAAAAGGAAATCGCATTAATAATTCAACCACCAAACACAATTTTGTAACATACTTCTTTGCCAGCCGCTACGCTCCTAGTATATAATCTGTAAGTGCACTACACGCTTTATGCATCAATAAAATATGTTGTCGAACGTCGACCGAAAGTAAAACGTTGTACGAAAATTAAATTACAATATAAGCGACGTTAGCGATGTAAATTTATAAAGAATGTATAAAATAAGAGCATAACGTACTTTCAAATGGAATGTTTCACGGTATTACTGAAAAAGGGCGCCTGTCGCGCGGTAGACAATGTTTTATACACACATAAAAGGTTAAAACCTTTACATTGTAACAGATATCCACGAATTACATACAGAGACAAGAAGGAATGACATTCGTATTTGGGAGGTTCCGAAATCTTGTCTCGGTTCGGAATCCGCCTATTGTGACAGATACTTTGTGGTTTCCATCAGTCCATCGGAATGGCCGGCGTCGTATTAAGCCCAGATCTTCCCACATACTTTCAAATTCAGCACCCATTAGTAATTCTATCATTCGACACTACACTTTCATGTGACTTGTGCCAGTGCTATGTACACATATACATGTTTCTCTATTTCGTACGGGATTGCAGCCTTATACGTATCCCTTGTTTGAAAATGGTGGTAGTTGTCTCAGCATTGTCAGTTATCAGGGACACGGTTACTTATGAAAACATTTAACATTGTGCGGTATTAGTTCTACTATGGCGTTGAAGATTCATAGTGATGTGTGAGGCGTGACACCATGCAGCTCCGTATTTAGACATCGACGTTTTAGATGAAACTGTGGCCTCTTTATTCAGGGCAGAAGTTACGTCAGCACCCATGTTCCAGAAGGCACTGTGTCACAAGACAAAACCTTTACACAATAAGCTTCAGATCTTAATAAGATTTCACATTTTATGTCGTACATAAAATCGTTCTTTATACAATACGACAGTTTTAATGAAATCTGATCGCACTTTACTTTCAGTCTGCATAACATTCCCTTGCGCAGCGACAGAAACCTAAATTAAGTCACTCCCTCAAATTGTAAGACAGACCTGCAAAAATAATTATAAAGAAAGCGTTTTGGTAGTTTCAGAGATTACGTACGCGGATGGATACAAACTCCACACTACAAACTGATTTTATGGAGCATAATATGCGACATTTTTCTTAATCCAAAAAAAAATGTACACTGGCTTATAGTCTCTGACGCTAGTCCGTAGACATAAATTGATATCTGAAGCCCGGTGTTTAAACTTGGTTCAAGACTAATATGCTTAATATGAGAACACAGGCAATTTCTCTGCTTCAGATAAATCTCGTCACAAGTCACATTTATTTGCATGTATGCACAATATTACATACAGAGTTTCGAAAATTTTATCTGATTCTTTTACATTCTCAGACAAATTTGCATAATTATAAATTCATAAATTACATTTTTAACTCGTTTAACCTCCAATGTGTTGGCTGGCGTAAACCACGGTTCATTAATTTTATTAATACACACCAACAAAGTAAACAAAAAGCCTTAACCGATGTTTTTATATCTCAAACTTCTTCTCAAGTTTCTCCAAAATGTTTCGGCCTGTCAGCCATCACCGGCGAAATAATTACAAACACACTTTGTGGGTAGTAGTAGTAAACGTTTTACAGTCTCTTTACAACGTGCAGGCAGATAACAACATTTAAGTTCAAATGTATCGAAATAAAACCCTGTGTTCATAAAGAAATCAAATTTTGTTAGCACGAATTATAATCATATTAGACGTTTTTCATCACATATCTCACTATGAACTTTATTTGTTTATAAAATATCATATGTAATGTGTATTACGGCGACCAATACTTAATCTAACGTCTATTTCAATATGTAATAGTTTTCGTTAAGACAATGGCATCTAGAAAGCTACGTTGGCGCCGGGCATGTGAATAAAATGGCACAGACAACGAATGCACATTAAATTTGGTGGCGAAGCCCCTCTTAAACTTACAATTTTAAACACCGAGAAAGCGATTTTAAGATAACTCTGTTACAGGTCCTTAAGAAGCTAGCATAGAAGGACAGGAAGTGAATGGTTCTGACGAAGGGTCTCGACCAGTATTGGGCTTCCGTATTAACGGAGTTTCGAATCTCAGCTTTCTGCTACCACTACGTTCCGTCACATTGTCTTAGAATACACATATTCCCTACATTCTGATCTTATATCACAGAGAGTTTTAACTCAGAAATACGGCCAAGTTCTAACGTATTCTATATATAATTTATCCCGTAAAGTGGTATGATTAAGCGTTTTATCTGAGAGTCTTAAGAGACATTTTGCAGGATCCTTATCCGGACGCCAGTCGCCAGATTCCCCAAGACAGTGATTCATTTCGCCACAGCTTAGCTTGGCAAAAACAGAGACCCTCGGAATGTTGTGACTTACAGCGACAGAACCCTGCAATACGACTTTCTTCCAAGCAGATAACAAGAAATCGTCACAGCAACCAAAATATTACGACCCTAACTTTCGTGCTCGTAACATTTTCACATAGCAAAACATTTCATTTTAAATTCTTAAAAGACCCGTGAGAAATTCTCTGAAAAATAACATATGCAGTCCCGCAAAGCTACGCGGGAGGCATAAAGGGGGAATCAAGATGGTAGTGGCACAGACGATGAAATCTCAACGCGAATTATTTATGCAAAAACTCTTTCGTAAACTTTGAACAAAAGACGGTGACTTCAGACAATCTATGCGCAAAACAGTTGCCTTTCACACGCATTTTAAATATATGTAAGCAAAATAAATTATATGTATCCCAAGCAGCTTCTTTTCGAAGTGTGTTGGAATGATTTTTCTTTGATAAACTTCCAGCACATGCTTTTAAAGACAACACACGTTGCCTTTTTCAGGAAAAAACTCGACAAAAATATTCACAGTCCTCAATTCACTGATTCCCAGCCTATTCTGCTACACAGAACAATAAAACATTAGCTAGTTTTCTGAATAATCATATCGCATATTTCTCATATTAAAACATAAATATATGCTACAATCCTTTAACCGTCTTGAACATCAGGGGTTACTACTAGCGGCACTTATCCTCCAAATAAAGACCGATTATTTCATTGAACACCGTGTCTATGTAGCTATTATAAGAGTGACGTGTTGTGTCTGCGAAGAGAAGAAAACAAACCTTTTAATATAATTCAAAAGAATTTAATGATGTAGAGGGTTAAACCTGTTGGTTCCTATACACACCACAAGATTTCATATTCAAAAATTCTGCACTTCGAATGCTAAGTGTCTGTACATGCTTCGTTTGACAAAATAAAGAGCCCTTACAGAGTAAAGGTAAATATGTCCTTGTGAAAAAGCGAAAGCCGGCCCGGTGGCTGCGCGGTCTAAAAGAGTTCAGACTAAACAGAAAGAAAGAAAACCACGAAGGGATATGGGGGAAGTGGAGATTCCGTTCTATGCATTCTTAACTTCTGCATTGGATAGAGGTAAGACAAGAGCCATTATTATTTCCGCAAAAGGTAATAACGGACTGACCTGAATAATGGAGAGGGCGTGTACTGCTGTTAAACCCATGCAGAGATTTGCATGCTCTCTAATCCCACTGATATTAGCTTTTCGTACAATTGTACATTCTCCTTTTCTCTATCTCACAAGATTGAGTCAACATGGTGATGCTTGCTCCAGACTAACAGAATTAATCACTCTGCCTTCCATAATTTTCCTTCTTTTTATATACTCATCCTCCCAATTTTAAGACTCAGTCGTTCAAAAATCCCCCTCCCTTATATCGTAGCGAAGTGTCAGACCACGGAAACAAAACGAAATAAAGTACAAGAGCAGACCAGAAAGTTGTCATGGTCTTGAGACTGAAGAGCAGTAAACTTCCAACCAAAGAGCACAAGAAACAAAACGGGCTTTATGAAACATTAAAAAAGTTTTCTTGTATCCCACCACCACCATCACCACCACCACCACCACCACCACCAACACCACTACCACCACCACCACCACACCGCATTTTTCAGCCTTCTCAGCCCTTTCCTTTTCCCTTCCTCGTCACACTAAAAACTACTTCTCTGAGTAACCATGCCTAGTGTGGCTAAGCATTCACTGCAAGGGATACGGTATTTTTTCGCCGTACACGAAACCATTTTACGCTAACTCTCTTGAGCTGCAATTTTATTATCCAAAGTTTTAAATTGTTTTTTTTTGTGTGTCGTTAGGAAATACAAAGAAACTGTGCCCCGTACGACGAAGTTCAGAGGGCTTTAGGTATTAAAGCTGCTAAATTTGGTGCAGCAAGGACAGGTGAACTTAATTATATTCCACACGCACAGAATCTTTTACGGTGAGAGGGACTTCAGCTATCATGTTAAAGTTTATGCCAATCACAGGCCAACCACGCCATTCTCACCCTTTTTAAAGAGACCGGTCTTCTAACAGGTGACTTAACAAACCACTAAACACGATACGCATATATAAAAAGCTAACTTAATTCCTAGTGAAATACTTCTAACGTGGCGAAACCCGCTTCTCTGTAGCCGTGGCAAATGTTTCTATGTGACCACGTCCAGAAAATCAGAAAACCCTGCACTGATACTATCGGATTTCCCCAGCATTTTGACACATTGAAGCATGACGTTCACATGTACAATATGGGCCACTATATTTCAGCTCTTACCTTATAGGAAGAGTATTTCTCTGTGTGGCAATGATTTTTATCTGGGTGGTACAACACCACTGCGTGTGTGACTTTATACCATGTAAGGCACTGCATACACATCTATTTATTGAACATTTTACACAATATAACGACAATTAATAAACTGAACAAACGCATTTAAATTCAATGGAAGAGAAATATCTGTACAGCATAATTCACCTCTGAACGTATTTCTTTTCAAAGCCCCCCGTGCTTCCCGAAGTTGAAAGCAGAACCTACTTGCGAAATGATGCGTTTCTAGTACAGAACCCAGAAGATGGATAATGAACGTGGTATTGAAAACGGTGCTTGTTTTTGAGTTTCGTAAAGCGGCGTCTATCTAGTTCACTCATGTCCCTGTGGGTATGATATGTCTGCCCCAAATGCCCCTTCCCTCAGAATATTTTAAACTAGTTTACACAACTTTGTTAAAGTTAATATATGCGCCATGCTACTGGATAAGACGCACCTTCGTAATTTCTAATTCCCTACTGTCAATAATACCAACTTTGCGAAATTCTGAGTTTAACTCTCCGATTTGTTTTTGTGTTGACCACATCAAGAACGTTAAAACTCCTGTCACCATTTCAGTTAGATTTCAATAACTAATGTAGCTGTATCACTGACAACAGGAATTTTAAATTTTTTAAGGAAATAAAACATAAACATGAGCACAAACGCTGTATAACTCTGTTCTTTTAAGCATTACAAACATAGCCCAAAAGGATTTGTAGTTTGTCTAAGAATTCCGATGTATAGGGGCACTATGTACAAGAATATACACAGTAACTTGCAGCGTCAAGTATTTCAAAATCCCTCCTACGATTCGGTATCTCATTTCATACCAGCCAGTTTCCAGCATGATGAATGGTAAGGGCCACGCACTGCTCTTTACCGAAAAGGCTGTTACTGTAAATATGAGTTCACGAGCTGTCGGGGCAGGCTACCAGCTCAGCTCCTGTATCTCTCATTCCCGTGAAATGCCTTCATCAAAATATCCTTTCACAGACACGTCAAAGCTCTGGGCTGGACATGGCACTTTCCGATATCCAATGCTACATTCAGCAGGATAACAATATAATGCGATTCCCTCGTTAAACAGTATTTCGTTGCAAATAAAATCTGAAGGCCTTTCACGAATAAATTCCGCAATCCAGTCATTGACACAGAGAGACGCCTCAAGCACACTGCATTCAGGCACAACTTTGTTTCAATGCTCATGGAATGTGTTCTAAACACTCTGATGTGTGTTCCACATATTCTTTACTGACGGTAGGTCAAAGTAAAAAATAAAACGGAGAGAAATAAACAAATAGTCAAGCAAAACAAAGAAGCGCTTCCGTACGAATGGGTCGAGTGTATTGTTTACTTTGGTGCCTTCGAAGCAAGAGCTCCATACACGCCTGCTGTATTCGCCATGTTCCTTTCTCTGCCAGTTAGAGAGTTTGACAGCAACACTCCGAGAATCGCTTAAAAACTTGCCATAAAATTTGACGTTGGAGAACATTTCTAACATTTTCCAACACAAAGAAGATTTACACTAAAATCAGAAAACACAAGCGACTTTTAGGTGACGCAATAGACGCGTTTCTGCGCGCATCTCGGGAGCAAATCGTATGTAACTTGCTAAACAAATTGTTTATTGAAATAAACAATACTTCCGTCACAGAAATTATGTCCAGTATGGGTTTTCATCTTACCTTTTAGAGAAAATTTAACAAAGTAATTTTTCTCTTATAACGTCGTAAACACGAATTATTAATGCATTTAAGTTCTCTTCTGCTTTAGCAGTTGTGTTTAATTCGTAGCCTTCTTTAAGAGACCAGGAAATGTGCGTCTTCTCAACAATGGGACGCTGCGAGTAATAGCATCCTACACTGGTTTCAGATAACCACAATTTAATCAAAAGATCTCGCACATTTTGTTATTGTATATAACAATGTTATTGCTGGTATTGCGGTATGATATTATATTTCTTTTAAGGTCTTATTCTTGATATTCCTACGTTCATTTTGCACGTAAAACATATCAAAATGTATCAGTCATACGTAACCGCAAAAATTCGCCCCGTCAATTTTATAATTACTGACACAGAATTAAATTTCTTATACAGATCACAGGTGTAGTCACAGCGGGATAGATGTCACAATTATCGGTAAATGTCTCCTTGTTGTATTACCGTTGAAAGAAATGGGATAGTTGCCAGGTATAATTTTACCCTGTGCAGTATTGGCATTAAAGGAAAATTGAGAAATTAGAGAAAAGACACCCGACATTTTAATTTTGAAGGAACACTGTTTGTGTTGTGCCTCCCAAAGGAGGAAAGACAAAAACAATCAAGACAAACCTGCACACACACACACTACTTTTCTTCAAATGCCTCATCAAATAATAGGATAAAAGTGTCACTTCCTCCTAGCGTCAGAGGTTTGAAATACAGAAAATGTGACGTCTCTCTTGGAATCATTCTATATTCATAATCTACATACTAACTTTCATATTCCAGTATGTGATAAATAAATACTGTATTTGCACGTTTCCATTTTCCTTAATTATGCGTCATATAAATCGTAAGAAGAAATAAGCAACTGCATAGGAAGGTGGCGTAAGAACACCAAGACCACATCAGTGGATTTCTAAGCCACAACGCAATAAATCATGGGTATGTGACGCCATAATATGTAATCGCGATTGTACAGAAATACAAACTGATAAATATTATTAAATCTTGTATTTTTACCCTAAATACCCAGCAGGTAAGTCGCACCCACGTGGCGATATATTACCTACTTAAATCTTCAATTGTACTTCTTTCACCTAACACGGAAGTGTGTAAATATACATATACTGCCGTATTCATGTTTGGACTCTGTTATTTTATTGGTTCAAACCAAAATTGAATATGGTCCACAGACTTTAGTAAACATTCCCATTATGAAATTGCATTAAAATGCGTCCAGTGGGATTCGAGTTGTTTCATACAGAAAGACGGACAGACAGACATGACGAAGCTAACGGTAGTTTTTTTGAAATTGTTTTACGAGCGGGCCTACAAAATGCAGTAATTTATGCGCGTCCATCATTGTGCCTGCACGCATCTCCACCCGGTCTTTCACCATTTAACATGACAGCATCAAAGTTTACCATTCATACGCTGGAAATCTATAGAATATAATAGAAGGAATGAGCTAAAATTTTTAAGTATATGCTGTAGCTTGTTTAATATGAAATAGTAAATAAAATTTCAAATAAACTGCTGGGCCTGATGTCAAGTTTCTTGTACTAGTCCGTATCGTTGCATAGCGTTATAACGCCCAGTGCTTATCAATAGATTTCTTACGCCCAAACCTGTAACACGCACGCTGCAAACCTGTCCGACAGTAATGTAATTCCGTGCGATGTAGGAGGTCGATACGGTAAATGAAGTCAATGCATAAATGAATTCATTTTCGCTTATTATTTTTGTCATACACGCGAAATAGTTTAACGTCATTAAAAGGGGGATTTTGAAATCAATTATGAAACCATATTGCACCACACATTTGATGAAAAACAAACACGCAACACAATACAACACGAAATAGTGCCACTGTGCATCCCAAGTGGAAAAAAAAATTACATAGGTAGTGGGGCACTGAGACGACGTGACAGACCTTGGGTTTTCAGGAAAACTTGCTGTAACAGTTACGTACCGGCGGATGGGGTGGGCACGTGGCGACGAACAGAGTGGCCAATGTGTATAAAGAGGCAATCACGACACTCTCCAGGCACTCGCACCGGAAGGCTCAAATCAGTTAGGAACTTCAGCAAGTATAGCCTGTAATCCTGCCGTGAATCAAGTGGAGTGCCGCCAGATACGTGTGCGGTCAAGCACTGGACCATCGAATGTTCGAGTTACGAAAATCCGAACCCACGAAAAACATGCGATCCGATTTCCACAAATATGAATTTCATATTTTGACTAGCGAAAGCGCTTATAACTTAAAGACGAAAAGTGGCTCCTTTAATAGTACTTACTGCCAAGGAAGTGACCCAGGGAAACTGGTTAGTGTTCGTGTGTATACATCATCCATTTACTGCTGAGTAATCTAAAGTTTTATACCGTTAACAATTCTTGTAATGACCGAGAAAAGTAAAAGTGACCAAGACGTATCAGTCCTAGGAACAAGACTTCAGTAACTACTGAAATGGAAGAGAAGCAATAAAGAGGCACGAAAGGCTGGAACTCCACCTCGCATTGGTAGAGCTCTCGGTCTTATCATTCGACTATTGGAAGTAACAGGTTAAACAGGCTTTCATCGTAAGCTTGCGTACTGTACTGCTAATTACAAGATTTCTTGTGGGAAAAAATTGTTTTGGCGTAGGAACACTTGGCTTTCCAACGGGTTTTTGCAATGTGACGTGTTCGTAAGTCGAGGCATTCCAGACAGCATTAGTTACTCTTTCACACTGGTTACTTTTTACTTTGGAAGTAATTCAGGGTAACGGCTCTAGGTTTGCTGAGTTATTTAACAACGGAATTTCGAAGCAGTTTGAGTGGGTAGAATGTGAGAATAACTGTGAGCGATGAATTATAAAAGAAAGAGTAGAGGCGCTCAGTAAAACTAAGAAATATTGTACACAAATCAGCGATGTTAGGGCCCATAATTGAAAGCAGTTCGCCCAACTACGAACAGAGACGTCAAAGACTGTATTTGTTCGATAAATCAGAAGCAATAAACGAAATAACAAAGAATGCAATTACTTTTCTGATGAGTTTTGTTGTTCATCGCGATAGCGCTTTAAAAGCTGTTACAAGCTTTTTTGAATTATTCGAGTTTTACTAAGAAAAACAGAAAACACTTTATTATGTGTTCATTAGCAAAACTACTTGGGCCACTAAAATGCTAGTTATAGTGTTGTCTGTCACCAGACAGTAAATAGCAAAACACATAGTTGTCTTTGAGAAACCGTCAGCTTAAAATCTGACATTTTATTTTTCCTAGGCCCTTTTGTCCGCGAGCAGAAAATACATACAGAATAAAGCAATAAACACGGAGTAATGTATCATTTCACGGCTTCATTCTCACTCAACAGACAGGAGGTAACAAGACGCTACAGACAAATGTATAGGCGGAGATGTCAAGACACATGCTTTTCATCACACATCATTAAGTCGATTAAAGTTAAAGGTAATGATGCGGGAGGAACATGCAGCTGGCATGAATACACTGAAAAATTAATATAAAGTTCTGATCTGAAAACATGAACGGAAGGGATCCCTTGGAAGACCTAAGTGTGGATGAGAGAGTTACATTGGAACATATCTTACAGAAGAAGTGGGGAAGAGTGGAAATTTATATTCCTCCCAGGATTTTGACCAACGACGAAGCAGAATTGTTTTTGTAAATAATTAAATTAATATGACACCATGGATTTAAACTATATACGCCAAATTTGTGTCCTTATCGAATATTTTACAGTACAGTAAATTACCGATTTAGCCATACTAAAATACATCCATAATTGTAACATTAGCCTCCAACAATAGTGGTTTGTGATTAACTGTCAACACTTTCCACGTGTTCCAAGTTACAAATAATAACAGTGTTTTATATCCTACACGTTACTGAAATCTGAAGGTACATAATGCTGGAGCAAGTAAGCCCTTTTAAAACAAAAGGCCAAGTTGGGTGTCACGTTGGTGATTACGGGATGCTTTATAGATCCGCCGTAAGGACGGATCTGTGCACTCGCCGAAGTCAGTTTTATGTGGACGGTTTCATAACGCATAAAATGAAAATCATGCTGCTTATAGGCACTCCATAACACTGCCTTTTAAATTTTAAGTTCTACTGCCTACATAACGACTGCTTGTTGTAACTTTTAACGTCTGTACATTTCCACGTGTTGTGTTGCTCTTAATGGGTGAAATTACAAAAATAAATGCCAAGCTGAACTGCCTTAGTTTACTACCTGCCACGGGCTACATAATTATGCACACGCTTAACAACGTCTGATGGGTTGAACCCCCCCCCCCCCCCGGTTGTTCTCCCTCCTTGGCTCTCATTTCCGTTCCTAATCTGCCGCTAATCTGAAAATCTGATATCTCCTTCAGTAACATGCCCACGAAATGTTCCTTCTGGGCAGTTAGTGGGATTCTGAAAATCCCACGAGGAATGAAGGGACTAAAAGAGATTGAAGCAACTTTCTACGATTTTTATATCCTACAGAATTCTTTAGATCCTCGAAGTCCTAAGGCTCGCGTATGCTATCTGCCAGAAAACAGAGCAGCAAAGGGGAGAAACTTGAAAAGGGCAACTACCTAGGGGTGGATAGGAAGAGAATTTTTTCTGCTTCTGTGAACTTAAATTTTATTTTTTTCTGACATTAAGAGTACGGATCTTCCCCATTTTGCAATGTTCACCAACGGGAAGGAAAAGAAAATCAACGGCAAACAAGAACAGAATCGTCTAGGAAGTAACGTACAAGAACAGACTTAATAAATGTGATCGTATCTTCCTTCAGTATATATGTATGTATGTACGTATGTAGGTATGTATGTATGTATGTATGTATGTATGTATGTATGTATGTATGTATTTTGTATGTATGTATGTATGTATGTATGTATGTATGTATGCACGCAAGTATGCATGTATGTATGTACTATGTATGTATGCACGCAAGTATGCATGTATGTACGTACTTACGCATAACCCATATATGTACGCATGAATGAGTATATACATGTATGTTTTGAGCATGTATGTGGTGTATGTACCTGCCCGTACACATATAGTTAACTTCCGACATAGCACCACCCTCACTCAGCGCCCATGACAGTTGGTGAATAGGAATTCACTATTCCTAAGCCCCCATATACCACCAACCCTGCCAGCCTCCGTCTGCCAAAGACTTTGATGATACCAGTGTGCCTGTAAGCACTAAATAACGTCTGATATAGCGCCAGGTTGGAAGGTACGTAAGGAACGCGGAGTGTGGGTTCCGATTTCTGCCTGGCGAGACAGCATGGGGCAACTATGCAGAAACATTTAACGTGTACACACTACAGATGTGTCTTTTCAATCGTTCCAGCAGCCAGTATATTTTGCAGCGGAGTTTTACCTGACTTGTCTCGCTACACCTTCAAAGAGGAGCCGTTCTGATAGCCCCGCTTCCTTCCTCCTCCCTTTATGCCACTTTGGCTAATACGGAAGTTTCAGTTTGCAGTCCTAGACGGTTTGAACGCAAATCTAGGATTTGGTACCACCGTGCATCGCGACGATCACACGACTGCGATGTCATCATCAGACGCAAGTAACAGCCTTTAATCGTGCTAAATCTTTATTACACTATTGAAAGATGGGGAAACGGGCAGTATTTGTCTGCCCTTCCTGTAGCTTCTCTTAACTACAGCCATCCATGTTTCCTTATAATGGGACACATCTATCCGTCGACGCTGAATTTGTGACACACTCAGTGAAAATAATAAATAAGTGAAAGACTCTAGTAAGTGCTAACATGAAATGAGAGGTACAAAATATTGAAAACTGGAGGAAGAATTAACAATATAGATCGGGCCGTTAAAAATTAAAAAACGGTACGGAAATAGACGAGGTTATTAAGGAATGGGTGAAAATTACTGTAAGTACTATGAACATCTACCGTATTATATGTTCCACTGATATGTTCTTATTTTGTAACTAACATCCTTTCATCATTTTAAGTAACTTTTACGAATTCAAAAACGTTCTAACGCTGAGTTTTGCGGCACTCCCGACATAGCGCCACAAAGTGCGGTGCGCAAATGTTGGCGCTTCATCGGGGGTTGACCGTGTTGCTTACGTAAACGTATTTGGGTCTGTGTACGTACGGATGTATATACAAAAAGTTTCTGTACCTCTAACTGCGGAAGATGATGTAGTGTTAGTACTCTTCATATTATTGTGCCTAAGGTACCGTGTTCAAATCACGTGCGCGTTAAGGCTAGCCTGTCTCTAAGGATTACATTCACGTTCTCGCTCTCTAAACACGACAGCGGGGTAGTGGCTTAAGAAACCTTACCTCACCCCCTGTAACACACTTACCTACGCGCTATTCACCAACCCGTTCCATGTAACTCGATGCCATGTAACTACTGTGCTCCTTATGATTATCGCCGATTTGCGCATGGATCAGTCACTCTATTCTTTCTTTCGTTATGTTCATAAAATGATTTCACCTATCATTCGAAACGACTTACACAGTCCAGCTGTAAAAGCCTTCTTATATAACTGGCTAAATATTTGATTCTTGTGGGAATTTCCGCAGTCTAATAGGGAAGTCTCTCATCAATACTTGGGCATAGAAACAAGTACAAAAGTCAACTGAAAGAAACAATTACATCATATTTTTCTTCAGCAGTGACAATTCAACATCTCTGCCCTCTGTCAGCAACTCACATACAACTACGCTTCCATTGTTTTAACTTTGATAGACTCGTTTGAACTCGGTATGTCAAATGCGAAAATTTTGTGAGAATCTATTTACCGTGTCAAATAAGCTGAGGATATCGTCGTAACAGTTGCCTAAGGATGTATAAGGGACAAAAAAAGAAAGGACCGTGTCGTATTCCAGCGCTATATGTATTCTACACTAACTCGTCATAAGGATCTGCGGAAACCCATAAAACACCTGACACGAGGGCCAAGATACGAGTCGAATGTGGCCTACGTACAAGTCTGGAGCGTAAATATTACGCCAGCTACTTGATTGTTGTACATCCCCTTGACACATTAACTTGCAATAAGGCTAGGTAACTAATTAATTAATCAGTAATTAGCTAACTAACCACTCCAACCGACAGAACCAACCTTGATAAAAGTGGCACGTGTAAGTCACCCAGCTGTTCAAGGTACTGCTACGATTTGTGAAGCTCGAACCGTCGTGTTTACGATAGCACGCTACTCGACCTGCGCTGAGACAGAGCATTCCAGCCCGTATCATCACACCATATTCCTCGCGATCCCATTTAATGATATCATCTAATTGGTATCTAGCCGTCTCCAGAATTTAGTTGTAAAGCAAACTGGTCTGTTCGTCCTACGTCACAATTTACCAGTTCCACTTTGTCTTCAACGTGCTCTTAGAATTCGCACGTAAAGCAGTGCAACGTAGTAACTTCACATTTTGATAATCTTGGATATAACACGATATATAACCTCGTGGGTGAATAACATCGACGTATTATGCCCTGAAGTCTGATGCAGTAGTTTATGCCGAAATATTGGTGCCCACCTTACCAGTATCATGCCTTTACCAGCTGGAAGGTCGCGGGTTCGATTCGAGATGAAGTCATTGGAATTGTTCATTTACTTAACCCTTTCGGCCGCAATATGGCCCAGAGGTCGACTCAGCCTCTAACAGACATTAGGCCCAGGAATATCTCCTGGGGGGGGGGGGGGGTGAAGGGGCCCAGTGCGTACGGCTGGAAACCTTACCACCTTCATGTGCCGACTGTCTGGAAATCTGGGAGCTTCAACCTTCTGGAAGACTCAGCGCCTGCCCAGGTCTGTACAGATTTCTTTACCTATGAGTGTAGAGGATATCATACCCACGAACAACACAATATCATTTTTGCTCCGGTAAGAACCCTAATACTTGCATAAGCTAGGGAAGCGATCTAAGAGCACGTCAGAATTAAATTCCTCGACGATTTAAAGGACACACTAGGATCTTTACTACAGCGAGCACAAATCTGCAATACATATTCCAAGTGTATATGAAAGTGCTGAAAAGCACCCTCCTTTTTAAAAGTGAAATTAGAAGTTAACTCTAAGCGAAGAACTTTCAGGTCAGACGCAGGTCACGGGTAGTGGTCCTAGGAGCAGAATTACAATAGAAATATGAGACCTTTTTGTAAGTCCCCAACTCCATAATATAAAAAGGACTGTTAATTAAATTTAATAGCCGCATAACTTTGAAATCTTAGACTTTAAGTATTACAGAAAGCTGAAATAATACGTTCTTCTTAAAGAAGGCCTTATGTTGAATAATAGTCTGCCTCACTTCCAATCTCCAACCAACCCACACAGTAAAATGTAACCACCCACACAGACGAAGACTCGACTCTCCATCTGTAGATGTTAAGCCTTTAAAGTGCAAAGGTAACTGGGGCATATACGCCATCCATTTTGAAGTTCATGGCTTGCATTTTTTGCCCATAAAATGTATTTCTGGAGGGGTCCCTTACGATTTGCAGAATAAACATTGATTCTTTTTCCCAAAACAGCAATAAACGCTTGGTCTCTGCAGTAAAGGTGTAGAGAATTCTGCGAAGCAGAAAATAAACGTTTAAATATTAGAGAAATCAGTTCAGGGCTGAAAAGGTTGCAATGTGCAGTTCAGGAACTGCACTTCTTCTGCCACACTGCATCATTCTTAGGCCTAGGTATCCGGGGGGGGGGGGTCTACGTATCAAAAGCCTGCAATTTGTGTTCACATCTCAAAGCAAAGCATCGCATTTCACGCCCTTAAAAAACAACGGTAAGGTTAGTGATTTGTGCACCTCAGCTTGTTCCAGCAAACAGAACATTCTTCACACCAAAGTCTGTTAAATAAACAGACTATGACGTGAACAACAAGACTTTTCCCGATTTTATTCGGCTTTCTTTCCTTCACTCAACTCAATTGCCAAATATATAAAAAAAATTTTACTCTTTAACGCCTAGGTTTGTAGCACTCCTATTCCGTCTTGGGAAGATTCTGTGTTCAAGCATCGGCTCTGGTACCCGCAATCTCGAGTCTGTCGTGATTTTTCTCATTCCCTCCTCACAGTTTCCTATATACGGCATCCAATCAAGCCATTATCAGTACCTACCACATCCCTACGAATTCTTCACTTACGAATCACAATGTTACCAACCACGTGCACGGCAGGCGTCACGGGATGTCCCGGCGGATGCAAACTTTATGTGTGATAACAGGGCGGTGCTCGGGAACAGGAGAGTGGGAGAGCTTGTTATGAATACAAACACGTAATTCTGCACTTAAGTGCCCATATGTGAGGCAGCGAATAAGTGGATTAATGTGCATAATTACATTTTTGCCGTTCACGTAATTGTATTTTAAGATACTTCTTAACACCTCGAAGCTACAGAAGCGAATTATAATATATTTATGACAACATATCGTGACACGTTTTATTAATTTTTGGGCCTCTGTTGTTCCGAGTTAAGAATGTTTACCCACTCTATTATGGTTTCTCGGGAAACGTTGGCTGTAGTTTTAGGGCCTACATGTGGCGTCTCGTCCTCCAGTGAATTTACACTTGCTGCATGTCATTCAGAATTTCTATCAGCTGCAAAGTATGAAGTTCCTTTCGACACAGATTCGCTTCAATCTAACGGGAACTTAACAGCAACTTTACTATTTCTTTAACCCGTTGTAGCATGAATATTAGATTTTCTTAGCACAAGGATGCGAGCTGCATACAAACAGAATAGATGCAACTTTGAAAGTGCTGTGACAGATAGATGTGTTGCAACACACATGATAAGAATGGCTGGCCTAGGGTAAAACACGTAGTGCATCCTGCCAATATTACAACATCCTGGTATCATTACGTGCAACTGTAATTTTTACTTACAACAAAATGTCATTAAAACTTCCAAGTAAACGGGTAGGACACACAGCACGCATGGGACTGTTGAGAAAGTCATAAAATATTTTATTCGTAAAAATTGAAGGTTGCGAGAACACTTCGAAGGCCTAAGCGTAAACGGGTGGATAATATTAAAACAGACCCTGAATATAGGATGAAGTGTCAGCAGTGTTATTCTGGCTAATGACAGAATCATGAGGCAGGATTTTGTGGAAAGTAATGAAACTTGATCTTCCATCACAGACGAAGAAGTTATTTAACACTAACGAGAGTGCCTGCTTTGCAGTGTTTCCACTGAATTAGTTAAAATCCATCAGTGTAATACCATTTGTTGTCCCAGACAATTTTCGTTTGAAATCACGCACCCAGCCTCCGGTCTATTGCGTACCGGAGGGTCTTTACCCAGGCTAAAGTAACCGGGACATTCAGCTGGCCACTCACCCCTACCTAGGCGCGTGCAGCCATACCTCCGCTACCCCACAGCTTTTATGGCGGCGGCGTAGATAGGGCCGCTGCAGACACCGCAGTGCGAGGGCCACATGGATCAAGGGCCCCCAGAACGTCAAGAATATTAATACTTGTTACTGGTCATTTCAGACTGGATTCCGTTCTGGCAGAAAAGTGTGTTCTGTGTGCCGGTTATTAGATGTTGGAGTAACTTCGCTAATAATCATTGACAGAGCCGAAATATCGAGTCGCGAGGGCTCCCCGACCGGTTATCTACGCCACTGCTTCATGGAGCCAAACACAATGACGCACAGGGACAATGCTACTTTCACCTTACATCAGAGTGACCAACTGTTACAGTGTGACAGCCAGAGGTCCATTTGCATTGAAAAATATCTAACTCTGAAAAATGGACACAGACTAATGTGTATCGAGAAAAATATTTAGGCTAAGAGCTGGGCACTGTTACGAAACTATACCTCAGAAAAAGAGTCACAATTCGCTATCACATAAAGTCCTAACAGACAGCAGTTCTGTGCCCTGTTTGTTTTACTAAAATAAACTTTATACTCTTGTGCTCATACTACAGATCTACGGAACGGGAATCCGGACTAGAAATTTTCCTAATGCATTTGTACCTCCCGCAGGCTAAGAAGCTACGTCGCGGCTGGGGATGGGAAGAAATAAAATCAATAAGGTTACAATCAATACGTGGCAATGTGATGGTGAACGCAGCATTAGTGTTGCTCATTACATTAACTGCCGTTAATTAGCATAACGATTCAATTATTAAAATATTTTGTATCTGAGAATTAACACGTGTTGCACAATTAATGTCGACAAGCCAGTAGGAGCACCGCTTTGAAACGAAAGCGTGACTGGGATAATAAAAGGATGTTAGGAAAATAACTCCGGAATAACAGCAGAATCGTCGGAGACAGGCTAACACTCGCTCAGCCGGTCAAGAACACCCCCCACCATTTTCAGAACCCGAAAGATCACTACTCTGTTCGTAATACCCCACGACTACTCCCGGCCTCCAGCCAGTTAAACCCAATCCGTCCCCATCTTATTCTTTAAAACGATTCTAATATTAGCTCCATCTAGGCTTAAGTTTTCCCACTAGACTTCTCCCTTCAGTTTTTCTAACCTAAACTTCCTGCTTCCTTCTCATCTCTCCCAGGCGCGCCCCATCCCCCGTCTGTTGCATATTCCACAGCGAAAAGTGCTAATCAAAAGCATCAAATATAAAGGTCCACATTTTGCTATTTGCTGAGTCTTGACCCTACTTCATCTTCCTCTTTTATTTTCTTTCTCTGCCCAGTTATTCCTCTTACTAAGCACTTTTGTTAAAACGAATTTCGCTCTTCATTTAATGCGAAAGACCAAGTTTGACACCCCTAAAAGACACAACTTAATTGCCTCACAGTGTGACGGGGAGACTGTAACGGGGATAACTTCCAGGAAATTCTTGAATATTACACTGAAATACGGGAGGACAGTCCAGGGTGTTAAGTTACATTTCTTCCGTCACAGTGTATAGTTCCAGATATTCTCCTGTCTTGCATGGATTAGATTCCAGCCTGTCCAAATTCAGGGCCGTTTTAGAGGTGTTCGCAAATATTGCGAAAAGAGACTATAACTTTGTTATATCTGTCAGTCCTTCTGCCTGCCTGCCTGCCTGCCTGCCTGCCTCTCCTTGTGTGTGTGTGAGTGTGTGTGAGTGTGTGTGTGTGAGTGTGTGTGTGAGTGTGTGTGTGAGTGAGTGTGTGTGTGTGTGTGTGTGAGTGTGTGCGTGTGTGTGTAAGTGTGTGTATGTATTTTACGCATGCGTGCTTGAAGCAACTAAGCTCCCACTGCACGAATTTTCGCGAAGTTTTATATCGGAAATTTTTACTAAAATCTGTCGCTCAGCGGCACTGCGGCTAAAATCGCATGAAAATGACCGACATGCTACATAAAGACTTACATACATGATTCACGAAATGAAGCCGTTTACTGAAGTGCAACAAATACAGCTGCCGGTCAAAATGTAACATAGTGCCACACGGATGCGATTTCACTGCCAGACAATGACGGAAAAAATACAAACACGCTCATATTATTTAATACTTATTTCTTTAGCTTCATTACAATTACATAACGTGGCGCCATATAGATGTGCTGTGCTTTTGTGTGACTTAATAATTCAAAGACGTAGTCTTCGTGATATTACACCACGTTCCTCTGCAGTTAATCTCCTCCAAGCGATGTAAGTGACATATGATTAAGGAAAATACAAACGTGCAATTGATTAGTTCTGAAAATATGAAACTCGATATGTAAAGAGTTTACAAATGTATCTACAAATTTTACGAAACAGAGTCTGTATTTCAACAGTTACAAAATTTTCGATGGGGTGAAAATTTGAGGTTGTATCTTACCAACAAATTTAACACAGACAAAATCAACGTCAATATACAAATAGTAAGTTCTTCAAAGAAAAATACCATCAGACCGAGTAATAACATTATATGTCTACAACTGTGAGAAATAAAAATTTTCGGCCCAGCGGATGTAATAGTACGAATAGCTATGTGAGATGCTTTCAGGATACTAAATTCTGAAGCCCCTCAATATTATGCTGTGTGTGTGTGTGTGTGTGTGTGTGTGTGTGTGTGTGTGTGTGAGAGTGAGTGAGTGAGTGAGTGAGTGAGCGTGAGTGAGTGAGCGTGAGTGAGTGAGTGAGTGTGACTGAACGAATAAGTGAGTGAGTGAGTGAGCGCGCGCGCGCGTGTGTGTGTGAGTGAGTGAGTGAGTGAGCGTGAGTGAGTGAACGAATAAGTGAGTGAGTGAGTGAGCGCGCGCGCGCGCGCGTGTGTGTGTGAGTGAGTGAGTGAGTGAGCGTGAGTGAGCGTGAGTGAGTGAGCGTGAGTGAGTGAGCGTGAGTGAGTGAGTGTGAGTGAACGAATAAGTGAGTGAGTGAGCGCGCGCGCGCGCGTGTGACTGAGTGAGTGAGTGAGTGAGTGAGTGAGTGAGTGAGTGAGTGAGTGAGTGAGTGAGTGAGTGAGTGAGTGAGCGTGTGTGTGTGTGTGTGTGTGTGTGTGTGTGTCCTTATATCTGCATATCTTACGTTTCAGACTGTAAGTGTACGGTAAACGCTTATACTTTTACGTGGGTTTTCTTAGAACTCCTTTATTTTTCACTTTATCAGATAAAGTTTTATTTCCGGGACCGTCGTTCTCTAAATTGTGGTCCACTGCCCACTTCTTACCCGCGTAAATTTTATAGTTACTCTATTTCTGTTGAATGCGTGTTTTAACCGTATCACACAGGGCCTTCCTCAGTGTTATAGCCTCAGCCTTCATTAATTTTAAACGGTAGTGAGTGCGTCGCTGTTTGCGGGCGACTCCTCACATTCTTTGGCGAAAAGAAAAAATGAAAACTGCTGAGAATAATTCTGGTAATATAATTTACGAGCATAAAACTCGACTGACTTTCAAACCATCATGGACTCGTATATCATAAAATAACCAAATAAAATATCTAGAAAAGTGATTATTTTGTTACACTACATAACATGTGAAGGTAAGTGTAGTACCGGAGTAAAATTGTCCGTAGTACCTTATCATAGGATACATTTCCTGGCCCTTCTTATAATTCAATTTCTACTTACCAGAATTGTACGAGGATTTATACTCTCTCAACCCGCGTTTCCCTGCCACATACGTTGTTCAGCACTTACACATTTTCAGCTTTGGTTCTTTCTTTTCTTGTACTGATGTTCAATGTGTACGTAATATAGGCGTGTAAAAATGCGAAAACAGCACATCCAATACACCTTTATTAAAAAATCTATTCTCGATGGCTTTATGATAATGCTTAATTCAGTACAAGAATATTACCTTGTAACTTACCATTCGTATCCGTTAATAACTCTCTGTAATACATGAACCAATAGGCCCAATTATCTGGCTAATGAAGGGCTGTCGGATTAATTTCATCGTATTTCTAACCATCCTTATTTATTTTTAGTCTTTTTCTGTGTTAAAAACAGGCCTACAACCGGCAACTATATATTACGGCAGGTTGGGCCAATCGGTGTAGAGCAGACTGCGCGGACAAATCTAAACAACAGTCTACAGGAGTAAATATTCTATCCCATTTATTATGGATGCGGTCGTTGTGTCAGCAGCGAGAACGAACGGACTCGGTGTTTACACTGCCCAGTGCCGGCGTTCCATCCCGTCATATTCAAACACACGTCTCGCGCACTAGTTTGATGCTGTACAGTTACGGAGGGTCGTCGCTATATTCCGCCTCGCCGAACACGAAAACTTCAGATTAGTCATACCACGTGTCCGACCCTAAGAATTCATTGCAGGTCTGCGATTCCAAGACATCATTATCTTCAAGAAGTCACCAGAACACTCTTGAAGGAACAGAAGGGTTATTTCTGGCTTATAAAATTTGGTGATGATTTTTTCATGAAATTAATTTGAAAGCTACATGTATGTGAAGACAGTGCGACAATATACGAACATTATCTTCCTTTCTGCTCGTCGCCCTTCTTTTATAAACGAGGACCCAACGCGCTTCGAAAATAAAACCCATTTTCCAAATGTTGCGATTTGTATACAAAAATCTAGGATGGTGGACAGCGGGCAAGATAAAAATTCTAAAAGATGACTGTCCAATGACGCGACTAGGGAACTCAAAAGCACCTCTACCAGTCCACCGCATGTCCTACCAGATATCTGAATTTCATCCCCACGTTTAAAGTACGAGTTTCGTTACAACTGAAGACCGAACTCTGAAGAAACGGAAGCAAGGGAATTCGAACTTCTGTTCTGCTGGGCGGCTCGAATAGGTACTTTGTGGCCGACGCCTCGCGAGAGCGTTGCGGTCAAGTCCGCAAGGGTCAAAATGTCCAAGAATAAGTGCGGCAAATGGGAGGTAAATAAAGGTTAAACTCTACATATTTTTAAACCTAGCTGGAAACAGACGCCTGTGATAGCCTTTAGAAGGAAAGACTGTATGGTACCCATTGTATAAGAAACTTGATGGACACCCTGAGCGGATAGAGATGTCGAAGCGAAGAACAAAAGTCTTCGTCTGTGCGGAGTCACTACTGAGCGAGCTACCGACGCTTGCTTGCTGCTTGTCTTTACGAAAATATTTCAAGAACAAAGACTCAAGGTACTTTGCGTGACAGTATTTTTCCGGGGTAGGAGTGGGGCTGACTCGAACCCAGATTTCCCTCTCTGGGATGTTTACAGTGTTGAACCCAGATGAGCAAAGCTGCTTCCAGATAGAGCTTTACGAATTACAAGCACGCATATTAAATCACCTCTCTACTCTGACGTCATTCTACTGCTGCCTGCAGGCTGGTGATAACATTCCCAAACGAAGCGGGTTGCAGTTGTTTCACGAGGGAGCTGGCATTCCCTCCACTTACGTCTGTCTTAAACCAAGCAGGTGAAATTTACACCAGTCACACCGCGCTACCAGTTAGTTACGGAGAGGGTCGCAACAGTTGCTACTCTATTATACATATAATAACTTCTTACATAAACATAAGCGGTGATACGTAATTATTACAGCACAAACGTAAACGGGAAGTTCCCAGAATTCATAGCACCTCCTCTGCTTTGAATACTCCAGTATGTCTTAATTATTCCGTAGCCGTGTAACCCTCAGCTGTCATTATATGTACCACCGGTTTCGACATTAAAACCTTACACTTTTCCCACAATATCTCTTCTCATAAAGGGTCCATGCTGGCACTGGCGCTCACCCAGCCTCTTATTCAATTTGTACCGCGGACTCTTTCGCCCGGAATATAGCGGGCGAAACGTGAAGAACACCCACGTCCATGTAGTGCCCTGCCTACGAATCGGTGAAGATATAATCTTACTCCCCCATTTTGCCTTCATGGCGTGCACATGGACTTTTACTTGCTTTACGTTACTTTACTTTACTGTCCCACCGTTTTCCTGAAGGGTATGAGGTAAGCCGCGAAAACTTTTGCCTAGAGACCGCGAATAAGAATCACTAGTGTCGTGCACTCATTCGCCATGGACGAGTCCGTGCGTGTTAGGAAGTCCACAGAAAGCGACAAACCAACCACGCGCAACCTTGCATGACCTGTCGATTGTACACTTTTGGCCCTTTCATCGGTTACTGTTTTTTTATAAGTAAGTTTGCGTCTCACAAAATTATGTAATTAGCCTAAGCATCCACTGTATGTTATCCGGAGTGGTCGTTGCTGTTCTTTCTTTCGTTTCCGCGTAAAACAGATACAAAACCTAAACTCTTTCAGTTAACTTAATGTTATTCGCACCGTGCGTTTTCGTAAGGAAGTAACAAACACCAACTTATACGCTGTTGGAACAGTATATATTGAAAAGTACACACACCCCTACATATGTTTCGAAGAGATAATCATCACCAGAGGGTCACGTGTCGGTGTGTAAGTCCACTTAGACGCCCACACGTTAAGGCCACACAGTAAATCTTTTTTTTTAACTCACAGGATCTTGTCACTGTACATAAGAAACCTTAAAAATGGTTGGTAAAATGAACACGAAGTTAAAACCCGGACATGTCACTTTGTTGTGCAGCATCCGTCCAAATTTTCATATACATATTTCGTTCTGCGATTTAACTTGGATGGTCTTCAGGTAGCCAATCGCTGGTATGTCTTTCAGACATGTGTAAAAACGTCTGCAGACTGGTCTGATGATGATGTCCCGTAATGGTGCCTTCTGTGTGTATGTTTCTTCAGGTTAAATCCGAATAATTTTAAAAAGCATATAAACGGTTATCAGATTGAGCTCAAGTTCAAAATCCATGTTCTTAACGTTAGCCCCATACACACCTAGGCCTTACGTACAATTTTGGATCTGAACACCGTCATCTTTAACATTTTCCCATACTTCCAAATAGTATTGATAAACATGAATTTGAAATTTCTGGGCAATGGACGCTCTACGTGGTGTAACCGTTCTACATGGTGCGACAGTTTTATTAGGTATCCAGGTTTATGTTTGGCACGGGGCAGATTCGTTTAGACTTCGAAATTTTTTTTTCTGTAAGGGTTCAAAGTATGTTGTAACGCCTTAGTACACCATGTAGAGGAGACAATAGAACGTCAGTTTAGGTCGAGGGTAGCAAGCTAGCATGGTCGCCTGTTGGCAAGGTCTAAATTCATGGATTTGGAAACTTTTGAACAATCCGATTTCACCCCTTGACAGCTTTCGGACGTTTAAATCTTGTGGGGGTGAAGACCATGTTAGTCATGCTTGCACATTAAGAAAAACCGGTAGGACGCGTGTAAGAGGTGACACGAGTTACGGCACGGGCAATATATTTAAATTATTATCAGCCAATGACAAGACAGTATTCGAAATTTTAACTTTTGGACCTATTGGGAAGGAGAAAAATTAAAAGTCAGCCAATTAGAGACGGCGGGAGAAATGTGAGAGTCGGTTGAATTTAGCGGGGATACCAGTGGCCGCACTCTGACGCTGGGTCAGTTGGGAAACTGGAGGCATCGCACTCAGGCGCAAAAAAAAAAAATAAATAAAAAGGGGAGGGAGTTAAATTCTCGAAGGAGTCCGTACATTACATCAATAGAAAGGTGATAAGAATATTAGTGCCAAGTTCATAAATCTAAATCAAACAACTGTAGGTTTATCATAGTAATCTTAATAAAAGTGACAAGGTGTAATAGTGATTAAATAACTGGTCAATAAAAACAAGTACGTGACGTTCATTATTCGTGCAAGTGTTCCTGTGCCCCTACTGAAACACTTATATTCCCTGAGGACAGGAGTGGTTCTGCCGGAAAGCTAGAACGGGTATAGTGGGTTCACCAGGATTGCTTGAACTGCACCTAGTAGGCCTGTCTTGCTATATTACCAAAAGTCTTCTAGCTGAATTTTAAATGATCGTGTAAACAGAATGTCAATGTTTAAATAGTGGTTTTGTTCAAAATTTGTTTTGCTGAACTAAATGTTCTGGTAACATCTCACTGCACAGCGAGTAAGGCGATTAGGATTTTTCAGATTATATTTACAAACGCGACGGCGAAGACCGTCAAGGAAGGACGTAATAAGGTTGAAAGCACACGTTAAAACTTCAGTAACAAACAAACGCATGAAGGTTTTAATTCATGTATTCTGCAGTATCAAAGCGGATATCAGCTACTCCGACAAAAGACAAATCAAAGTGATAGTGATTAGTTTAAAACTACCCTATAAGAAAAAGAGTTAAAGTAATTGCTGCAAATAATGCGATAATACGAAAAAATAATTACTGCACGAAAACTGCCAAACAAACATTAACCTAAATACACACTGTGTACCGTTGTTTGTTAAGCACCGTCTTAGCAAAATTCATATTCCACTGCTCCGTCAGTTCGTGCACATCACATTGTGAAACGGACGTATATTCCGCAAAGCTGCTAGTTGAGTACCTGTCATGCAAATGCACAGGTACATATTCCAGTAATTCGAACGTCACCGAAAAGTGGTCAATGTTTCTCTTTCGTTTTCGGGAGGTCCAAGGCCCAAACCTCTGCCTGAAGACCGACTGTAATTAATAAGCCTTGCAGTGTTGTCCCTAAATTCCTCCAGGCAAAATCCGGGACAATATTCCAAGTCCGGGTACGACTGCTTCCTTGCACGTCCTTTCCTATTCATTATTGACGAACTGTCCTAGCATTCGAATACGCCGGATTTTGGACCCTGATAATCACAATAAGTATGCAAGTACAAATAGAGGTTTATTACATATATTATGTCGTTATGTAAAGTAAATTCCGATTAATGTGGTGCAGTTCCTTTACGTTAATTTCCCTACATTTCCGTCAGGCATACTCTCGTTGTAATATACATTTCCGGTAACCTTTAGTTCTCTTCTGTCTTGACTTCCGCCTCACAGCCCCATCTTTGAACTGCATTTTGGAACGTGTCCAACTTCATACTCTTCACACAGCAAGTGAATCTGCACCACCACTTCAGCACGATCCTATATCTGTACCAGTGCTGCTCTTACCATTGTTTCGTCCTTGTTATGCTATTACTACATGAGACATGATAACCCGGTGAAGCCGCTGGAGTCCCTTTGCCTGCACAGAATGTATTTTTTTTTTCTTGTCCATAATTTCAAGACAGGATCTGGGAACCATGCACACTAGTATGCAGCGGGAAAATCTGGCTTTCTCCCCACATGTAAAACGGGCGTGTGTGAAGTTAACCACTCACCTCCATCAGGAACGCGGAGGTATACTTCCAACGTCCCGCATGTTCATCGCTCCGCAGTCTGTATTACGACAGGTCCACAGATCCTTCCGAATGGATTTCTTCACAGCGTAAGACCTGGTGCTTCCTCTTTCAGTCTCCCATATCCTCTTGTTTTCCTAAGATCATCCAGCAGTTGCTTACATCTTCCACCTCATCTTCCCGTCACTTCCATTCTTCCTTCTACATGTCCTTCAATAACGTGTTTCAGAAGGCACTTCCTACGCAAGATGCCAACAATCCAGTTACCCTTCCTTCTTTTTATCGTATGTAGGATATTCCTCTTCTCCTTGGCTCTATGTAATACTTTTCATTTCTCACATGATCGGTCCAAATGATTTCTCCATGCTTTTCTAGCACCACATTTCAAAACTTGCCACGTACTTCTGATCTACTTTCCAAAGTGTCCAAGTTTCAGCACCATACAAAGCTATGTCCCAAATGTAGCACTTTACTAGTTTCGTCCTTAAATTTAAGTCCTATTTGCAGGCGAAAAGAGTTTTCGTTTTGTGTGCTGCTTTTGCCATGCCATTCTGGAAACAATTTCAGGTGTACATCTTTTATCATTCGTTATCATGCTACCCAAACAGTTGAAATATTCCATATTCTCCTCTTGTTTTCATCTATTATAATCTGTGTTGGTGATTGTTGTCTCGAGATTCTCATTACCAAAAGTTTTTCCACATTCATTCACATTCCACAGCATCCAGTTTCAATTAGTCTACTAGCCATACGTTATCTTCACAAAAGTTTATCATTGCCGCCGTCTTCACCATTATTATTTTGGCGTACTTTACGATGCAGTCGATATCTCGGATTAAACGTTTACAGAGTTGACGGTACGATGACTCGTGAGCGATGAAATGGAAACGTTTTCAAAGGAAGCGACCGTGGCTAATCTAGGTAATACCCTGGCATCTTCTTGGAGGATTGAGTAAAATCACGGAAACCCTCTATCAAGTATGAGCTGTCACAGCAGAAATTCCAAACAAATTCCTTCCAAATACACGTCTCGAGCGTTCACAAATACACACTGTGCTGTTCCGTGCCCGTTACGACTATTATTACTGGTCCACAGTCCCTTATTAGCAATTCCGAAAAGCAGAGACCTCTGAAAACCGAAGTTTTGACCCACGCCACTCATGATATAATTGTGAGGCGTCAGTTGTGTCTCAGCGTTCCAGCAAGTTACACAAGCCTCTGTTGTTCTCTGTTTTTTGTTTTCTTGCTCTTTGTTAGTGTGTGAATATTCACACCTTCTGCTACAGAAATAGCAATGTTTTTTCTTGCGGATATGTTACGCATGACCTCCCTAAAATACAAAGAATTCTGAATTACGAAATACATAGAGTTTCAGGTAAGGAATTGAGGACCTGTATTGCATTAATATTATTTCTGTTTTAATAACACCAATTTTTACTTAACCTTTCAACACTTATTCCATGCGGTGACATTTCAACGCCCTGTTCTATTTCTCAGTAACGGCTCTAAGAATAAAATGAATTGCTCATGTAATTAGGACTATGACTACGTGCGTATTAAGCATAACTACACTGAGAATCGGGGAATACTAAGTTTTCAGAGCTGTAAATATCAACACTATATTCTTGAGGGTGATTCTCAGCTTGGTTTCGATTTTGTGCCTTGAAGATTCTGACAGTGAAAGAATAACGTTATGAATTGCACAAAACGGCCGCGGTCAGTGATATTCTTTGGTCTGACATACAAAACCGCGGGAACAGTAGGTAGCATGCTTTGGGTAAGAAAGAAAGGCATGAAACGTTTTGGTCAGACTGTCACACAGCAAAGGACCTGCTTGGCAGAAGCTGGCAGAGATGGAAAGATAATGATAAAATTGTTCATATCCTACCAGAATCTGGCGGTGTGAATTGGGTTCAACTGGCTTGGAGCCCTTCAATATTATATTAACGAATCTTATATCTTATTTAATCAAGGAATATTTTGGACAGCTGAATAACTGGAAAATTTCAGAAGACGAATCTGTCAAGTGGAGTAAAAAACTTGCTCTTATTCTTCACCTTGCTTGTCGCAGTTATTATTGTCATTACCATTATGCTTACCTCACTTACATAAGGTATCTGAATTATATACCTGGAACAAGCTATGTCTCTAGAGTATATAGTGTTGTAGCTATTCTAAGGTTACAATATAGTATATTATTATTATTATTATTATTATTATTATATTATATTATTATTATTATTATTATCCGAATTTCTCACTTCTCAGCTTTAGCTGGGAAATATTCACCTACCCTGGGATGTATCATCAACAGGATTAAGCTCGGTGGTCTTATGTGTAATTTAGGAAATTTCTTACAATTGGACATGTGCCAGTATTATTGTTATTAAGACACATCTTGTAACCTATGCCCCATGTTTACTGCGTAATGCACAGACATTTACGTGGCAAGAGCCTGTCTTTAATTATGCTGACACATGCACACTCTGTAACATTTCAACGCCTCTATATTTTTCTGCAATTTTTACAACGATGTTGGAACAAGCGTATGTGCAACTGACCGCAAATAATTGTACACATTTGAAATCATTTGCTATGCATCCTTAATCAAAGTGTTCACTTTGTGACACGGATTCCCTGTACCAGAAGAATGACCACTGGTTCAGTACGAACCGACATAGCACTAGAAGGGCAAAGAAAACTGGGGTGAATGCTACAGAATTAACTACACTGGAATACGCTAGAAAAATTAACGTGTAAAATTCACTAAGCTTTCTACACGTTCAAACAGTTGAAGTTTTATTTTATTGGCATCATTTTTCGGGCATGGAACATTCAATACCTAGTACGGAATATTTCAGTGGCTCGACACTGTCCGATCCACACATCTGTGAAACAGCTGTGGGGTTTTTAACGAGCGATATCACAACCAATTTCACTCATACTGCAAAACATGAATAACGTTATACATAAACCATTAGAGTAACCTGTAACATATATTTTTTAATGTATTAAATCATGTCTAATACATAAAAATAAATGCCTGAAGTGGAATAATTAATACGCTTGCATATCAATGAGACTGTTACTCTATGTGGAATTTGAAAATATTAACATTTTAATCCACACTTAACTTTCGAAATTAACATTTATGTATGAACGTATATGTAATAACTTAATTTGTACAGCAATGTACTGTCTT
Source organism: Coptotermes formosanus (assembly GCA_013340265.1). NCBI lineage: Eukaryota > Metazoa > Arthropoda > Insecta > Blattodea > Rhinotermitidae > Coptotermes > Coptotermes formosanus. The sequence goes on from BLKM01011744.1 coordinate 4,385,009, forward strand.
AGCAGGTATTTACACAAAAGAATTGAAGGAAAGGAACAGCAATAGACGTTCATATAGGGTAGTGGTGGCGGTAGTAACATGCGACATAAATATTTAGTGGAAACAAGCAAAGAGCAACAGTTAATAGGTGTAATTTAACATTTCAGTTCTGGTGAAGTACTGAGTTATGCAAAAGTGTAGATACTGTATGAACAGAATATTAGTAACCACATCACGATATCTTACCCCAAGGATTTTCTCTTCTGGGGGTTTGTTAAGGACAATGTCTAGGTCTCTGGGTTGCGGACGACACAAGAAGACAAGCCTGCAGTCACGGACCACACAGACCTGTGCAAATTCTAAAGACGACTTCCTCCGAAAGGTGGCAAGAAGTTAAATAGTAGTTTAACAGCGTTGCAGCAATACGTGAAACAAACACTGAGTTTCATTAGTCTTCATAATACACTGTCAGGTTACGTTTCTGTTAGCCTTCATTTTCTGCGTTTATCACAAACGTACTACACATAATATGACATTAAATTGGCGAACATCGCCGTACAAACACTCCGTCTTCATAACCAAAATCGCCGTACAAACACTCTGTCTTTATAACCAAAATCGCCATACAAACACTGTCTTTATAACCAAAATCGTCGTACAAACACCCTGTCTTTATAACCAAAATCGCCGTACACACACCCTGTCTTTATACCCAAGATCGCCGTACAAACTCTCTGTCTGTATAACCAAAATCGGCGTACAAACACCCTGTCTTTATAACCAAAATCGCCATACAAAAACCCTGTCTGTATAACCAAAATCGCCGTACAAACACTCTGTCTTTATAACCAAAATCGCCGTACAAAAACCCTGTCTGTATAACCAAAATCGCCGTACAAAAACCCTGTCCGTATAACCAAAATCGCCGTAGAAACACGCTCTTTAGAATCAAAATATCCTTATTTTCCGGACTTTTTAAGTGGACAGTATTACATCAATTTTCGACATTTTGCAATCTCTCTTGAAAGTCTCATTCCTCAGTCAAAGAATAAGGCACTTAAACGTAACAGAAGTCCTATTTTTTTAAATGAGATAATTCGATAGAAAGCGTGTCATGAATGCTTACTTCACTGAATTCATGTGGATACTTATGTGTGCGTCAAACTAACCTTTTGTATGCGTGTCTCATAAATGCAAAGGTAATGAGATAAGTTTCCTGGGACTTAAATACCTTAACTGGCAGGTAGCCGAAACCGTGGGTTGCGAGGTCTAAGGGATGGGTCTGCGTCCGGTCGTTTGCTGGGATTGCGGGTTCGAGTCCCGCCGGAGACATCAATGTCTGTCTCTTGTAAATATTGTGCGTTGTCAAGTCGAGGTGTTTGAGACGGGCCTATCCCTCGTACAGAGTAATCCTACCGAGTGTGTGTGTGTGTGTGTTATTGAGTGTGATAAAGTGCAACAACAACCCTACACCTAATATGAGTAGGTAAAAAAGGCCACGCTAAGAAAGAAGGGAAGAAAGAAAGTACTGACAAGCACGAAGTTAAACGCAATACAACCAAAAGCACCTAATTATTCTGACGTTAATTCGTCCTTAACTTTAGGCTTGTAAAGGAAAATAATACGTCATCACACATACGTTCTGTTACTACACGCCATTTGATGAAAAGTCCCGCAAACACGAACTGTACAGCCTTAGGCGTTAAACTGTATACGGCCTGTTAAAAGCCATCACACTGGAAACATCGGCGCAGTCAGACGAGAGGGTTTTGTGTAACAGAGATTGGTTTCCATATTAAATCAGGAATATCTTTGAGGCGTAGAGAGGAATCCCTGTCAGTAACAGAGTAATATTACAACAACTCTCACCGCCTGACATCTTACTTCACCTATAATTTATCTTAAGTACGACTACAAAAATTTTGTACGTATGCACTGGGTTCATTTCGGTTGCGACAATGGAAAATCTGGGCGTTACGGATCCTGTAGATTTCAAATATGTTGTTGGTGGGATCCTGCTTCTTATTTTAGGTGGGTCCGAAGTTAGCTCAGTTCCAGCTTCCAGATAAAAGAGCTATTGCTAGTTTACATTTTACTGTCACTAGCAAAGTTTGGAATTGAATATGAAATGCTCCGAATAATAGTCTACTAGATTATTGACACTGATTTTCAGTGATTCTGTAGAATATCATTAAATGAAACAGTTACTGGTCTAATGTGCAGCCATGGAAATATCACGAAAAGGAGTTTTATCGAAAATCATACCACACAACTTCCACTGAAGAATACTAACCGAAGACCTAAGCACGCATCCGTATTGCACATACATGATACAAACATTATTCAACCTCAACACAGAGCTCAGTGTCGAGTGCTGTAATATCATGTCAGAGATGAAAAACAGCGAACCAGGATTTCCATCATTAATCGTTCTCAGTGACGAGGCCATCCTTCATCTGAGCTGTCAAATTAATAGACATAAATACGAGCTGTGCGAAACTGAAAAACTCCATGAATTGTGCGCGGCAGCAAAAGGGATTCGCCCAACAAAGTAAATGACTGGTGTTCAGTACCACCTGTGTGTAATACAATACTGTTCCACATTCCCTCCAAACTGCACGTCTCGCGAGCGAAGTTTCTGTACACGCTCACCGTCTGGGTTAAGGTTCATGCGTCAGTCTAGCTGTTTCCGGTGAGTGAGTGCTCTTTGGGATATGGCGTGCGTTTATTGAATCTGGGGTAGTCACTACTGGTTGTAACTGAATCAACCTTTATTTACTAGTATGTTAGTCGGTGGAATCCAGCTAACCGCTTTGGGTATAGGAGGCATTTTACATACACAATTTGAAATTCTGCCTACCGGATCCGACGGCTAGCACACTTCAAATTTCGACTGCCCTTTTTTCTGATAATAATGAACTCCATGCCTTCGTTTCTTTCAAGAACAACTCAATGTTATATTCACATGACCATAACGGATTCTGATTGGTTGCTTCGTATTACTGGAACGTCCCATAAGTGTTCAGGACTCCACTTGGAAACCCCACTGGTGGATATAAGACACTGTGTGGCGCCTTGGGTTCGAGGCTTAGTGATGTCAGACAGTGACCCTTTCACCCTGCGGTAGATTATGAATATTCCAATTTTTCATTATTAACTTCAGAATTAGTCAGTATTGACTACTGCTTCCTTTGGCGGCTGCTCATAATGGGAACTCAGAACTTAAATTTTCTGGACCCCCTATGTGCTGCTGTGACATTTTATGAATGAAACCCCCTTCTGTATGTTTGATGTGAGAACAGACATGAAGAACATAGCCTATGCTTGGCGCTTGCTCTGTTCGCTACAGACGGTTTCGAACTACCCGCAATGAAGTCCAGCTGTCTCATTGTCCATACACATCCCGTTCAAACAAAAATAAACTGAATAGTGCTCGGCTGCAGTTCTACGCCAGTCACTGTCAAGATTCGATGTCTTATTAGCAAGAAACGGCCGTACATTTGGGCCCTACTCTTTCTCCTCTGACACATAAACGAAAATAAGGGGTGTTCTACAATGGTTACTTCATTTCTGACGTGAAAAATGGTTAAGACACCTTAACGTCTTATTAGCACTCGATAAATGTCAGGTATAAAAAACTGAACAAAAGATAAGAGCATTTTATGTACAAATAAAAATTATGTGTGTGCTCCAAAATGAAGTGCTGAGGAAGAAGGTGTTTAGACCCTGGAAATTTTAACTGCCAAAGAGCATTAGAATTATTCATCTGCATCTAGTCAAAAGAAATGATTAGTTCTTATATACAGCTTATTGTTGCTTATTATATGCAACTTAGTACTACTTATTTACAATTTATGATTTAACTTACTATTTACATTAGCATATCTCCAACACATTTTTTGGAACCATCATCCTGTTGTGTATATAATCGACTATTTGAGTCGTCAGAGTAAGCACAACACTTTTCACATGCACTGTTTATTTTCTCTAAACATGTTTCGGCCGCATACTACTAACCTTTGCAAATACATACTATCCTTACAGGGAATTTAAGTAATCGTACGGTTTTATACATTTTAACTGTAAAGGGGAGGTCTGCACCTCAAATTATGTTTGTAATTTAATGATCTTGTAACTTCTACTTGACTATGGCCGCTGTATGCGGCCGAAACATGTACAGAAAATAAACAGTGCATGCCTTTAAGTGTTGTGTTTACTCTGACAAAGATTGAAATATTCGATATCCGCAACATGTTTCGGCTTCTACTACGCCATCAGCAGGGCGATTAAATTAAGGGTATATAAGTGTATGCCTGATTATACAATTTGCCTTGCATAATCAAATGTAAATAATCACTTATATAGAAACTAATCACAGTATTTTGTTGGATGCTATAAATAATTCTATAATACACGGAAAATGCAAAACACAAAGCTGTAGAGTATCTGACAGTGAAAACCTTCGTGCTGTACATGGTATTCTTTATCCGTCAAATACTGCTGGTGTGGTCAAGTAAAGGAAAATGCGATACATTGCATATCTGTCGCGGTTAGGAAAATAACAATTTCCTACAAAGTTTTCGAAAATATTTCAAGAGAAGAAACCACATAGAAGATGCAGGCGTAGACAAGTAAATTCTAATCTAAATACATCGTGTGTGGACAGGCTGTGCAACTTTACTGTTTCAGGATAGGACCCAAGGCGTAGTTTTGTAAAATTTTGGCGGGTTTCATGAAAGAACGAAATGACTGACTCTGAAAAAAACTTACGTTCGGTATCCTGATCTTATCCAGGTACCTACCCAAAACTGCGTTTGTCTACACACCAGTACCGTTGTACGAATTTCGAAGGTTCGACACAGTTTAGAAGGAACCCAAACAACAAGACGTATTTTGGACCAGCTGAAGTAATTTCTATGACTACACCCTTTAGAGCAATTTTAATATTATATTTCGAACCCTGTCTTTTTCTATGATGTTAACTCTAAGAACAGCAATTCCATATTTATTCCACCGCACGTAATGTGTAGGAAAACAGCCAAAGCAATAAACAGTCCCACTGTTCAACACAGTAGCCGAAACTCTAGGCCCTCCTACTTATCCTATCCGAACTGCACGTCCATCTCCTTCAACCAGTTTTCCATAAAAATTGAAACGGTATGTTTAACGCATCTCTCCCCATATAGGCCTAATCCCTTCGACCGCAAAATTAGCCGTTATAAGGTGCAAATATTTTCTTCAGAAATTTATATTTTCAAGTGTTTGTATGAGGTTACACACTAACAGATGGGCGACAGCAACGTATGAACCATACAAACCCTCTTCAGACTGTTCCCGTTTAATGTAAAACTCAAGTTATTTTACAGTTTACTTGGACAGGCATGTCTCCACTAACGAACCTGCAGCAAGCCACCGCGCTGTATAGGCAGATCAATCAGGCACGAAGCAGCAAAACCGCAGCTGCAAGAAGAACCTGCTAGTGATGCATGTGTCTGCATGTCAATACATCGTCATAATTAGCAGCACTACAGAAGAGGCAGCCAATAACTGGCCCTCAGCTCAACACGCTACGCACCGGACACTTCAGCAGACGCTACTATTCCTTGTTACACGAAAATTCAGCTCCCCAAACTTCTGCGTATCAAACACAATAGACAATGTCCGACATTAAAATCTTGTATTGTCCCGAATCATTCGGGGATTGCCGACAGCGTTCCACCTCTCTGTGTGTTCAATTGTAACTTCACAGGGGCTGATCCAGTTACAAAAGAAAAACAACAGAAAGGTGGGAAGAAATAAGGAGAAAAGATAGAAAGAATGGATAAAAGAAAAAGGGAGCGAAAGAAAGAGGTATATAAATCAAATAAAGCAAATAACGTAAGGGGCAGAAAGAAACGGAAATGCCAGATTAACCTCTGCCCGGCCTGTGTTATAAAGACTACAACTTTTATGCAATATACAGTCATCGTGATTATAAGGTTTTAGGGGAAGGAAATATTACAGTTAAATAATATATAAAATTACGGGAAAAAGAGGTCAGCGGGGCAGAGAAACATCGACACGCACGGACCACACACGAAGTGTTGGTATTTTCTGCAGAGAAGCTGTAGATACTTATTTTGCTTTTATTACTCATGCTTCCATTTTTACTTCCAAGCACGACGCGTCTCTTTAAACCATTCCTAATTCAATACAGCGCATTTTAAGGAACAGCACTGCATTTGCACTAAAGAAGACGTTTACACCGAATAATGGAAAAATAAACACTTTACTAGGTATAATGTCCTTACCAGTTTTATAGTTTATTTCTTTCAGTATAATTTCTATATGCTCCTTTGTTACATTTACAGTTGCAAAAACCCGAAATATTTACCCCCTTCCAGAAGCGTTAATGCATCTGGCGTTCTATATGTTGTAAGTCCAGGACAACTTTATTTTCCGTATCACAATTTATCTCGGTTGGCCGTTCGAACAAGCTACATTTCTATGTTATTGTCATTATGATAGTATGTTCTATCGTTACTTTACGAAAGTACTATGAATCATTCGTTCCTACCCGTTCCATACTGCCCGAGTTTGTGTATTCCGACGTCTATCATTGCATGAATCTCACAGGGGCTGTTTGTTGTGCTCCTAATCGGCTGACGACGGCTTTTCAGTTCCAACCATGGCACGACAGTCACGAAGAGTCCAGAAAAATCAGTTAGATATGTCGTAGTCTCCAGCCACACGACTGACAACTTCTTCGTAAGTCATTATGCCTTGCGGACATGTGCTAACAAAATCCGCTTTATAACCTCATGTAATTCGCAGTCTTTTCAAGACTCAATAGAGGTTTTAGTTCGTGACGTTATCCCTCTGGGAAGCTGAAGATGAGTTACGACAGACAGGCAAAAGAATGGGGTGACGGAGAGGGGCAGTCGCCGCTCCCATCGTGCTGCCTTCTTAATTACATCGCGCTGAAATGGGTAATTTCGGTTTGGGTAATTTGGGAGCTGGATAGCAGACGAAGTGGAGGTTTCAATACAGAAAGATGCTTTGTCTGATGAGTCGTTCTAAAGTTAGGTGGCTTTGTTTTGTGCGTGGTTTTAGGTCATGAGAAGGATAATCCTTTGTTAGAGGTAGATCAGTGGTTTCATTTGGTTTACATATGAATAATACATAACTGGCCGCAACTTTCCTCCCCCTCCCCCCCAACATACCTTTTCTGTTTTCTGAATCTACATTTTAGGTATGGATAACTGGGCAAAATAATTCCTTGTAAGAGAAATCCTATGGGACTAGATCTGTGGATGAAAATGTTATAGAGACACACACACACGCGCGCGCGGATTTTAGGTCCATGCACTGCGGATTTCATCACGGAATTAGACGAAGTATTATCTGAGTCTCAGAGACTTGTACAGGAATAATTTGAATCTGGCGCATTGCACCACACGTTTCAGTGATTTACTGAACGTTGCCATTTAGTCGCATAAAACGAACTTAAATATCAGAAGTCACACACTATTCTCCCAGTTTCAAATACATTTCTTTGGATGTGTCTGGCAGCACCAAGGTTTTTGCCACTGCACATCCACTGTACAGAGGTCACGCATATATACACCACGTTTACAGTATGTGTGTATAATCTCTTTTTGGTTCCAGAAAACTGAAGTTCAATTAACACTATCACAAACGAGGCACAAGCAGCATTAATGTAGTAACAAGAGCCCTCACAAGCCCCTATCTTTGAGTCAAGTTAATCCAGTCCCAATCATCACATTCTACTGTAGATCCATTTTAATATTAGCATCCAAACTACGCCTAGTCCTCCTGGTCATTTCCTTTCAGTTCTTCCAGTGCATTTTGCATGCACTAAACTTCCCCTCCATGCATGCTGCACGTCTCGGGCTTCCTATCCACCTTCATTTCTTCTCCCTAACGATGTTAAGGAAACAAGAATTACGTTCCACGTTAGACCTCATGTGATTTATTCAGTTCCTTTAATGCAGGTCACTCCGTTAACATCTCGTAGCGTGAAACTTTCACAATTAGTTATCACCAGCTCATAAGCAGACACACTCGTACGAACACAGCCTTCTCCAAACACCAACAGTCCCTCGGCTGACCAAGATACTACTACCCTCACAGAACACGAAATTGACTGCTGTACTCACTACAGTCTGCACAAAACTACACAAAAACTAAAATAACCTGCCATTAACACTTGGAATGTTTCCTGCCTTATCGACAAATAAACTTCGAGAAAAGGTGGTTTCAGAGTGCAGATTGCTATATACGTTTACACTGACCTCTGCAAGACAATAATTCACACTTCAGCATGCCCCAGTATTTTATTCTGAGTGGATGGTTTGAAATGGCTGGAATTTACGGGTGTGTAGGCTTCTATATCATCACATAAAGATACATTAATCATATATGGTGTTTGCACTGCGTACATTAAAGACAACCGGTCAGGTGGTTACAAATTCCCACACTACACGGTTTCTCCACTTTCTAGACAGCAATTGATCGTACAGTACCAGCGGTGTAAAAGTCGGTGGACTCTACAGGCAGTACTCCAATTATCGACTGCCAGATGACTTCTGCCCCACTTTGATAAACGTGAATACACAAAGACATTTATTTGTATAGCGACGTGGATGTCAGGCTCCACCCGCACTGAATTCCAACAGTAGAAGAGTCATTCAAACATGACGGAGACAATGTTGGTAGCAACGATCTTAGCAAGTGACCTGATTCCCAACCTAGAAATTACTACTGTCATTAATTTATGTCGAAGTATTCAGTCTACTACGTCGTAAATCAGGACCTTACAAATACAAAGCTCCCCCCAGTGTGTGTGTGTGTGTGTGTGTGTGTGTGTGTGTGTGTGTGTGTGTGTACTCTATTGTGACGGTTCTGGAAACCTTCCTTGAATTTACGTGCATTGTTAAAAAAAACTTGAGATATTTTCTGAACTACACAGTTTACATCGCGCAAATTGTTGCCCTTCCCATTTATGTTACGATTCGTATGATGTGTGTAGGGCTCTGTAAATTGAAAAGTTTCGTACAGACACATGCAAACACAAGACACGAATTCACGGACGGCCAGGCAGGACTTCATGTCCGCAGTTTAGAATGTCAGATCACATCGCCAAAGGTCTAAATTTCGTGCAGAACACTGTAGAATATTCATGACATTATAAATGATACACGACACTTCCAGCTGTTTGCATTATGAACACTGCATGTAAATCGGGAGTCAGTAATGCCAATTTAAACTTGCTCTTACGTTGGACAAAATATCCATTAAGCAAACACCAATTTCCAGTTTGAAGGCATAATACTGTCTATATCATACGTACATAAGTACAGGTGCTTTTAGCGACGTAAATACAGTATCTCATTATACGGGTAGATTGCAATATTAACATATTTCTAATACCGTTATACTATAGCATATCTGTATTGGAGCATATCACGTGACGGAAACATCCAATACTTGAATCTAATTACGCAGAGTACGTGTAGATGTCATTAGTAACAAGCATATTACATGCTACGTCATTATACAGATACGTTTTGATGGCACAAAATTATTTGGAAAAATAATGCAGTATCAGAAAACGTGGAAGTAGACTACTGCATAATGGAACTTAAATTTTCTAGCAAAAAAATGTAATTCTCGAACTAACAAATCACTTTTATAATAGTTTTTTTTTTTTTGTACTGACAGTCTAGTCAAAACTACAGTTTCGAGTCCCCCTGTAATGCACGTAAACTCGAAAACAGATGACTGGTGATATTGAAAAAACAATTACCTAGAGCGTAACATCGCAGATCATTTGAATTTTCGATAACGATCCTTATTTTATAGCAGCTGATCATATTGGTGTTCAAAACAGAAGTACAATTCTTTATCATTAAGTAGTGCAGCGCTACGAGCCCGATGAACTTGTAACTATAGAAACCATGTTTTTGTACGCCTACTGAAAAAATGAACTCATAAGTATTATGAAGATTGCTGTCTTTGGATATTATAAATGATCTGTCCTCAAATTTACATTTATACGAATTAATAAATATTATGGTACTTCGTAATAATTTTCAGACACCACAGCAAACATATTTTGAAACACTCTGTGCTATCCGTATCTGTGCCTAAGTATCCATCTTCATCTGGCACTGACCTGCGAAGAAAATCGAACTACGCCATATTGCAGGCGAATTTAAAATAGCGGATCTGAATTTTCAGTGGCAGGTAGTGCAAACAACTCGCTGGGTTTCCATCTTCCTCTGCATAAATGCACTACCCGATGCCAGGAAGGTTCTCCCGTGAGTTCCTGTGCAAAGGTTTATCCAAGCTTTTAGTTACAATTTTCTCATCACCATACCGAGAAAGACGAACATGCCTGTACATTTTATAAAAAGCGGCTCTGTTTACAAATACGATTCCATTATTTAGGATTAATAAGATGTTTTTGAAAACCTGAACAGTGCTACCACAGTTGGGTTGATTGTGCGCAGTTAAATCCAAGTAACTATGAAACCAAACGACGAAGAAAACCAAAAAAGAGAGATGACGTACACACACCTACACATACACACATATACGCATATACATGATAGTGATAAATAAGAGATGAAGTAATCACACATTTTTAAATTCCCACTGTGCAGTCTGGAACAACATATTCGATTTCATGTTTATTTAATGCACAACCAAATTTGTTGAGGCGTATGCAAGCCCGTCATTGCGAGATGGTGTCAGTATGTTCCACGGAAACTCCTGCAAACACCTACGGGTATTGACGGTATGTAATTCACAAGGGCGTAATCTAAACTTCCCTCAGTGAAAATGTCAAATCTCACTTCGTAACTGAACTGAGAATTTCGTAACATCGCAGTACGCAGTATTCGTAATTATTTCGTTAGGATTCAAATGCTCTGAGATGTAATGCTGTGCAGTGGGCGAGCGGTTCTCGACGTTTCGAATGATTGTGTTGCCACATCGAAAGTAGTTTCCAAAAAAAAAAAAATATGAACTTTAATGAGACATGTATTTTATGTAACATACTTCTCTTTTGCTGGGATCCATTCTTCTTTCTACCTGAAAATCTGCCTTTGGATGGAAGATTTAAGTAAAGAAGAGCTACACTGCAAAACTAAATTCTCCAAGTACATTTTAATCTCGGTCCCTCTCATAAAATAATGAAATCTGCCGTTTAGTGCAATTCGTGCGAAGAATACAAATAATTCAATCTACATTTTAATATAATCACATCCCTTTCACGATTCTCAGAGTCCCAAATTTTACGCTATACCAACGTAAATGTTTGTAAGATAATATATATTTTTCTAACCGCTAAAATGTCTGATCTTTAAACTCAACGGCACTTTTAAGCAGGACAACCTCCTCGAAAGACATATTATGTTCTTAATACAGTAAATACTGTTCTCCCTGCTTCCACCAGGAGGCAGTTGCCCTCTTGGGATTACGTAGGCTTATTTATTTATTTATTTATTTAAATTTATTTATTTATCTAATAAATTATCCTTTCTAACAGACGAAACAGACTCCAATCACTACTTTCACGGAATGTATACCTCCAATCACAATACTCGAATTTCGGTTTCTCTTTCTAGAAGATTCCCCGCAATGAAGAAGGCATTATTTTTTGTTTCCTGGTGATTCTTATGAAAGAAACGACAATTTCACCATAAGCATCTCACTTTGTACATAGACAGCCTTCGCAATTAACTAACAGCTTGTTGTGGAACTTGAGGCATTTTAAGCAACCCAAAAGCTCACTACCGTACCGACGACTTGCCGGCACTGGAGGCTATTGTGAGCTACATGAATTAGGTCTACATCCTCAAATAGAACTTAAAGATGTGTGTTCACACTACACTTTTGTCTGCTCTAATGTCTATCAAATGGTCGTTCGAGTTTTCTATTCCAGTTCTCTCACTTACTTTCTACATGCTCAATCCACGTCCTTCACTTAGTCACTCTAACACACTGAGCGTAACGTTCAACATGCATTCATTTTACGTTCTACGGGATTTGGTACGCCATAAATAAACTGTGACGGTGGGCCATCGTTTCGTCTGACTCACTACAGGAACCCTTCGCAGGGCGTATAGGAACAAGGTAAAGAAAGGTTCCATAAAAGGTTAGCAAATATGAGTTTCTCAAGAAATAAGATCCATCGAATGGACAACCAACCAAATCAACGGTTATGGCATTTTATGTGTCTAAAATCATACATTATGTGGAATTATTGTCTAGCCTTTCCCCCCGCTTGATAATTGCACATTTATCCTTCAAATTTTGCTCCTTGTAATGGTGTAAATTCATGCCTGAGAGCTGGGTTTAATAAAATAATGTAACAATAAATAAACATGGAAACATACACATGTGTGCCCTCTGAATATATTCATGGTCCTTACACTCAATAATGGTTTGAAGAATCGTGATTTCAAGATTTATAGCGAAATCAGTTAAACTACGGTCATTGAAAGATTTTACTTTCATATTTACAACGTATTTTTTTATTCTGTGGCGCAAAATCCCTAGTTGGGCCTAGGCCGCCTCGTTGTTGAGCTTTATAGATCTCTCTCTCAAACACACACACACACACACACACACACACACACAGACACAGACAGAGCAGAAATCCTCTAAACGAGTGATCAGTTCGTCGCAAATGCCGCTACCCGCACAACACGCAACACGAGAAGAAAATTCTACCCTCAGCAGGATTCGAACCCCCAATCCCAGCACCTACGCCTTAGAGTGCACGCCACGGGAATGGCAATCACATGCACATAGGCTTGTTCAGTGCGAGTTCCTTTGACAGCTGTGAATGTACCCAACCCTTACAGAAATGCATGACAAGCATCATGCAAGGTTTCATGTTTATTTCAGGCAATGGCTGCACAAGTTTAACGTTTCAGCTCATCAGGCTCTGTTGGCATAGGCGCCACGACGAAATGGCCTCTTTAACACAGTTCCGTAAGAAACAAAAGAACGCACAGAGGACTACAGTTCAAACTTTTCAACACCAATCAATCTTCAAAGAAATCGCTATGCTACGACAGATCTCATCGCCGGCGCGGCGTCTCTTTAAAACAAGTCACTGGCCTACGTAATAAAGACAATGAATCATGTGTTATTCTTTCAACTGACACTATTGTTTCTTTTGTATTACTACGTTTCAAGTAATTGATTTTATAGGTGTACACTACAAACGTAGTAACAATGTGACTGCATACAGAATTTCCGAGAGAAGATATTCATGACGTTGTGTAATACCTAACGTACTCTTCCTTTCAATTATTGCAAAAACTTCAGTCATCGAAATGAATATGACTACAAGTATTTTGAGGGACATCTGAGTAGAGAAAGCAAATTGACACAGACCTGGCAAAGCAAATTTAAATGTTTAGTACTGTTTACAATTACGAATATTTTTTAATTAAACGATCTGAAAGGTTTCCAGAAACAGACAGTAGTAACGTTATTAGCAGCAACAGCTTTAAAATTCAACGGCAGCTGCTGGTCTTTCTTTTGTCAGTTACTCAGCTTCAGTTTTCGTGTCCATCGGTTTTATGACACTTGAAAACAATCTGATTTAAACAGCACTTCAGCAGTTGTTTTCCCCTTTCAATAAACGTATCTGAATACACGCTAATATATAGCCAGACTCACACAACGCCTACAAGCTTAGCTTCCCTTTGATAATACATATATGCATAAAATCTTACATCTGTATGTACCATAACCACGTCACAGTTTTTTCCCCATGGCGCAACAGCCCCTAGTGGGCCAGGGCCTCCTCATTATCGAGGCTTCACGATCACACTCACTTAGACAAAACACACTCGGTAGGAATTCTCTGGACGAGTGATCAGCCCGAAGCAGAAAACTCTACCTGACAACACACGACACTCACTAGAGACAGACATCCATGCCCCCGGCGGGTTCGAAACCACAATCCTAGCAAGCGAAAGGCGACAGACCGCCTTAGACCGCGCGGCCGCTGGAATCGGCACGACACAAATTAGTAGTGTTATATTTCAGTAGATGGAAGGTGGTATTTAAAGGAACGTAAGTAGACAACTTTGAGTCTTGCTCGTTTCACTGCGGTTTCGGATAGAATGTGAAAAGCAAGTTTCGTGACTGATAACAGAATTACAGCGCCATAGTCCTTCCTGCTCCAAAGCAACAAGATTTTTTATTCAATCACTAGTTAACTACGGCATACCCTAGATGCACTACCACGTTCGCAAGATCCCGGAAGCAGAACCCAGCCAGACGAATCCTGCACACATTATCACATTATACGTATTCACATCATGCCTTCGTCTGCCCCTGTACCTTGCAACACTGTGTTTACTTTACGTTTTCTCGTTAAAAGAGTGAAGGAAAAACGACAATAGATATTTCGCTCCAGCCTTTGTTCTTCATTACAAGTGACCACAAAATAATCAAGGAAACATACGTCATACGACCATCTGTGATGCACGAAGAACTGGATTCTAATGTCCACTGCACTGCACAACTTGCTGGAGGGACACAGCAGTAAGGATCGCAGGAGATTACGAGACGTTAATTGGGAAAGCGCGTTCATGTCCGTTCCACCGCTGTGAATCCCCCCTCACCTTCACGAAAGCAGTGGGGTAGAAAATCCAATCTGATTTCGAGTACAGCCCTTTAAACGATTATAATTTGTCTGTACATGAAGTTCGCGGGGTCGCAGGCCGACAGGTGGGTTATGGGTTTTTCTGCGAAATTGGCACAGCAGAGCGGCACCGGAACTGTATTCCCAGCTGAAGCGTGAGACATCGGTCCGCAGTTCCAAGCGATGGGCAGACAGATCACCGTCTTTCTGGCGTTGGCTAGTCCTACCACAAAAGTAAAGGTTCGCTTCCTTTTTCATTAATTGTTTTCTTATTTCCTTCTCTGTAACTAAATAACTCTGCGCGGCCTAAGACATGGGTCTTCGGCCGTTCGCTTGCTGGGATTATGGTTTCGCATCCCGAAGGGGGCATGGATGTCTGTCTCATATGAATGTTCTGTGTTGTCAGGTAGAGGTCTCTGCGTAGGTCTGATCACTCGTCCAGAGGAGTCCTACCGAGTGTGGTGTGTCTGAGTGTGATCGTGAAGCCTCAATAATGAGGAGGCCCTGGCCTACTAGGGGCTGTTGCGTTATGGAAGAGAAAGCAAAATAACTGCATTGTCTGTATGGGCACAGTCTTTCTTGAGAGGCTAACAGTCCCTCAGCTTGTAAAGAAACTTCCTGCCTCATACACGCCTACGGTTTACTGGCGCTTTCGCAATAACTGTGTTTCGTAGTAAAATGTTCTTCTATCTCGCATTCTGCACCCCCACCTTGCTTCATTTCCTTTGTTCCTACTCTCACATTATCCCTGATACTTTTATTCCTTTACCTCTCCTCTTAGCACGAATTTGGAATATCACACTTACGCTCTAATTTCACAATTTAGTTCTCATATTACAACGGAGTTAAGGATTTCCAATAACTGTGATCAGTCCTGACCTACTTCTGTGTAACTTGACGACATTCTGAATTTTGTAAGTCATAATTCGTTCCCCCTCCGCTTCACATCCCCCCCCCCCCCCCCAACAGAACTCTCTAACGACTGCTGCAAGTTTCGAGGTACAAAATTCTGTTAGTAATAAGACTGGTAAATGAATGGTATTTTTCATAAATTATTTAGAAACACTTTGTTCTTAGCTTATGTAATTATGCTACGTCAACTGCAGAATTTATTTAGCATGTAAGTTTGAGACTCGAAGTTGTGCATGGAAAAGAAAATTGAATTTCTGAAAACCCTCATCTCTACAGGGTGTCTGAAGCGTGGAAAGCACCAGATATCTGTACCTGTTTTAGTACATAGCTTAAACACATGTTTAGAATTAAGTAAAATCATGCTGCATTTGTTTTGTTTATGAACGTGACAGCTGCAACCACAAACGAGCAGCATGTGTTCAGACCAACCGTCCACAAATAAATCCACTTCGTAAGCGTCGGTGAGAAAACTGAAGAAGTTTGAAGAAACTGGTTCTGTGGTAGACCAGCCGACTTTGGAACTTCCCAAGACCACGCAATAAACTCGCGAAAATTGTAGCGAAGATTGGTGTTAGACGACCTAGAAAATCAGGGAGGAAACCGAATTGTATATCCGTCAACAGGGATCTAAAATAACATGAAACGTCAGCAAAGATTCCTTGCGATATGTTATAAAAATAATTGAAGAAAGGCTGTAAACTAAGGGTAAAAATACAAGTTAAGTCAGGTGAGAGTAAAAAAACTGGGACACAAAACAATTCTATTTCACCCCAAATCCGTCCTTAAAATCAGACGGTGGCTATAAGAAATGTGAATCTTCTTTGATCGCACCTAGTCGACTTTCACTGCCTTCTGAGTGCTGCTAACACTGTGACACATACAACGTGGCTGTTCCACTGATAATGCACCATACAGCAATGACCCGTGATAGCATTTTTACGGTCAAAACGCGTACAACTAACAAAATTTACGAAAGAAATACAGTTCAGTTTGGAGAAGTACATAATCCAGTGGAGTGGTTAGGGATGGCTGGAAAATTTCAAAGCACGGCGAAGGAATGACACGAAGCGCCTTCCTTCTGGTTGAACATACTCATAATGAGATTTGAGGTTCATAAGCATCTTAAGCAGTGTAACCGGGACAAACAAAACCTGCGACATGCGTCTGATTGCGTAGAAAGAAGCAGTAGATCAATACATTAAGGCCAAACGAATAGAAGAGTTTTCCTTGGTGGAGTTAAGAAACTTGTGGATCGTTCGACAAACTGCACGAAAGGCAATAGAATAATATAGATATAAGCGTGTTTTGACCACTGCGTGACTGTTTTGTCTAGAGTTCTAAAAAACTACCTTTGCTTTTGTACTTCGTTTCCGTCTATAGCTTTTCCCCAAAATTTTTTATATTCTGCTTATCTTCACACACACTTCATAAAAATAATTACTTTGTAATTTTTGTTACTGAAACAGCTCTTCCCGATATGGCGCCATCCTCAATTAGCGTCCATAAAACCTGTGAAGGAAAATTCTCTAGCAAACACTATTTCGAATTGCCTGCACCCTCCATATAGAGCCACAATCTGCTGTGAGCAAAGAGTAGAGCCACAAACTGCTGTGAGCGAAGTGGCTCCACAATGGGGTCTGTGTTTTGTGTTATACACCTCACACTGATTGACTTTCAGCAGGGGCAACAGATAAATCTCTTCACTAGAGCGTTCAGCCGGGCTCTGGGACCCAAACAGCAACTTATTCAAAGGGTAACGTAAGATTTTCTCCGAGGGCAAGCGGCTGAAGAAGTGAAGCTGACCATTCGCCAATATCCAGTGCCAAGGTAAAGCATCCGAGGAGCTGTCCCTCAACGCCATACGTCTTCATGTTTCGCACAGAGACTTTACCTTTGCCTTACACGTTGCAGTGACGCGTTTTACCTTCGTGTAAGGAACCGTTTCTCGTAAGCTTTGGGGCCGCGTTGTGACTACGGGTTGCAATACAGATATTACACACGTTGGGTACATTTCAATAATATTTAAGCGAGTTTGTGCTGATTTATATTGCTGAGTATCACGATAGACTGAAAGGCGAATTAGAAATCATCCCAGGAGAAGGAACCTCACGTGTTCCTTCAGGATATAGGCTGGACCAAACCTAATTGGTTACATTCCTCAGAGTGATATTAACTGTACTCTTTCGAATTCTGATCGCTAAAAAATGATGAAACGCCCTGTAGTACGAGGCGCGGCAGACCAATTCGGCCCAGGGTCTCCCTTTTCCGCAACTTCGAGATCTCATGTTTAGATATTTGGTAGAATTTCTGGAATGATAAGTTGGCCCAACTCATCCCCTCCTCACTCGCACCAGGCCACATTCTGAACTGCATCTTCAGACAGACTACAGGTGTCTCTTTACAAACTCGTCTGTACAGCAATTAATGATAAAATTCGCAGTTATAAATTCTGAAGGTGCAATGGCGTTCTTACATAAACTATAGATCAGTAAATCAGTAAAATGGCAGCCTGATGCGCTAACAGCCTGTCATGTATATGACGAACATTGCTCGATGAGAGTATCTGAGGTGAAATCCCTGACTTGCGCCATTAGCGACAGTGTCTAGGATGGTAGCGCGGTAACGCCTGAAACTGTGCGCACGTGAAAACTGTAAATAGTAACGCAGTGGCCACGAAACCTTTAGCTAGGACGGGGACAACCATTTTAAATTAACTTCGAATTTGTACTGTGTGTGGTAACAGACACCATCAACTGCTAGCAAACCTATAATAAGGACCTTCAAGATCTGTGCCTTTCAAAGAAGTCAGTCACATCTATGGCAGGCCTTACATTTAATTAATAATCGGTCCAACGTCTTTATTCGCGCTGAAATACAAATGTTAATGCAACATTGCCATATTTGCCGCCTTCTTCCTTTTAAATTCAGATAAGAAATATTTTGAAATTATGTTACCAATCAATCTACCACGTATTTAAAAGCAATAAACCACTAACTAAATGCACATTTTGTACTATAATATCCACTATAAATATTTCTTCCTCCTACATGTTTCAACCCCGCCGGGTCATCTTCAGGGAGAACGGTTATTCACATATAAAGTTGCTTCGATACAGTTAGATTGAACATGTGCTGCTGACTTCGCACTCAGTTGTGAGGGAACGCCCACTTGCCGAGGGCAGAATTCAGTTGTGAGGGAATGTCCACTTGCCGAGGGCAGAATTCAGTTGTGAGGGAATGCCCACTTGCCGAGGGCAGAATTCAGTTGTGAGGGAATGCCCACTTGCCGAGGGCAGAATTCAGTTGTGAGGGAAGTCAGCAGCACATGTTTATTTAACTGTATCGAAGCAACTTTATACGTAAATAACCGTTCTCCCTGAAGATGACCCGGCGGGGTTGAAACATGTGGGAGGAAAATATATTTACAGTGAATAGGAAAGTACACATTGTGCATTTAGTTGGTGGTTTATTGCTTTTATATGAGCTAATGCACGGACATGGAGCATATTAAACCTACTACGTATTATTTTTCACGGTCATCGTCATCGCAAGGACAAAAATGCTACACGGTGTCTTCACTGCGTAGCTTTATTAACATTTTTTTACATTTAAGTGTGACACTAAATACAAACAGCACTAATTGTCTCAAATGTAAGGCCGTTGATGGCTTCAGCAGAAATATAAACTTGCTGAAGTTTTACATGAATCCAGGAATAACACAAACGTGAATTTACAACAGTACTAGGGTAAACACGACGGGGGTCACCGGCAGCTTGGCAGAGAAACGAGCCGTGGCAACGAGAAACTGAAGTTAATTAGCATCACGGATAAAAAACAAAGAGACCGAAAGGGAGGGAAGAGGACAGCCTGACAACGGAAATTGAAAAATTATAGTGGTGTTAACAAAAACAACAAAAAATAAGTTTACGAATTCGCCCGATAAGTACACGAAAAAAAAATCAAACATACAGACGGAAAAGGAGCAATACACGGAGGAAAGCAAGACTGGAACTAAATAATATATAAATGCCATGTAATATACACTTACATAAAGAAAACAGCGGGACAGACACTGCAATTGCGTATATTTCTTCTCCGAAAACATGTTATAGCTACCTTATCATCATCATAATTATTTTGTGTCACTTTATTTTGTGACGTACTTCATACTTAAGTACAGATGCTACACAGTCCAAGCGTTAAATTTGTCGGATGAAACCTCAAAGATTTGTGCTGATGTCATATTTCTAATTGCTAACCCGAAACAATACTTCCCATGACAGGTAGGTTTATACCTGTTCCACAAATTTAATGTGTTCCATGTCCGTGCACTATATTATATAAAAACCACTAATCACCAACAAATGCACAAAGAGAGTTTTATCATCAGTCCTAACACACTCCCACATGTTTCGACCCTGCTGGGTCATCTTCAGGGACAACTTTTTGTTATGGTTACACTAAGTTTGCACTTTATAGTTGAGTGAGAAATGTGCTGTTAACTGTGTACTGCCTTGTTTTTGGAGGCCTGCAGGCCGGGACCGCAGAGAGTTCACGCCTCCAAAAACAACGCAGTACACAGTCAACACCCCCCCATAATGTATTCGCGTTATCTCCTCTTGCAAAGAATGTCGTACTGTGGCACATGACATTTGAGATTTTAATGCTGATTAAAACTGGCATGGTGTTCTTGGTTGACACCTTCCTATCAACCAAAATCTGAGACGGAATACTGACTTCCTCTGCAGGGTACAATGCGAGGACGGTGTGTCTCTGCGAAATGTTGGTGTCTACATGATGTCATAACTCAGCGAACAAAAAACACGAACGCGTAAAATACATAATGCACTGCTGCAGACTTACGTTGTCGTGTAATTAAAAGTTGGAGAAAACGGCGTCGTGTAGAAGTGCAACATGTGGGCATTCGGGGGAAACAAAGCACCAGATATAAATTGTGTTCGCATTTGGAAGCTTGTTCCTGCTGCTATGTGGAAACGCCAGACGCACTGCAACTGACAGACTGAGAGAAAAACGAGGAGCTAATACAACATTTAAAATAAGACGTGACAAAACGGGGGTTTAAACTACACTTTCCACTAGATCCTAAATTAGGAGGTACGCCACGTGTTCTAGGTCTATTAACTGCTGTTTATACCACCAACATGGCACAGGATGTTTGGCTCCTCTGACTCGCACACATTCAACGTATGTAGGCGCAGTGGCGTTTCTCTTTACTCACTAAGGTCATGCAATACTACAATCACATTGCGCCTTCCCATAACCGGAAAACCAATCATACCTGTCTGCTCTTTTGCGATACCTTCTTAACAAGCAATATCCCAGAGAATTTGAAGGTAGTAAAGGATAGATGGTATGTTTGGTATGATTAAATACATTACGATGATGAATGATTCTTGCGTTCATCACAGCCGCTTCTTCATCGGCTAATCCTAAGCAGCACTGCTTGGGAAATAACTGGATGAATAAATATTTGAAATAATCTGAAAGGAAGTGGTGAAGTCATTATAAGGCACTTTCCCAGCTTTTGCCAGGAGCAAGAAAAGAAACCATGTTAGTTCTCAGTCGAAACAGTTTACAGTGATTCAAATCCGAGATTTTCCGAATAAGAAGCAACAGTGAAAAAGTGAGAGAAAAGTATTTTATTTAAAGACGCACTCAACTGCTAACATTCGATGGCATAGCTGGTAGATAAATGAAAGACGAGTACGGAACATCGCTGGAATAATACAGACAGCATAAAACCAATGTTCCTGGAGAAAACCTCTCCCAGTGACACTCTACCGCAAGTCCAAGGGGACAGACCAGGGATCGAACTCGAGCTTCTGCTGTGCGAGGCCTCGCTTAGTAATGGCAAAGACTACCTACCGCGGCGAATGGAAGTGTTATATTTGCTTTTGTTAAATGTGTGTAATATATCAGCAAAGGACAAATACATATTTATTTGGAAAGGAGATCAATATCAGAGGCTGACACACATACAGGGAGTGAAATTACATAGAATTGACTTATCAAATATACATTCAAGAAGGACGAGTCGGATGGACTGGTTTAATTATCGGTCAGTTGTTATGTTCAGAATGTTGAATCTGCTTTTTAGGTGAATGTGAAGGACAATTTCCTGTTACTTGCTTAGATGCTCAATTATTTTACAGTTAATACATGCCTGATGGTGTACCTATCTATCGTAAGCATACATTTTATTTGATTCTACAGTCAGACCCAACAAGTCGTTCAACACACGTTTTACTGGCAACCACATTCGTCTCATAAGACAGCCGAAACTGGTTGCCAATAAAACGTGTGGTAAACGACTTGTCGGGTCTGACTGTAGAATCAAATAAAACATATACTTAACTAATTTTCGCTGAAGCTGTCACACATTTGCTTAGAAGGTTACTGCGTGAGTGTGCGAGGGCCTCGAGATAAGTAGCTAAAACTGTGCCCAAACAAAGGCATCAAGAAAACAGAAATGCAGAAACTGATCTATTTAACGACGCTAAGATATGTATGTGTGTGTATGTAAGTTACTTAGCGATGGGATACCCGTATATTAACGGAATGTGTTAGCGTCTAACCACACGAAACTGTGATCGTTACCGATGAACGTGTAAGGATCGGGAAATAAATGGTCGTGGCCTGTATGAAGTCACTATCCCGGACGTAAACTGGAAGCGTGAGGTAAACTATTAAAAATTCCCTAAGGATAGTGTGTGTCGTATCAGAAATTTTAACCACGCGCTTTCCCGAACACAATTTGGAAATATCATAATTTGAATATTTCTTTCGTAAGGGTTGACAACATAATACTGATGAGGTACAATGAACCTATACAACCAGTAATAAACTATGAGAAGAGCTTAAAGCCACTTACAGCAAAAGAGAACCGACCCGTGACCCGGAAGTTACTACACGTGCGAAGTTGACATACGGCCTCGCTCTCGCTTATGACGTCACTACGTAGTGGGGACATGCATCACGCGAACTGTGTAACACAGCTGTTTTTATAATCTCTAACTGAATAATTAATTTCTTCACAAATATATAATAATAATAATAATAATAAATCTGCTGCACTGGCAATCTACGCCACAGAAAAACAGGTTCAAGCCCCTATTCTGCACTCCATGTTGATCGATCTGAAACACGGTTTCTTCGTATTCTGCCTTCGTGCTTAATTCGTTTCATTCCGTATTTCATAACCCATTCAAGTACCCTTGCCATACATGTAATAAATATCATTTCACAGGCCACAAGTTTGATTTTGTTTTTTGTTTCAACTACCCTACAGAGGAGCCAGTAAAACTAAAGAGGTTAACAAAGTTTTATTTTAACGTCTTTGTGACGGTTTGATACCTTACAGGCTGTGCTGATTAGGTACATTTCTTCCGAAAAATTAAAAACATTATGCTCTGGACCTATACTTTCACGCCTTTATTTGACATTTGCATTGTATTTCGCTGTCTTACTGGGAATGTATGCTCAGCCATACATTGGTACTTTTTGATTTTCCCTTTTCAATACTTATCCCGTAGCTGTAAATTTATTCATTCTTTTTACGAGCTGATACTTGTAATTTATCTTCCGAATGTGACAACACCACTTGGTTATTTGGTAACTGATATAAAATACCAATCCCTAACATCAGTCATACCAATCAGGGGCGTTTTAGGATTCCAAACAATGAAGTAACCTGAAGTAGCCTAGAATTTCAACGTACGTCAGCGCATGAGTTCGCCATGCTAACTCATTAGCCAAATTGTGTTTCATTGTTGGATCATCAACTTGCATTACCTAACTATGACAACAACAATACAAGATTTGTAGGACTCGCAGTCTCTTCAATAGGAAAGTACGCTGTATGAGTTTCGCCCGGAACAATAAAGCGGATTTAACACCTATATTAATCTTTGCTGATAGCATTAATCATTTCTGTCCTTTCAAACAGTCCCTGCATTCACATTAGACGCACTCACTTTCATCTGAATACAGACTCTCTGGTTTATACACTGTAGAACAATTTATCTCCTTTTCTCCTGCTTTCACGACGACAGGCATAAATTTGTGGATGTTGTTTCGTTAACAGCTTTTGTTAATCTGTGGTTTAATATCTTAATCTCTGTTGGCTTAAGACTATTCCAGAGTTGGAAACAGTAAGGACAGAATGTGAGACGCAGTCGTGTCACTTTCTTACACAGTCAGCTTTCTCGTCCGGCGTGTATGCTTTGCATGCAGAAGGTTAGCCTATTTTGTATACTTTTCAACAGCAAAAAAGTGAGTTCTATAAATCGATGGGTAGTTCTTTGTATAGATGTTTTCTGTAAATATGACATTATACAGAGCACACAAGTGGGTTGGAATAGCTTAGCACAGCGACTCGCTACGAGCTTGACGGTCCGGGTATCGGAATCCGGTGGAGACGAGATTTTCCGTACCGTCCAGACCGTCCTTTAGGACCAACCAGACTCCTGTACAATCGATACCAGATCTTTCCCGGGGATAAAGCGGCCGCAGCGTGGTGCTGAGCACCCCCACCTCCTAGCGCCGAGGCTGCGAATGGGTTGGAGCTACACCTCCGCCATCCCTCTGTGCCTGCATAGGCATGTCATGCGGTGACCTTCACAAAGGACATACGGACCGTTGGTACAATTCACGGATAGGTTCTTTAGAAAACAAATTGCCCAAAGACATAAACGAACAAGTAACTAATGTATTTTAGACGTTAGTAACATATTTTAGCTTAGCTGGTACACTTAACGTGATTGGACTTGCGCTTCCTGCCATGCATTATGACCTTGTCCAACCATTTCAGTCCTTGTCGTTGTCTAAATGGGGAAAACACCTGAATAAACGTTTTTAAACCAAATAGCTCTGTGCTAATGAGTCTACTGAGAAGCCAGTTTTCGATCGCCTAGCCAAGACGTTTGCCGTCTTTTATGGAACCCCAGGGGTCACCAGCGAGAAGAAAAGCACCTGGCTCTGGACCCTACCCTAGCCAGTTCACTCAACCCACGCTCTCCGCCTAGCGCTCCACAATTGTCTCTCTTTCTGATTCCATGAGTAAGAGGCAAGAACATTTTACACGTGCGTGCTGCAAGACTCTTCCATCTAATCCATAACAGTATGTGGGAAAAATTGTTAGTTTTGTAACGCGGCAGAAGTGCACAATATTTCACAAATTAATCGATCCAATCATAGAATATCAATAACCGTTTACATGATCCTGTAACAAACACTGCAATGAACTCCACAAACTGGACACGTAACTACGTGCCCAGAATTCTTTGCTGAAGGCATATATCCACCGATAACACCTTGTGACAAGTGCCTGAACCTTCTGGGTAAATACTTGTACGTGGAAAAATAGTTCACTGTTCTGTTTTATCGTGATAAATATTACAATATTGTATCTGAATAAAAATATGCTGAATAAAATATTTACCATGTATTCTTTCCTTTCCGATCGACCATCGTCCTTTAAAGAGGGGATATAAAATCAACTCAAAGCTGAAGCCCCAATTGGCGTAATTTATGATTCGAATTTTCTTAACATTTTTAAATGTCTGTAAACATGAACTTATTTTTAGCCACTCGTTGAAGGGAACGTGTTTTTTAATTACTAACAATGGTTTAAATTGGCCGGTTTCGATAGCAGAAACGTGAACACACATTTTGTGTGAAGAATTCTCTGTATGCTTTAACAAACCCTAAAAATGCACTGAGGTTTCTGAAAGAAGACAGCCTTCAGAGGTGGGCGTACTGCAATCTACAAGCACACGTCTGTTGGAGAACCCGGTTCTTGTAACATACAGACGTTACAAGACATCGAAGAGAAACAGTGGGCGGTCATCTTACAACGGGGAAAATCGGTACAAAGAATGCAATGTATGACCGGCAAAGACCACGGTGTATCACAGGTGTGCGTGTTCACATACGAAAATAATATTAGGTTCGGCTTCTACAGTCATTACATCTAAAATTAAAGGCTGCAAAAAGACAATTTTTATATGCCAAAATATTTATCTCACAAATAGTTAGAAATGTGACAGTAACACGTTTCAGGCTAGAAAGCCTAAATAGAAGGTGATCGAAAAATCAGGCTAATCAGCACTAAGACAAATAACCGTAAAGCCTGAACATATGGCGAGATTTTGTCGGAAATAGCCGCAGATAGACGTAGCGTTGGCCCTGTAAGCGAGGCCTTATGATATTTCAGAGCAACTCGTCAGGGACACGTCATTACTGTACCCAGTTAACAGAGACTAATTAGGCATGCTATAGCGCTGTACCGTCTCACTCAGTACTTTTTCTCTAATTAACCCAATTACCTTATATTCGGGCTTATATGGTGTTTGTATAAAATACAGTCACACTGCAGTCTGTCACCGTAGTTATAACTAGGAACACAGAAACTTTGAAAAGGGCCACTGCTCTGCGTAACGCATGTTGTTTTTATGGCAAGTTTTAGGCGACAGGACGAAGAGATGTTTAACCGTTTAAAACCAATGGTTACTAAATGCACGACGGGTTTTATCTCTCAAAAATAGTACATTCTGCACACAGATCGCGTTTATGTGTTTTGTATGGATCTCAGCACAAACAGTGACTATTACCCTACACAGCATTAACTGGCTGGTTTCTGTAACAGAGATGGAATGTGTTTACTGCGCAGTACGAGCTGTATCTTTAAATATATTTCAGGTTAATATAAGTCTGTAAAGGTTTAAGTGATCTGCAAAGAATTCTTGCAAATGTTCATCTTTCAGCTGATGACTTGGTCTGGTGCCCAGTTCCTTTTTGTCCTGTATGCAGGCAAACGTCTATACAACAGTACACGCTCCTGGGAAGTCTTTCTCGAAACTTCCGTGGAGATCGTGCATTCACTTTCCACAGATTCATCACGCGGCACTGACAGCCGACCGGAAACCTTCTTATCATTCACACTTCATGTATCTCGGAAACCTTTTATTAAATGAAGTATTGTCAGTTGTCTGGCAGAGGAGAATCGGAAAACTGACATGCAAAGTGTCTCTGCTGTTAACACAAAGCTGACGCAAGCAACGGACATGCCAGGGAACTTAAAATGTGCTCGGGTTTATGCGCAACAACCAATTTTAAGCCTTTTACAGTTGCTTTCCTAATGGGTTGCGTGACCTTCCATTTACTCTTCATTCATAAAAATATATCTCTAATTGCTTTTGGACTTCCATGTAACGTGGAACCCCACCCAGTTTAAATAAAAAATATTCAAGCATAAACTCCGGCATGCCAAACATAGCAGTTGAAATTTTTTTTAGATCTTCGCTCTACTGTGACTTTACGCAGCGTAGATTGAAGGTTACTGACGTTTCGGGACAACCTACCAGTCCCATCTTCAGGGGCCAAACAGTTGGACCGCTTGACCCTTGAATATGGGAGCGAAGTTGCCCCGAAACGTCGGTAACTACCAATCTACGCTGCGTAACATCCCAAAAGAGCGAAGATCTCATTTACACGACGGCGGAAGCCTGGAATCCCGCAACTGGCATTGTTGTTAAATACAACACTGCTCACTCACGCGCACACACACACACACACACACACACACACACACACACACACACACACACACACACACACACACACACTTGTACAGAGTACTATACATAAGGCCAAGAACAGCTTATACCGTATTTCCCATAAACATGTTCACAGACTTGTAATTAGAAATGTGGGTTACTATTCTGTTTCTGTGATCTCTTTTCCTTCATGTAGGTGTAATACATTTCATGTTCTGCTGAAACACCGTCTGTAAACAGGAAGCACTTAGCCTGTGTGAATAAATCGCAAAGCAGACAGATGGCAATTTTCAGTACGACGCTGCAGAGCACAATATTTCTGAGTCTTTTTATCCGGTATCACAAGCCGGAAAACAGCAACCTTCACAGGCGTCAAAACATCACAGCTCGAAAAGTATTCTTTAAAATACTCGTTTCATAAAATATCTGCCCTCCACCCACGAAATGTTTCGGAAGAACAGCGACATAGGCACGTCGAAGCTAAAGAGACGGTTCTAATATTTGATACCTACCACTCACAATATTCAAATACTGCCTTCCTTATTTGACTATGAGACCTTCGCATGTCTGCGGTCAGTTCCACATCTTTTCCCACAACTTCACGACGCTACGGAGGGCAATATCCTTTCGTCGATCTGAGTGACCCGCCTCCCCATCCAGTCTTCGTAGGCGAAGAGTAGGGAAATAGCTGAGAAGCGCGAATATTTCTAATATAGTCTCTGTGACAGACACAGAGCCAAGGAACAGTCATGTCGCTAGGCGCATTTGTTTCTCTGCATTCCAGCGTTATCCCTCACGCGATCCGGTCACTTAGATACAGGCAATAAACATGTGAGCATGCATGCTACGTCACAGTAATATCGGAAAGCAATGAACAGAGCTTAGCACTGGCCGTCCTTGGATCGACCTGCGATAAGGTCTGTCGTGACAAGGGGCGATTGATTTCTGAATTAATCCACGTAAATTATTGATACTTTGGATTTATATCAACCATATATCAAGTACAGAGATTACATACCTTCAACTGAGATACGAAGTTTTTATTTATTGTTTACGTTAAAGCGTAATCAATCATAAGACGCACTACAGTGTAGGCTGCTGGTTTAATCAGTGAACGATAAACCTTTAAAGGCCTGGTATACCACATGCGGGGCTTGCCTACAGCTGAATCCTAAAACACGCGTTGTATATATTTAGGACATTTACCGTATTTTTTAAAGATGCTGCACAATCTGCGTTCTTTTTGCAGCAAATTGCCGTGTATTTCATGATTTTATGTTCTTTGGTTAACATAATATTCACGTTTTACATAAAGAGTGCGCTAAAATTTATACGTCCACCAGATCTTAAAGGTAAATTAGAAAGGGCGCAGGAGGAAATGACTCTTCCTCTTCTTCTTCTTCCTCCTCCTCCTCCTCCTCCTCCTCCTCCTCCTCTTCCTCCTCCTCCTCCTCCTCCTCCTCTTCCTCCTCCTCCTCCTCCTCCTCCTCCTCCTCCTATGGCACTACGGCCCTTTCAGTTTGGCCTTGGCTTCCTTTATAATTGATGCCCATTCATCTCTATCCAGCGCTTTCGTTCTCCATCGTTTTATACCGATCTTTCTTAAATCATCCTCCACATCATCAATGCACCTGAGCAAATGGCTGTTACCTTATTCAGTGTGGGCCTACACACTATCCTAACATTTCGTACACGGACTGAGAAAAATGACGTAAACGACAGTCGTAACAACCGGTCTCCGGCAAACATCCGAAGCCAGGACCTCGCAAAACAAGCAGAAGTGCCCTCCGTTCGGCCGCAACTTTCGGTAAGGACAAAAGGATGGCCTTGAACAGTAAGCAGGACGCAAAAGTGACATAAGTATAAAGTTATAAATGTACTAACTGCATTACTGAGGAAAACACACAAAATCTTGAATGGGAGAGCCAACTGTCGGTCTTCGATTCGAATAAAGTATTTCCCGGAAGGAAGTCGGGAATATTAGGTTCACTAACTTGTTTTAAGCTTTTGCGGTGATTCATTGTTAATGCTGACAATGTTCTGGGATACCCAAATCGCGTGCAGCTGCAATGTGTTGCCGACATTTCAGAGAAATTTAGTACCACCACCTTCATGGTCAAAATGGGTAGGCAGTAAGCGTTTACGTTATATCGGCCCTCCCTTGTAGCTTTCGTTATTCACAGCTATTGGCCCAGACCGCGTACTCACGCCTACTCCCCTTCCCGTGGGTCGTACAGACCGCCCGTCTGAATAACCTAACAACACTCAACGACCAGTCACCGGCATCACACTGCGGAGGCCTCTATTCGAGCCCAGGTCAGCCCATGTGAGATTTGTTGTGGACGAAGTGACACTCGGACAGGTTTCCTCCCTGCACTTCTGTTTGCACCTGTCAATATCACTGCACCAATGCTCCATACTTGTCTTTATCTACACGTTGCCCTAGCTAGGACAAACGGGTGAAGCCTGGTAACCTTCCAAAAAGCACTGCTCTTTCGGAAATCGTGGAACACTACATAAAAATTATTTCACTTTTTTCCCCCTATTCACTTCGACCCTGAAGTTGTAGACATCAATTGCCTCAGAAAGTTGATCACATAACACACTGACAACCGGTACAAAGGCTTTGCAATAGGACCAAGTTCAGGTCTGCGGCAACATCAGTGCACCTGGTTGACACAGTACTGTAGCGCCAAGCAAATTCCTTTATAACCGTCCAGTCAGTTCCACGTCAGAGCCGAAAGATAATATATGTAACTTGTAATCTGGCCATGCCGTGTTCGAATCTTTGCCAGATTTGAGTCTATAATGAGTTGAAGTTTCCGTAACCTTCCGCAGCCTCTCCACGTGAATTCGCGATAGAACCTTCAAACATTTCACTACTCCAAGCTTATACACCGCTCACTCTCTTCAAATTTCAGTTAACGCCACGTAATTCCTGACGTTGAAACAACGTTCTTTAATAACTGAAAAATCAATACATCTCTTTGTTAGATATAATCCCGCCATTTGTTTCAAAATGCGGCATTAATAAAACAGAACGCTATGTTCTGAATATGCAAGCGAGATTCAGTCTACAGAACACAAGTCTTGGTGCCAAGCGCACACTTTACTTGCTACTTGTGTCTTCAAAGCGTGGTATGTCGCCCCCACACTACATAAGAAACTTTCTGGGAAACTGTATACAGCAAACCGTAAAAAACCATGTCGGAAGGGGCCGAGTAAGAGGCAATACTTACTCTCTTGACTGTTATGTGTATAGGGTGTATGCCAGTAACAGTATCATCTCTGTGAACAGCCTGTCTACGCCAATTTCATACAGTCACATAAAACAATATGGCCACCATTGCGTCGTCGTGTTTATGGAAATGGCGGTTGTATTGCACGGGGGCGTCTTGTAGGGGGGGAATTGAATTACACACGCCCTAGTCTCACAAGATGGTTCCAAGCGCCAAAGACTTAACAAGACGATCAAATCACATTCAAGAATATTATCCACACCGTGGCGTGACCATAACAAGACACCAAATTGGAAATTTGCATACAAAGTGCGCGAAAATTGGATGTGTTACACGAGTATAGTGTCGCTAAGGGTGGCGGAGAGGTCAAGTCATAAGAAAGTAGAAGGGGAATCCCGTGTTATGTTTACATGGTAATTGTTTACAAAAAAAATTACTCGTGAAATGCGTAAAAAAATCTTAAAATATTCAGTTCGAAAAATATTTCTTTGTATTACGAAATGCAATTTGTATTCGTTTCAAAACGGATTTTCTATAATGTGCGTGCAGGCAGGTTGCATCGGTCCATATTTCTGTTCGAAATGTTCTAACTCCGAAACGGCTGAGGTATTTCAACAACATTTATTACTGGAAACTCAACTAAACATTAAGTGTGAATTTAATTAAATTACGTATGGTCCCTATGTGTAAGAAAGTTTGATAACACCCACTTTAAATGAGGCGCACACAACAACCTTATAAGAGGTAATGGCAATGTTGTTTCTGCGCAAAAAAAAGCATATCTGGGAGGAGTGGAAGTATAGCTCCACTTATTTTTAACCGTGGCAACAGATGGAGGAATAAGCTGTATGTGAAATCACAAGAAAATGCATTTTATAGCTCTCTATTCGCCTAGCGTATAGTTCTTTTAAAAATGGAGCACATCTTGTTACTGCCAAAATCTGAATTACGTTTCAGCACTAATTCCTTTTTGAATCTCTCCAGAAGATTTAATTCAGGTGAAGGAAACGGAATGCATGCGCACTGATATATTTGTATCATAAACAAATAAGTATCAACGCCAATGGAATGTGCAAAATCGCAAAGAATACATTCAATATACACTTACAAATATAAACATTCAACCAAAAACCTATAAACTAAGGATTCACTATAGGCTATAACAACGCCCGTTTTGTTCTCCTACGTATTTCCGCTTAGTACGAACCACCAACAGGGAGCTTGAGATTAAAATATAAACTCGTGCACGTGCAGGTTACTACATGTGGCAGAGACGTCGTTGGTCTTACTCTACAGTTGAACGGTGCGAAATATTCCTCACTTGTTTCATTACAGGAGTACAAAATACTTCTTCT
The DNA here is from genome assembly GCA_013340265.1 of Coptotermes formosanus. Lineage (NCBI taxonomy): Eukaryota > Metazoa > Arthropoda > Insecta > Blattodea > Rhinotermitidae > Coptotermes > Coptotermes formosanus. The sequence continues at coordinate 4,416,744 of BLKM01011744.1, forward strand.
TCGGGTACACTGCAAAAATACTTAAAATTACTGTTAGACCTAATACTGAATATGTACATTTATGGATACTGTTTGTACATTGATTGTAACGTAGCACATTGATTGTAACGTACACGGGAATAAACCAGTTTAAAGTACAGTTCCCAGTTTGAGTACAGTGTGCGATCTCCCCTTCCAAGTAGTCTACATTTTCCAGCCTCTTTTTCTATTCAACTCCACCTGTCTGTCGACCCGTCTTGTTTCTGTTTATTCATTTAAATGCATTTCGCACTGTCGAAGCAAAATTCGGATCAGTCAAGAGGGTAGGACTTCCACAGCTCAGGGCAACGTATCATCATGCACACACTTGAAAAGTACTGAAATCCGAGACATCTCAGGTTTCCACGGTGGTTTACTGAAGACTCATGTCTTCTGGGATGCTGCGTTGTGTCGACAGTAAGAAGTTACCGACGGATCGTAGTAGTTTTAAAAGTGAAAAATAAAGGTAAAATTGGCAAAAAAAACTAAAATTATATAAATGGCGACAAATTAAAGAACCTTAGAACAAAGGGGCACCTTTACATTCCCGCTGAAGCAACTAGTAGCAGTTCAGGCTGACGTTCTGTTGGACCCCTTGACAATGGAATGAATTTACTACGAAACGTCGGTGAATATTTATCAGCCCAAAAGGGATAAGCATAACATCTCAGAAGAATTGGATATACTCGAATGTAATTTAAAATGATGTGCTTTAAATTTTTACAATAAATTTTTACTCTCTGTGCCTTCACATTTGCTCATTTCCTTCTTCCTTTCCTTTCCCTCCACGTTCTTGACTTTCCTCTTTCTTGTTTCCTGTCTTGCGTCTAAAAGTAATTACAGACACGCTCAATAAAGAAGAAATAAAAGTAAAAAAGCCCGAGTCCCTTTGTGTAGCAACCAACCTAATAAATGCAGCTGCTTTAATTATTTTCTCCTCTGCCTTGTCCATCAGAAATGCAGAAACAAGAACTCGCAACTTTGTGAAAACAGATGTTAATATAAAGTTAAAGTGCTTTACAAAACAAAGTTCGTCTGTCCGTGTACTTTTTATTAAACAGCGTCACGGCTTTATAATGCAGCACGAGCACCAAAGCCTATTACCAAGTCAACATTACATTACTAAAGTACACTATTTTTAAAACAGCTTTTATCAACCTTATTAAGCAACGCTCTATTAAACATTTTTCAAATGAGAATATTAACCATTCTTATAAAATCTTCAAACGGATCTAAATTTTAGTCACACGTCTCTTCCACGTGTCGTGATATCTGGAAACAAGTTTGCTACAATTCACAAAAGGATGGACTGTAGGTTATTGCACAAAGTTATATCAGTTTTTGAGACTGTTTAGCGTCTAATGATATGACACGATTGCTTTCACCGAAATTAAGAATGAACTGGGAAGCTGTCGTGGTCAATTTCAAAGTACCATCCTTGAATTCACCTATTAAGGAATGAGGAATACGTCAAACGTCTTAGATGGTACGTATATATACCCAGACTGCATCACACATTACAACGGGACACCTTCCACAAGTAAGTCAGAAGAATTACCGCCCGAGAAAACTTACTCTTACAAATTCACAGTTACTGTGTCAGTAACATTTCGCGTCCATAAAGAATAAATAGTGACATTTCAATGACGAAACAGTTATTTTCCACTCCATATATTCCAAATCATTGCGTATTTAATACCTAGGAATAACCAAGGTTTAAGTAGCTGAGCCTGCCTGCGGGCCTGCCATGCCAACTTGCAATAAAACAGACAAGTAACTACGAGTACAGGGTTCAAGGCAGAAACACGGACACCCACAAAACGGAATATTCACTCCTTCTGAAATATGACGCTGTGTTCAGTTGTAAACAGTTAAGGGTTTTTCGTTTTTTCTTGCTGCCTACATCTTCAGGGTATCCTTCTTGGTGGACCTTAAGTCGGAGGCAGCAAGCTTCTCAGAAATGTCAGTAACTAATTCTCGACTAACACGGTACCAGAACTTAACAGCAAATCGCTTAACTACAAAACTTTCACTGCGTCTTTACCTTATGTTATAAGAAAACAACATTAGGAATTCACATACTATCTTCACATAGTAGACATAGCTATATACCTGTGTATGTACATAAAAGTATGCTGACGACTATTCCTATCATGACATACAAGGCAGAGTTTATATTATCAGCCAACTAAAAATGCCGCCTCTAATAATCGTCCATCACATGGCAGTATTTCGAAGAATAAATTTCGAATACACAGGAATTCTAAAATTTAATAATTCTTGGGGGAAATAATTATAGGACCCACGGATTCTTTAATTGAACGCTATCTTAAAAAACTTTTAAATCCCTATGATCCGATTAAACTTCGCATCCATTATAATATTCTTCACACTCACACAAATCTAAACTGGATGCTTTGGGAATTCGTTGGTGTACATCGAGTATCAAAGCCACAGGAAGTGTAGTTGTCAGCCCACAATACAATAGAAGTTTAAGTGGCTATAAAAATGTCTCAGCGCGTTGAAACATATCGGCAGTATGTGTATAATATACTGACATTAGAAGTAATAAAGTGTGTTTTATGTGAACGGTCGTTACAATAAATCTGTCCAGACTTTCAAAATCGGCTTATCGTATAAAACAATTGCAAAACTGAACATCCTACCGTGACGTGGGAATACGTCAGTCACCACTACGCATGCGCGAGTGTTGCTAACATTCTTCAGTACAAAAGAAACTTATCTGTTTACAAGGTAAGTCAACAACAGACAGCTTGGAATAAATAAGAAAAGTTCTGAGTTCAGTTACTACCCAGTAGCCCTTACACACAAACATTCTTACTCCTACTGAAGTCCGTTGCATCTCAATATAGATTGCGTCCGACAGGCCTATAGGCCCTACACAGTATAACGTCTGAAATCATCACCTGTATTTCAAGTCATTTTACGACACGATGATTAACACACTATGAGAAATTAACCTGTGTTCTTATGTTGTACAATGTCATGCTGCAGAGTAAAATTCTGAAAAAGAAGTCAACGACACTATTTAGTCTTAAGTAGGCCTGTTTCTACCCTACACTAGAGTTATCTTTGCAGCGGACAGACGAGCGGGAGGGAGATTCGGAACGAAGGTAGGCCTAACACAGAAGGATCGGATAATATGCATCCAAAAAGTCGTATATCTGGAAACCCGCTCATTATACAGCAGTTCGGTTTTACCATTACAGAGGAAAACTCTCAGTTTTTTTTTAACTACCTGCCTTACCCTATTTCGACGTCGGCACCCCTGCAGGCACGACAAGTAACGGAACCATATTCAAATTCTGCCCACATGTTTTAGAGCACGTTGTGGCTCCCGCAAACACAACATCCTTTACGACAGCTTTCAACCCCTGGTAAGCAACGTTTTTTACACAACCCCATGCGAGAAAGTCCAATTAGGTTAAGCCTGGCGACTAAGATGCCAGGAAATTGGCGCTGCTCCGCCGTTCCATCCGACAGAAAACGTGTGATTAAGGTGGTATTTCACTTCGCCTATCAGTGAAAACACAGCGATCTTTAGCAGCTGATGGTAACACAAGGGATGCTGTGACTACGGCAATGCACATCTCAAAACTAGCGCTGGTCCAAGGGGCGGGTCCAGACGGGCAGCTGGCCGGCGCGCCAACCTATAACGGCCGCTAAGACGACACTGGAATAATCGGAAATATGGTGCTAGCAAACTCAGATTTCCACATGCTAAAGAGTTTCTCCGAATATTTGGAATTTGGGCATGCGCCCTCAAAAAAGTGTTCGCCAGCCGTGCCCTATGCCGAAAAAGTTTTAAAGAATATCGGTTTAAAGGGAAGGCAAATTATTAGCCTGCCGGCGGCAGCAAATTCCTTGCCTGCTGGGGCGCCCTTATGTCTCGGGCAGGCCCTCTTCAAACACATGGACTAATGTAGAATTTCGTCCCCACATTTGTCGTGCCACCATTCGGACACCCAATACTGTTTCGCTCCCATCTTTCAACCACTTGCTCACACTGCTGCGTACTGGCAACAGTCGATAGCAATGGCTAACACCAATAATAATAATAATAATAATAATAAAAGGTAAGGCAGTCCCATTACACGCCTGGAGAGGCCCAGAGGGTTCCAGGAGTTCGAGGCTCCCAGATTTCTAGACAATCGGCACATGAAGGTGGTAAGGTTGTCAGCCATACGCACCGGGCGCGTTTCCCCCCCAGGAAACTTTCCTGGTACTCATTTCTGTTAGAGGATGAGTCGACCCCAGGGCCATAGTGCGACAGAAAGGATTATGCCAATGAAAATATCCAATGGCACCATCGAGAATCGAATCCGCGACCTGCCGGTTTGTAGCGCAGTGCCTCAACCAACTGCGCCACCGCAGCCCCCAATAATAACAAAAATAATAACAATAATGTCACACAGTTAAAAGTAACAGTAAAATATTATTATTACATATTCTACCAATATTTTCCGAACAGTCACTTGAATGCCATCTCGTGCCTGCAAAGGACTGCAAAGTTACGAGATCAGTACTGTCATCCACGACAACACATGCACAAATGAGATAAATAGGGGAGACCGGGTTTAGTTGGCTACACGGGTAAGTTGGCACAACGTTAATATCTCGCCTCTCCTTTGTAAGAGCGCAGCACCTGTGGGGCAGTATGAAGAGCTACATCTTTCATTGGAGGGAAGTTAGTTGGCAATGTGCTGACAGCCGTATCGGAAGCAAAATTTCATTGTACGTGTTTTGCACAACGCCGAGTAATTTTACAACAGTTTGGTAAATACGTATTATTGAGAAGGCTGCTAGGGATTTATCTGAGCTAAAAGTGTGTAGTTACGTAGTATACATGTGGCAATATGACTGAGAAATAACAGCGTTCCCTGTGCATTTAATCTCAGAGGAAACTAACCTGAAAACTGAAAGTTCGTGTTGGGTCTAGTTGGCACACTTACTATGGGTCAAGTTGGCTCACTGTTCCAGCTTACCCCGCGGTCAACAGTGCAGTATTCTGTACGCTTCTTATTACTTTCATCATTTCAATTTTGTTTAAGGAAATAAAATTATGCCAAGATCGCGCAAAAGGAAATCTGAAATGCAAACATTGCCCCAGATACAGCTCTTCGAGCCGTTAGGGCAGCCAGAATAGAAAATAGGTCGATTAGAAATTAGCAAGAGATTTTGGAATCCCGTTTTTCTCTCCAACGAGATATTGCAGCACAGCTTTTGAGGATATACGAGGAATTTCACAGAATCCGACCTTCAGTATTGAGTACAAGAAAACTCGCCAGTTGAGTTCACGTGTGTTTCTGCTGTATGGTGTAAGTGAACAGGGAAAGAAATCAATAGTGCTCCGTAGTTTTATTTTTGATAAATGGGTCACTACATAAAGTAAAACGTTCTTATATCTTTCACTATATTTCTCATTAATTTTTAAAAACAGGATAAGTGCAATTTCTGCGCGCTTGTTCACTGATGGTGATTAAGAAATCTCAGAGAAATCATTTTAAATGGCATCAGACATCTACTGTGGCTTGTCTGCAAGGGAGGTGAGAAAGTTTTCATTTCAGTACGCAATGGCTTTAAATATAAATATCCTCGAGGGTTGGAGGGATACAAAAATGGCAGGCATAGAATGGTTTGCAAAGTTCTTGAAAAGGCATAAGACTGATTCGCTGCGCAAACCTGAGGCAACAAGCATCAGCAGAGCTTAGCAAGACTGATGTTAATGCTTTCCTTTTATAAATCTGAAAGAAGTGTTTGGTCGTCTGCGGCTTGGTTCGGGCGACATATGGAACATGGACGAAAAGGGTATAAAATCGGTGCAGAAATATGACAGAGTTATTGCGCGCCATTGTTGCAAATACATAGAGACACTGATGTCCGCTGAACCTGAAAAATTAGCAACTTCAGCCCTGGACGTTTCAGCGGCAGGAAACAGAGTGCCGCCGTGTTCTATTTTCCCTAGGGTGAAATTTCGTGCCCATTTCTTGAATGGTGTTCCTGCAGAGATTCAAGGTGATGGTAGTCGTCCCGGATGGATGAAGGCGGAATAATTCGTGAAGGCTGTGAAACATTTTTTCACCATGTGAAACCTTCAAGAGAACGACCAGTAATTCTCCTTTGGAGAGTCATGATTCGCATTTGTCAGTTGTTGCACTCGATTGCTGTAAGGAAGACGGCGTGACAGTTCTCTCCTTCCCACCTCATTTTAGTCACAAGCTGCAGCCCCTTGATAGGAGTGTCTGTGGGCCACTGAACCTATGTCAGTGGTGCATGTGAAGCATGGATCAAAAACCACGCAGGGAAAATGATGACGATTTACGATTGGCCTGGAATTATCAACATGTCCGTCAACTTTACAGCTACTCCTGCAAATATCAAGGCTGGATACCTGGCCAGTGGAATTTTTCCCTACAACGGAGATACCTTTGTTGATGAGGAGTTTTTGTCCTCCTCCAGACCAGCTCCAGCCACAGACACTGCAGCATCGAGCTGCAGCAACGGAAACATTAAACACGATGAGTCTCCAGGACCAGACCCTTCAAGAATTCATTTTCCCGAAGCAGGTCCTTCCAAAAGAAAACATGTCAAAACAAATCCTTCCTCAAGCATATCCTTGACTCCTGAACTTGTCCGTCCTTTTCCTAAAAGCAAACGCTACTAGAAACAAAAGATGCATAGCAATCCTGACCGACACGCCGGTGAAAGCTGCCTTCCGAGATACGCAGAAACGAGACAAGTGACAAAAGGAAAACGAACATCAGAAGCGAAGCAAGAGGCGCCTTTTGATAACCCTGAAACAGATTCCAAGAAGAAGAGGAAAATAGTGAGGAAATTTCAGACAGACTGCTCAGACAAAAATGGTGGGGAAATATTTTGTTTGGTTTGCATGGACAGATACTCAAATAGTGTAGCGGGGGAAATATGGGTTCAATGCACCCAGTGCCAAATGTGGGCCCATGAAAAATGAACTTCTGGCGTTTCCTGGGGATATATTTGTCCCAACTGCGAGTCAGATGTACCAGATGAAAATTTCTGAACTTTTGTGGATATATATATATATGTACCGCCTTTCATTTTCCAATGTAATTTGTAATGTTTGTCCTTAGTTTTGTATGGACTGTAAATCAGTTTCATTATGTTGTTAACAGTTAAATATTTTAGCGTCATTTATGCTTCCCTGGAATATTTTTGACAATAATAATAAATCAGGCTCTACTATGTGCCAACCTACCCCATCATATGTGCCAACCTACCCCCATATATGGGGCAAGTTGGCACACGTGCAGAGGTTAGAAGAAGTTAATTTTTCTGGGATTAGTTATTGATATAACGTCTTCATTATATTTTCGTGCATAGTCTAAGAATGACACGTGCCACCAGTACCTTTTCTTTTTTGTATCATTTGTATGAAAATTGTAAAAAATAAAGACGTGAAAAGTGTGCCAACTAAACCCGGTCTCCCCTACTTCCAAAATACACAAAGACGCATTCGGAAACTGTGTACCCCAATTAGAGGGCACCTGTCTAGTCTAGTCTAGTCTAGTCTAGTAATTTACGAGAGGCATATAACGTTTAACCTTCCGGCGATTAAAATAAATTTATATTGTACAGGCTATACAAAGATTCAGTTCCTACCTCAAAAAACATTTTCTTCCATTAGGAGGAACAATAGATAAATTCTGTATAAAAAATAATCGCTGTCTATTTTAATAACCACACGTAACAAATAAATACACTGTGCGGACACAGTGTAGAATTTTTACTGTTAAACCTGGCAATAACCATAGTAACCACTAGGTTTTGTGGTTAATGCGCACGCTTTTAAGCCGCAGAGGTTTCTCTCTTCAGAACTGAGACCCAAAGATACAAATCCGGAAGCAACTATAGAACAGTCTTTATGTTCATTTCATGAACCCCTCTATCCTTGTTTCCCCCTTCATCCCTGGGCGTGAAGCGTCTACCTCCATAAAAACGTGTCCGTCTTTACTTTATGTTTAAGCCTCACATTTTATATGTTTCGAGGCAAAACATCTAAACTTTAAATTGTCAGTGCCTCTGTGTGTGTGTGTGTGTGTGTGTGTGTGTGTGTGTGTGTGTGTTAGACAGAGAGAACTATACATTGCTGTACGTAGCCTTGCATGAACCTTACGAGATAATCACTATAGTTCATGAAGTAACAGGCTGGCCACAAGGTGCAGATTACGTTGGTTGTTCACTTGGTAAGACTAAAATGAGCAACGTCTTTACTCTGGGATCGTGGCGAAGATTCGTGGAAGACAGGCGTATTAACCTACACCGAAGTTCAGGAAAAAAAAAATAACAACGAGATAACAAGCAAGGATGACCGAAAATACATCAGTTTCCAAAGCTTAGAGGAAACAGGTATAAAGTGAGATAAAGAACCCCACATATATACAAAGAAAAGGAGCACAGAAAATAACTAATGGATGAACTGCGTTAATAATGAAGTTTACTTCGAAAATGCAAACACAGAAGTTCATATGTGTTCTTTGTAGATATATAGTGTCCTTAAAACATGGTTCTAACAATAACATAGCGTGGAAATGTGTTGAATTTGGAGTTTCATGTGCTTTCGGCATGTCTACCTTTCTCCCGTACATTAATGTACGTTTACTGTCGACATAACTCGGCATACCGTACTGCACGCTGCAAACAGTTGTACAAGCTATGTATTACAATCAGCCGTCAGTCAAGATAGCGTATCTTCCAGGTTGCCACAGATTACAGAACATTTCGAAAAGTACTGAAAGCACGAGTACAGGTGTTCCGTGGTAAGTGGGCCAAATGTCAGAAGCGTGTCCCAGAGGTCATTTAGAACAAAATACATATCCATATAAACCACGGGTCGATTCGACACTGTTATCGAGTTCAGTGTTAGTGTAGCTAGCTAGCACGCTTTATTTTTTTACTCTGTTGTGGTTTTTGTTACTCAGTACAATTATTCATCATGCTCTAACATTAAAAAGGAGGCATACGCCAACATCAAAAACTTATGGAAAAATAAAAGTGTTTTCTATTTACAGTGTATTAATCTTACTGCAATTAATACAGGTTTAAATTTACAATCATATTTTAGTACCCTTTCATATAATAGCAGGTCTAAGCGCCCTCTATATTCGTAGTTTTTCTCCATTCTGATTCATCACTCTCCTTGTTAAAAATTAAAATTACGCAGTATATAAAAGACAAAAGGAAATATGAAATGTCTTTAACATAATATTCTTAAAATAAACATATTTAACGCTGAAAAAGCAATGTTAATAAGCGATACACATTGCTTTCAATATCTACATCGTTACTTATGTCTATCCTTGGTTTTGTAGCACGAAAATACTGTTCTTTGTATTTATTTACAATTTGCGAGTACCTACTTGCTTATACACACAAGAAGTACCCTGTTATTTTCTCCGGTACAGGTCGACTCAGCCTCTAACAGAAATGAGTACCAGGAATATTTCTTGGGAGGTAAAGGCGACCGGTGCGTAGGGCTGACAACCTTACCACCTTGAAGTGCCGGCTGTCTTGAAATCTGGGAGCCTCATCTTCCTAGAACCCTCAGGGCCCGCCCAGGCCTGGAATGGTATTGCTTCACCTATTAAAACACTTCAAAGTTTTTGACAAAAGTGTAATCAGTTTTTCCAAGTGACGCAGTTCCATCCTAGAGCCGAAACGTTAACAAGGCGAACGTTTCTTCTCCGTCACTGCAGGAATTTCTCCTAAGATGGTTCCCGTTTAATAATATTACCGCACTGCACTTCATGCCAGATATTAACGTTTCTCATGCGTTGTTTACCGACCTCACTCTATCCACCTCAGCTTGTCTCTGTGTTTAAGCGCCAGTTCATAGGCATATGTTGTATCTTAAATAACGTAAACCCTAGAGGGTTTGGATAAAAAAGCTTCTCCTTTCAACCGCCTTACCTACGCGAAAATATCTGCACTCATTCCATAGGACACTGGTGGGACACACATCTGTTATACATACAGTAGCAACGACAGAAGTACCTGCCTCTTCGGGGAGTCGAATTCTGACCGTCCAACCAGTCAGCAAGTCCGTGTACTGCATAAGATATCCCGGCTTTTAGAGCGTTACTTTAACCTTCGACGTGTGGACTCTGTGGTTGAGACACAGGTGTTCCCGTCCTGCATTTCCTTACAACTAAACGTATCGTTCTCACGCCACGCGTGTCTCACATGCTCGGGTGTTGTTACAATTTTTATTTGGCCCCAGCCTGTGCTTCATCTCAGCATAACTAGTGACACTGCAGTAAGGAAGCCGCAATGCCGAAAGAATACATTTTCTCCAGTCTAAATGCGTCAACTTGCGCTGGATTTACTGCTTCCTTCGAGCAGTTCTCCAGTGCTACAGTGACGTATGTGCCAACCCAAAAGCCGACACCAGCTTGTTTTCATACCAGTAACATCGGCATCAGGTCGAGGCAAGTGGTCAACTTCACGCTCCAGCCAACTTAGTAAGGGGCAATTACACGCTTAATGCAGGCGCCGCAATAAAAAAACTTTTGTTTTCGCACAAACGCACACAGCAGTTAACACACATATACAGCATAGCATGAGTAGTGATTAGACTACAGGCTGGATAATCCGGGCCTCGATTTGTGATAGCGACAAGGAATTTTTCTCTTCTCTAAAACGGCCACACCGACTCTGGGTGCCCACCTAGACTCATATTCAGTCCTAATAAATTTTTGGAAGCCACATTCTCGATGTACGTACAAATCTTCCAGCATATGTATTGAGACTGACGGTGATGATCTTGAACAGTCATAGTAAATTTATTGTAAGTGGTACGTGCACTGTACAGCTTGTGTGTGTAAGGAATTACTAAAAACTGGATGAGGGATACCTAAGAATTAGGAATGTTTCAGCATCAGAAAATAAGGAATGTGCAGGTAAGACAAATAGCTTCAGTGAGCAAGGTGAGCACAGCACTGATGTCGAGACCTGAGCTGACGAGGGTGTAGCTGAAGTCGCTCCCAAATGTTACGGCAGATATAAACTGTGTACAACGTTTTAGTTAGCGATAAGGACCAGCAGCGGACGGCGGCAGTTGCTATGACATTCCTGGCAATGAATGGGGCTCAAGAATAACCTTCAGATGTTTAGACATCACGGCGTGAAGTCTCTCTGTAGGCCTACACACACGTGTGACACAGACAGCTTCGGGTCGGCACTAGAACAAATCACACGCTTTTACCAAGATATCCGTTGACTTTATGTAAATACTTTAAATCTCACCCCGCAGTCATAAAGGTCTCAAAGGCTCTTAGGGATATCGAAGACTGAAGAAAATTTGCACGGACATAATTAGCTTTAGTGGCGGGAAGGGAGATTAGCTTTACAATCCGGTTTAATAACGTTCAAAATGGCCCCCTTCATTATGATACATACTGTGACCCGTGTGACCGTGGAACGTGTACCTGACATAGAACAGCCGGGTCATTCATGTGTCTTGCAGCGTCGAGAACAGGCGCCAGTCCGCGCCTGTTCATGCGCACCGAAACTCCAGGCGCAAGCAACACACGTCCGTAATCGGGAAGCGATTTCAGAAACAGGATCATGAACCAGTAACTGAAGGCCACTTGACACTGCGTATTTCCACACGCTTACGGGACAGAATCGGAACAAACACATTTAGACCTACAGGAGAGATAGTTAATTTGTCAGATAATTATTGCAAAGCATTACTACTGGATATTAGCGGGAAAGTGAGGCCACTCAAATTATTTCGCTTTAATGTTTAAGTTCCGGGAGTGTAAGGCTCGATCTTAAGGGAATAACATGGACTGCGGGGAAGGGGGAATGGGAATAAAATTCTGAACATACTTTTGGTTATAAACATCGAAGAAGTGACATAAACATAACGCAGCATGCATTATACAGATTTACATCATATATACCCTTACAAAGCAGCACTTAATTATCACAAACACAACTATTTATTGGTATGTAAATCAGATAAAATTACAGGGAAACATGTTTCGAGGGGAATGTAATCATCTTCAGGCCATTTTAGTGCATAAAAATACAGCTGCATATTAATTTTACGTGCAGTTAAACAAAGACTGAGATATCAGTCTAACTACGCCTAAATTAATACGCAAATGTATTTATTTTTATGTAATGAAATGGCCTAAAGATGACCACGTTCTGGTCGAAACATCTTGACCTGTAATTTGATTTAATAGAAATTCCAACAGATAGTTCTGTTGGTGGTAATTAAGTATTACTTTGCGACATTATGTAACACAACGGGACGTCCAACGTAAAAACAATCCCTACGCTTCAGCAAATGTTATTACAAGTATCATATCAATGTGGGTGCGATAACCAGCATACGCAGCGTGTGTAGAAAAAATTCGTAATGCAGACAGAACCTTCTTTGGCAGCGTTAAAGTCAGAGATTACTTCTTAGATCCTGGGGCAGACAAGATAATAATGTTCGAAGGTATTTCAAAGAGCGTTAAAATATGAACTCGAAGCATGTAGTTCCGAATATGATCCAGTGGCGTGTTCTTGTGAAAACAACAAACTTCTGGATTCCAGCAAAGGAGAGCAACTCCTTTACGGTGTGACTCTGACTTCAGCATTCATTGTATTATATAGCCATTCTAGGTGAAAGTGAGTTAAAACATTTCGAAAAACCTTTTGCAAATTTTTCCCAGTATTCTTCAGACTCACGTTGCACCATCACTTGGACATCAAAAATTAATATACATCTCAATATCCATATACATAATAGCAACATATTAAACATGTTCCATTACAATTATAATTATCTACTACACCAATAGCTGTAATCATACTCCAGCCCTGTAAATGAAACTGAACTTAGTACTGTCACGTTCGTTTTATCTTCTGTAAGCTGTCCTGCAAAATTCCCTAATCCACTTCATTCCTGAATTCAGACGAGTTTTATTTTGCACAAAAGAATATCAGCCCAACAGAAGTTGCCAAGAAAGGGTTCCGAATCACAGGGTCTTAGAGTAGCCACTCACACACAAATGCGGTGCTTCAGTTCGTTCCTCAGCAACACAAACTGGCGCGACTCGTCCAACAAAGTGACAATCTGCCTCTTTGTATGCGTAAATGTGGTTTCATTTTTCATTTCCATTTCGCCGCTTCCTCCGTTCTTTCCCTGCCTTCTGCCTCGTTTCACTATCCATTCCCGCAACACTTTCATCATCAAAATCATTTAACAAATTAACTAACGTAATTTCCTTCACCACCGCTCTCATAGAGAAGTATTTCCTTTTGTGGGACTTTAACGTTCATTGCCGGGTCCATAACAGCCTGCCAACGCAACACATGTTCAGCCAATTCAACAATTCAATCCAGTTCACACCCAAACACCCGATGTATTCAAGATCCATTTGAATATTACTGCCCCATCTAAACCTACTCCTCCCAACCGGCCACTTATCCACAGGTTTCCCGACTAAGTTTCCTATGAGTGCCTCATACCATCATACATGCTGCAGTCCCATCCTCCGCCCCCCCCCCGCCCCCCAGTAGTGTCTCAAACAAAACAAATTATGAATCTCCTCATTACGTAACTTGCCTATCCTTCTGTTAACACGCCTCTTAAACCCGCTCTTAACACTTTTCTTAACGTAATCATTGCCTTTCTTTCCCAAGCGTTTCGTTTTCACCTCTTCGCTTGTCGTAAATTATATTGAGATACAGATGTAACGGAAATAAGAAAAGTTGTAGTAGCTGTAATAATAATAATAATAATAATAAGAAGGAGGAGGTGGGGGTGGTGGTGGTGGTGGTGGTGGTGGTGGTGGTGGTGGTGGTGGCGGCGGCGGCGGCGGCGGCGGTAGCGGTAGCAGCACTATTAGTAAAATTGTTAGTGTTCTAATGTAACTTCACTACATTGATTTACCAACGACAGTTTGCGTCTTCAAAGAGTCCTCTAACGAAACCAAGTGCGATGATGGGAATAAATTTAAAAATCATGCTAATGCGGCTCGAATCTTCTTTCAACTAAAATTTGAAAGAACTTGTTTCTACAACATGCTTCGCGTAACTACACGAATTTAAAACTCACCAAACACCCAGAAAAGAAATACGCACTGCAAGTTCTGCACTCACCTGAAACGAAAGAGAAGACACACATTAGCCTATTCTCAGTATATATTATCCGAACATTGATGTAAGTCGTGTGGAAACGCAGTGAAGACTAGTGTTGCCACCACAACTTACACGTATGTATAACACGTTCAACACGCTGCAAAACTAAAAGTTTCATTTGAGAAGGCTTTACTAATGCACAAGAAGTATGTAACGGTATGTAAAATGTGCACACGAGGAGGTAATCAATAACACGATAGGACAGGCAAAATTACAAGGGCATCTGCCAAAAGAGTGCTGTAATTTGATTCAACCAACTGCACGGAGCTGGACCCAAGGTCATTAGTACTGAGTGGCTCACCCCTCAACCAAGATCTAACCTTTTATGGAAGCCCAATTTTCACTCCGATGTTCACGACACCCCTCTACCATACTTCGTGCCTTTCCACAATCTTGTACTTCTTTCTTCACTATCCGTTTCAATAGTATCCTCATATTTAAGCCTAGATGTCACTCACTCGTAGTATCTTCAGATCACCCAATTATTTTTATGCCTGCTACATGTCCAACATATCTTATTCTCCGTAACTGGATCTCCATAACAACACCGAAGTAGACACATTTTAAACTTTCTCACCGGGTTACCTTCCTTCTGCTACCTCTTTATACTTCATGTCCAAATATCGGGCCGGCCCTTTACCATGCTTTTCTCAAAACTCCCCACTCAGTTTGTTCTCTTAGTGTGCAAGAATAAATTCATATCCATAAAATAATAAGATGTAAATGTACTTAAAGTCGCAGATGTTACGATAAATGAATACTGGCAGCAGCCATTTTCAAAATTTGCGGCTACACCTAGCTTCGTCATAAATATAATTAATTTCGTACTGTTGTTCTCAAATATTTGAACTATGACATATTTTACATTAATTATAATCTATAATTATAGAATTGTTTTTGCTGCATTTTTGTCACGACGCATTATTTTGTCAGCATTTTTTGTTTGACCTCTTCCGTAGCGTCTAATGGAATGACTGCGCTTCCTTAATGCATGCTTCAGTTAATTTAATTCAACAACTTGAAATGCTGGTGTGACTGGCTTAGCGCCGTATCCAGTAGCGGGCTTTAATACTATCAGTGTTGAAACTCAGGTTTCTGTACCACACTGTCAGTAACTGACATCGAAATGCGTAATATAAGATTTGTAATTTTATTCCGAGGACAGCTCTGTGCCAGCTGGATTCAAATAAGCTTTAGATACACAGTAAACTTCTGCCGTCAAGTTTCGAGCTAGGCCGATTCACCACTGAAATTACCGCTGGCAAGTTACATTATGTAATGTGAAGCAATCGATTTCGTCAAGCCGAACTACAGACTAAAAACATCTACGAATATTTATTTATATGCGAGTTTAAGTGGCAAAGTGATACATGAAGATTAGTCCAGTAGACTAGTAAACCTCAATTACAATGACGTGTGTCGTTTCGTGTTTTGTTTTTTGTTTAGCCAAGTTGTTATGAGGCCCATATCTACAATACATAACGCCGGTGGTATAAAAATTAATATAATCCTAACTGTTGAGCATTGGTGGAATGATAAGTGACAGGGGAAGAAAAATGCGCTCGGACAGCAGTGTGTTCCAGTACAATTTAACCAACACAAATCCTAGATGGGCCATCTTTATTTCGCATTCATGCCTCCGCGGAGTTAAGTCGGTGACTAAAGAAGCCTGAGTTTTGTCAGTTTACTTTCAAAATTCAGTTCCGATTACCTACCAGAACCGTTTTAAAAGATGCCCCATATATTAATGGACACGGACAGTTTTATAAATACATTTGCAAGCCTAGTGGCTGAGAATAAACCTGCTACATCCCAGTCAAAAATAGTCTAGTTGGAGATCACAGAAACTGTTGCAAGAGAAAGAGAAAGATAAGTTGTTACGTGTAATACAGTCGTTTATACTTCAGCAACAAATGTTTTGGAACTGTCACGGACTACCTACATTCAGATTTGCATTACATACAGACAGAGATGTTCAAAGTTTATTAACACGTCTGAAACTACATAACCTGTTTATTTTGTGACTGAACACAAAGTTCAACGATATGTTGTACGTGAATACCTGTCAAGTTTCTTTGATTCAATTATTTTATCTCCATGTGACTGGCACCAGTAAGGTGGCAGTCACAAACATCTAGTCTAGTTCCGCTCACATTTCTCCGAACACATCGCGTGTGACAGTTGAAACAGTCCCTTTGACAATCGTTTTATATTCGCTAACTTTTTTCCCACTACTGGTATGTACATAAAATTTTACAGCTCTCCAAGGAGATAATCCATGTGTGAGGTGCAAGTAACGAGGTTGGCAACCGATCTTTAAACATCGTTAAATTTTCATGAAAAGTTTTCCAACAATTTTCAATTTTCCTCATCATAACAAGGTCTCCAACCACATGACAATTTGCCTCCTCCTCAGATCCGACGCTTCAAATACCAATGTTTAATCTGCCATCCTTGCCATGCGACTCAACACCCAGTCGCAAATAAAAATTCTTACACTCAATACAGGTCAATAGGTCACGTAGTGGAAGAATTGGCGTATTGTGCCCTGACTTGCCTCACACCTGTACCGCCACAAAGGCTGGTTGAGCAGCAAACTTGAAATATTAAGCTACAAGGCTAGATGTTGATTTATATGTTTAGCTGTAAATAAAAATACAGAGTTCTGAAGTTTTCAACAACACTCGACTATCCCTGTATTCATCACGAGTGCATTCCAACAGATGGCTGTAATCCTGTGCTTAAAATTACTGTAATGAAGTGCCACTTGTTGAACAACCTATTCTTGAAAACAAGAGTGTATTTTCGGCTTAAAAAGTCTCTCTTGTGCAAATAAATTTAACATCCGACGTCAAATGGAAACAAAGAGAATATCCACGTTGTGCAATACAGCGTTTTATGTCACAGCACGTCAGTTTCAACAGATGACGTGCATTGTTTCTGATACCTGTCTATCAGTCGTGACTGGATATACAATTACTTGTTGTGTTTCAAAGTGAACCCTCATGAAGATTCTTACATGACGTTGTGTATTGCTAAAACCGTTGTTCAGAATGCGCTGTGGCTGTCACTTTAAAAACCGATACGGTAGCTTCAAGTGTGAACGAACAGTTATAATCAATTTACATACACATGATAAGACCCACACTTTCAACCTTCCAATATAAATTCCTCAAAACTTGGATCTCACCAAGCAGTTACATGCAGTTCATTTTAATGCAAGTATTGGTTTGCCCCTTATACACCCAGAATGCACAAATGTGGGTGTTAAGGCTCGATTCACACTGTAGAGACAGTCACGTTTCAGTCAGACGCCCGTTAATTATCTGAACAGGAGCGTCCAAGTCCAGGTTAGCTATCACGTTACAAGCGCGACGCCCATATCCAGAAACAATAAGGAATAGTGGATCAGCTCTTGAATCGAACCTGGTTGTCCTCATACAGGGAATCCGACCTCGTATCCTGATTACTTCTGAGATGACTACGGACTGCGCGAAAATTTCTCTCTTTTGTTACGATTTTTTCACGAATCTAAAATTAAATTCTGAAGAAATAACAACAATAACAACAACAACAAAATGTGAATTTATAATTTTACATTACACTTTTGTACGCGTATTTTTGTGCCTTGTATGGACATAGTGCATAAAATTAACGAATAATTGGCTCGACACTCGTGTCTCATCTACAAATTCCGACTAAGTTTGGTAATGGAAATTGTCAACGAAAATTGTCGCTCCGATTTCATTGTGGTCCACACTAGTCAAATATAAACCGCATTTTTGCATAGAGATGAAATTTCACTGTGCCTTCGTTTTTCAAGGACTACGTAATTAAAACACAGACCAAACTGAGATCTCCAAATATATTTCAACATTTCTCGATGGCATTAAAAGAAGCAAAGGTAGAAATCATTTCTGATTCCATGCAGGTCGAAGAGGTTTCTAACTACATTACGACATGCCACGTAAAGGGAGTGAATACTGATGTCTGTGTTATTAAGTCGCTGACAAAAATGGCCACCGTTTGGTTACGAATAATTAGAAATTGTTGTGAGAACAAAGTTAATGTCGCTGAATACATGAGTATACATCCATATGTACAGGTACATAAGTATACATCCATATATACAGGTACATAAGTACACATCCATATGTACAGGTACATAAGTACACATCCATATGTACAGGTACATAAGTACACATCCATATGTACAGGTACATAAGTACACATCCATATGTACAGGTACACGCAAATTCTTTTAAAATGCAGATATTACAGTACTTGATACGGTAACACGATATAACAACTCAGAATTAAGTTGAAGAAGCTGGTCCTAGTTCACAGCGATGTTCTACACACCCTTTAAGTATGCAAATATTCGAATATTTAATGACTGAATGATTATTTATCTGTCTAAATAACTCAACTGAGCAAAATCCTTCGTGAGAAGCTAAACGTTCCTCAGATACCCAAGAAGTCTCCGCATTTTAGGGAAAACTGATGTTCAATGCAGTGTTCAAAAGGCTCACCCACTTTTCCTTACCCTAAGCCAGATTAACCCTGTCCACACCCTCCCGTCCTATTTCTTCAAAAACCATTTTATGGTCATCCTTCTGTATATGCCTGAGTATACCAAACCCCAACAAGAACCTCCATGCATTGATCTTCTCTCCCATATGTGTCACCTATCCCGCTCGTCATATCCTCCTTGATTTTATGACCCTAATAATTTTCTCACAACAAATTCTGAATCGTAATTTCGTTGACATCAGGGTTAATAAGGTGTACAAAAACGCTAGAGAAGGGTGGCTCATATCTGTATTCTAAAGTTCGGCACAGCTTTATACCCTTAGTCCTCTTTAGGCCAAAAATCACGTAGTTGTTTGGGTCCTTCAAACCGAGACTCTTTTAATCACTTTCCTCCATTTTCACCTAAGAACAAAATGTATCCCCCTTCCGTAACGTTTTTTTACAGTCAGAATACCATACGAACGACAAAGTCCAGACATAGTTTGTACAGAAACTTTACAAACACAGGTACATGTTTCCATTTTTATTATTTCTTACACGGCCTACTTGTGTTGGGTTAGTTTCTGTTCCAGCATCAGGCAGCTTGTTCGTTCTTCATGACAGTATGTTACAATTTTCATGTTCGCATTACATTATTATTAATATACTATTGCTGTTCCCGTTACTACGAAATCTATTACAGCTGTTCTGATTAAATGTCGTTACGGCGTGGACAGCGACTAGTTTAAATTTAACCACCATTACTTCATCCACAGAATTTCTGTCAAGTATGAACGTGGAAGTTAATTATTTGTTCCAAATGCTTTCAGCACAAATATACAATATTCTCCTCGTTTCCAGTGTCGTTCTGTTCGTGAAGCAAGACAATTATGCGACACGAACCATAACAACGCACAAGTTACAATGAAATTTTAGCCTCCACATAAGAGAGAAACTGTTTTGCTGGTAGGTCCTCAGGGACAAGAAAGGACTTTACAGCAATATATGATATATAAGGCTGTAGAAGAACAAAGGCAAGACTGGCGTACAAGCAGCCCTCTGCCTCTCCATTCTACAGCCTTGTGTGCCTTCTATCCCACAGTATTCTCTACAACGCTCCTCATACGACGCCCGCTTTCCACAGCCTTCTTTACCACTACAGTGTTCACACGACATAATTCTTGTCATAACAAGGTTCACAGACTTAATCTAACTTAACTAGTTAAGAAAATTATGTCGGCTGACTACGTTAAGCTGAGTTAACAGTATTAAGGCGGTGAAGCTTAAGTGTGTTCCTTTCGAAGTTCAACGAACCCAGCCTTATTACTGAATTTCTAGTTAACAAGTTCAAGTAGTTGGAAAACATTTGGGTTCAGTTATCTAGAGGTAATGAACAACCAAGCCTTGTGAAAGGTCACAGACAGCGCAGAACAAATACCTCCGTCAGCGGCAACAAAATCAGGACTTTCTCTGACGATCCTTAATCAGTAACTTATTAACTAATAATCCTTAGTAAACCATCAAACGGGGCTTGGAAACGCCAGTATTATGGTGCTTCATAACAAAAATATGTCAGCTTCCTCAAATCTTGCCCACTGCAAAAAGTCCGTATATAACACACAACATGGCATTAGCACAGACGACTTGTGTATGAAACACTCTTCTGTGCTCTATAAATATTTAATGAAGTAAGCAAAGAGGCAGCTTCTGAAGCTACACAGAAGAAGTTGTAAAAAATAAGTAACGACATGCATTACGTGAAGTTCTTCAAAACAGATTAGCCCGAGGTGACCTTAAAAGTAGACAAGCAAGAAGGCTGTGCGTAATTCACAGTCCGTGAAGCAGCTGGGAACGACTAGAACAGTTCGGTTCCAAGGAGACCCTTTCCCTTCCTCACCACGTGCACAGCATGTCTGCAACCTGCCCCGGTTTAGCGCTCTATTCTATGGTTTTGGGTCTTCTCTCAGATAAACCATTAATTTGCACCGAGTGGTGAGGTCAGCGATCACCTTCACCCACCACACCCAAGACGTGATGCTTGGCCGGACGGACAAACGTGAAACATTACCATGACCACTGGTACCTTGAAGACGGTGTAAAAACAAAATCAGAATTAAAATTCGGAGTTCAATCGTCAGTCCTGCTTGGCATCTGCGTCATCCCTCTTTAAAAATAAGGTTGAGGACGGAACACCCTACAAGTCTGAATGGTTCTTCTCAGTCCTGCCAGTAAATTATCGCACAACCTAATCGACAGGAATATGTTTTATATTTGTCTACTCCTTGCCGATATACGATGGATATCGAAGCAAATATACCAAAGTTTCCTGTAAATATACGTTTCTTTCAGCAACTTATTATTTCACATGCATCTAGTGACCATTCAAACAAAAAAAAAGGTAGTGGTCAACTCCAGCCAATAATATGCCTAACTTCCCCTACACACATTTCGCTATTCACGAACATTAGACCTCTTACTGAACACTACAGGTTCCCTGAAATTCACATGTTTTTGGTAATCAAACTGAGCAATAGGATGCAGCCTCGTTCACTAGAATTATACAGTGCGTGTAGCATAATTCTTGTCCCCTTACACCAAATAATACTGTTCCCCCAGTTTCTTGTTTTATTTCGTCTTTTGTGTCACTGTATTTAGTTTTTACTTCTCTCCTGCTATAACTCGCGACCTCTTTTATCTCATTCTTCACCTAATTCTCAGTTCCCTATCTCGTTCTCCCTGCTCTGTCTCTTTTAAACCCTTTGTAAATTTAATTTTTTTTATTGTTCCTTTCTCTTCTCTCCTACTTTCTTTGTTTGTTTGTTTGTTTCTTTCTTTCTTTCTTTCTTTCTTTCTTTATCATTATTTCATTCTAGTCCTTACTTCTCTTTCAGTATCTTCCCTTCTGTGTTTATCACGAGCAGCTTTCTTCCGGATTTCGCAGCCGAAAATAGAAGTTACTTGGTTCGCCAGGAAAGACAGAACATGGAAAACGCTCAAAGTGTGTCGTTTGGGGAGGACATTAATATGATTGGTAGTAAGTAAAATTTCATGCCCTAGGTGTAAAACAAACCCAAGACTTCGGGTCAGTCTACTTCCAATCGGGTATTCTCCACCCTTAACACACTGCGCTTCTGAAGTCCAATAAAGCTTAAGTGCTTCACATACCGCCATTAAAATCCTTTTAACAGTGGCAATCAGTCTTACAGAAAGAATACATATTTACAGAAGGGAAACGTAAACAAACAACAAATATTCTCTTCCTGGTAGACGACATATGGCGAAAACAGATTAACTAAAGTAAAGAACGCGCCACAATTGTGTGTGTGTGTGTGTGTGTGTGTGTGTGTGTGTGTGTGTGTACGTACACAAAATGAAAAATACTAGATGGCAAACGAGAGATAGAAATTGTGGAAGAGGTGGAAAATTTAGGTGGAGAAAACGGAGAAGGAAAATAAAAGTGAAATGTGACTCAGAAACAAAACTGGACCATAGCGCGACGTCTGAACAAACAGCAGACAACGCCGCGTTCAACGTTCACTTGAGACCATCTACTTAGCACTGCTGCGTGAATTTTAAATGTACGATCTCAACGTTCCTGCAAGTCATTTATAAGTTTCTAGCCACCGAAACTGTCAGGCAGAAGGCTAGGGGCGAGTCACGTGCACAGCAACAGCAATAGCATACTGGCGGACGATTCAAAATAAATGCCCTGCCCTTTATAACACACGTACAGACCTGGCCCATCCGCCAGGTCAGCTAAATCCTCCAAAGGCCGAAAACTAATAAACAGCCTATACAGTCACTATGAATACATCGGCTGTTTTGTGGGATTGGAGATGTAGCGAAACAGACTTTTACGTTTTAACTGTATTTAAATAACTTTTGATTCCTTATGGTCAACAACTATCCATAATCAATAATTTTACTGCATATTAATAACACTTTAAGTATTCAGTAAACAAATACTGGCAGGATGGCAGCTATAATAACCGTTCACATGTGTATTTAAGTGTTCTCAAATGAACAATGAACTCGGTATTGGTAGTCTTCAAAAAGCAGGTGATCAGTGCCTCCTCACACACGTAGTGAGCATGCGAGGTTACACTGGCCCGCAATGTCGTCACACGATTCATTGAAGCACTGGGAAATGCATTTCATCGTTCAACATTCCATCACGGCCACAATTCCTGAACTTTGGAATATACGATTCACAAAATGAGCTTCAGAAAATTTAATAAAATTGTACACACCTTCTCCTACTCGTTCCACTGATTTCTCATAGTTACAGGCGAAGAATGACAAACGCAAATCTTGAACACGTCTTAAATATCGATAAAGACGTCAGATGATTTATCCAGGCCAATGTACTGAATTTATCTACGTTTCTGCGACAGCATAACTGAACAGATTGAAAACGTCATGCTAATATGGAGATCTGCGATGACACAATGCTGCCTGCTACGTGGGAACAAACACTTGGAGGAATGTACTGCGTGTAACTTCTCTTTTACTCTGAAAATGGAGAATGTTTCTTGAAACGTTGGTAACAGCCTACCATACCACGCGGCCTCTTAACCCAGGAAACTGCAATATGACATCTACCAAAGAGAAAACCTCAAATCTCATAACTTCGTGTTAAATTAAACAAAAGGCTTAACATTATGGAAGCGCGTGAACAGTTGATGTTCTCCTTCATCCTCCAACCTCTTCGTTTTCCTTGGGTTTAGCTGTTCTCTACAAAATGCTTCCATTCAGGTATCTTTACCAGAATAATGAGAGGAAATGAAGCTACCATTTTTAGAAACCAAACGAGGATAATTCTGGTGTTTTAATATTTCATGCTTTTTTTTCAAAAAAAAGAGAATTATATTAACTCAATACAGCAGGCATCAAAATAATCGCGTTAAGGCAAGCAAATGCAAGCGAGATTAGGATGATACATCACCACTACAATTCATGGTAACTGAAACAAAAATGGTAAATGCAATATAAAATATAAAATTGTGCCAGTATTCAATCAAGCGCCAGTTCATGAAGACGTATAGGGGAATAAAAGCACTGTTCCACCCTTTCTTAACTTTGACGCTATGAAGGTGAGTTACTAGCCTCACGCCTCGGCCGTTTTACCTCAGCTGTACACGTCCCAGAAACCTATCGGAGATAAGTCTGTGCGGTTTTCAGGGTCTTTCCATGTCGGGAATTGACTCCGATTATCCATCCTGTAGCCTGTTCACTGCACTTATGTGTCCCGGTTAACAGAACCAATGAATTAATTAACCCTTTAAAGACGACGCCTGTCTGTTTTATATAAGGACTCCGTGCGTACCGCGCTGTAAACACTCTCCACTTCGATTATAAAAACCAATCTCTCAATGTTTTAGTAGGCAAAAGATGCTGTTTGTTCTGAGATCCGTACAAAACACATAAACGCAATGTGGGCACCACGTAGAATTTTTTAATGTCAAACCTGGTCGTACGTAAAGTTACCGCTAGGCCTTAAAAGGTTAAAACGTAACACATTATATCAACAGTGTCGGGAGTTTTAAAATGGAAAATACTATTTTCAAGTTAAAATCGTCTGAACGCTTAATTGCTTGTGGAGCTCAATTGGAATGGTAAGTCCAAAAACATTAGCATCAAAGACCAGGGCGGCAAGAAATAAATGCGTATTTAGCATAGTTTAAATACCGACAAACCAGAAATGTTTAAGCCAGAACAAACGCAGGTTATGCGCTCGCTGAGTTTCAATAGCATTCTGGTCAATGTCATTGTCTACTCAATACGTGTAAGTGTGAACGACAGAGTTTAATTGATTAATTAATTAATTAATTATCCTTTACTAAATATTATATTTATAAATATGTGTTTTCAATAATATCGTCGGCTTGTGGCCTACAACACACTAAAAGCACCACACCACATGGGCCTAATCCCCAGCGTGTTCTTTCATCTTAACACCTCATTGCTACTGCAGGTTTACCAATTTATTTACTTGCTGTTACAAATCTCATTAAAATTTGAAGAGGATATTTTGATAATTCCCACCTCTGGTTATGATATACATCACGGCCATTAAAGGATATTATGAAATAACAATTCCCCTCTGTGGTTACGATTTAAACAGATAATGCTTTCATTGAAAAAGGCCACGTGCGTATGACAGTCACTGAAGAATGCCATGAACTCACCATTTGTTAAACATGAAGTCCAAAAACTTGAAACGTCTTACAAAACAGACTGATAGAATAATCTGTGCTACAATCTCCAACGCAAAGGCCGAGGCTGCAGCAGCCAAAGACTAACGGGTATAGTAACATTAGATTCATACCGTCTCTGGCTTTAGACGCACAACTGTAAAGAGAGCCTCAACTGACGTTACGCGGGTCAGGGGTTTTCGCCACGTCGTTCACACGTAGTCAGTGTTTTTCTCCAATTATGGAGGTGGAATTGCCAGCATGGATTGCTACTGGTTCACTCCCGGCTTTGCCGGAAATTGCTGAAAGACGAGACGTGGGAGGATGCAACTAATATGCGGCAATTAATGCACGGAGTATGTTAAAAACAAATATCTCTGAGGCCTGTCACTAAAGAGTGCTAAAGTAAAGTCACAGTCATGTCAAAACTGGAAACGTCGGTAATGCGTAAATGTTGGAATTGTCGTATCCATCATAGCTTGACTAAAGAGTTTGTGAAAACTGAAATTCAGCATGCTTTTTCAACCCATCTCTTTCCTTTTCTTCTCAGTCCTTCTTTATTTTTCTCTCGCTCTTTCCTGCACCCACTCTGCTCCTGGACCATAAATTCAGGAGAGGGACAGAAGAACATTTTACAGGATAAAGCAACATCTCAATAAAGGGTACCTCTAAATCACGAAATGCAATTACGTATTGATTAATGGGAAAGATAAGGTAAAGTCGAAAGGAAACATAAGGACAGTCTAATTTGTTCATTATCTAAAAGTGTATTTCAGATGCTACATGGCCAACGAGAAACACGCTTCAGAAATGAAAATGTTAAGTTCAATAGCACATAATGAATTAAAAATTCGATATCCAACTCTGTGCCTTCCCTCGTTATATTGCAGTACGGCCTTATTTCACATCCTGAAACAGTGACTTTTGAACAAATGACTGGTTCACAGTTCAGTGAATGGCTCTGGGTGCTGGAACCAAACAAAATTTATTTAGCAGTGGTGCTTTAGGAGTCATAAGTGAGAAGGTAATATTTTCTAAGGGGACGATTTACACACATGTTCCAGTACGGTTTTTTTTTTTTTTGCAAATTTGATTTCCCGTCAGGTCTTCATATTTATTGTTGCAGATACAAAAGAATTTCTCGGTTTCTATTTAAACCTGTTCCGAACACTTGAAGCTGCAATGAGCACCAAAACGTTAGGGAAGGTATAAAACAGGCAGGTCGTTTCTTGACAAAGCTAAAGCTAATTAGAAATCGAGAAATCATTAAGGAATTTCTTTTCAGCACCGAAAAATATTTTAAACAAAGATTTTAGTCAGCAATGAAAATACCATTTCATGTTACGTGTAATCTCTTACACAAGGAAGATTTAATTTATCAGTTCACTCTAAGACTTTCTGGTCGATCCCAAGCCGAGACGAATGCAATCATCCATCCAAGAGCAGCGTTTCTCAGCAACAAATTAAAAATTCCTGGTCTTTAAAACATCCATTTTCAGGGCCAACACAATAATTCGTACTTCGTACGAGTTTACAAGAGTCGCATTAATTAACAAAAACACTTTTAATGCCTACATTTTTCAAGTAAAATCATCGACATTACATTAGTCGTCCCTTTGCTTGTTATATTTAATGTTACATTGAATGCGAACAACAGTTTTCACTCGATCACAGCTATTCGTCTTTATTAACCCTTTAAAGACGAAGCGTATCTGTTTTATGTAAGGACTCAGTGCGTACCGCGCTGTAAACAGTCTCCACTTCGGTTATAAAAACCAGTCTCTTAATGTTTTATAAGGCAAAAGTTGCTGTTTGTTCTGAGATCCGTACAAAACACATAAACGCAATGTGGGCACCACGTAGAATCTTTTAATGTTAAACCTGCTGCTATGTAAAGTTAGCGCTAGGCTTCAAAATGTTAACACAGCTACACATTTCCGCTAACACAAGTCATCTTCAGGCTTGTGTTTAGCCGCAACACGTAGCTGTGTTAATAAAGACAATAGGTGTGCTGCTCGACTAAAAACTGTTATTGTTGTTATTTGTGTACAGACACATTCAATCACTTAACCCATAATTCAGGTCGCTTGTGAAAAACGCGTCACAAGAAAATAACAAACACCTGCTTCTCTAGCACTACCAGCCTCGTCAGTCGGCAGAAGTCACATTTGAAACCCGCCAACCCAATGTCATATACCCACATCGATAATTTAGGACCAATCGTGCTTTTTCCAGAGTCTTTCCTCCCAACCAAGAACCGACACCTTGCCTTCCCCAGTGCTCACCTCTCCCTGCACAGTGACACACGAGCAATTCATAAGGCGATCAGGTGTCTGATTTAAGACGTTCTCATCCGAATGGCTTGTTTATTGTTGCCACCGATCATGTTGTTTCAACGGGTTAAGCTTCTGACGCGTGTTCGTTACGTCAAACTCGGCCAAGACACAAACATACCCCTGACTGAGGCTTTCCTGGTTGTCCTTAGTATCCTCAGCCGAAAGCTGGGACAGTGACTCTCTCTTATTCTTAAATGTCAAAAGCGCCGCAGCTGACATAACGCCACAGTATTCAAATTATGTTCTGCGGAAACCTGGGGTTCCGCAGCCTCGTTTCCTGTATGTTAGCATTGGCAAATACAATTATCATGATTCTAATTAAAATTCTATTTCCATACTTGTTTTTGTTCATATTAGGCGCTTGGTTTATTTTCAGCGTAAACCTCCTACAATAAAACTTTGTTTTTTACAAAATATGACTACGTATTTTATTTCCTTAAATTAACGATTATATTTGAAAAAATACTTCCTCTTTTCACACTAAAAGTACATTTTTGATTTACAGAACTTCCGCAAAAATTCTAATTCAGTCACAAATACTCCACCTATAGTGAGATTTTGAAGCACACTGTTTCCAACAATGAAAAGATATTTGTTTGAAAAAAGTGGTTAGAGCTTTGTGCGGCGCCATTTCCCAACAATGTCCACAACCCCCCACCCTAATTCCATTTCATATCAACTGCTAAAAGTGATACCAGTTAGCCTTATAGACCTAAGCTAATGACAGAAGATGCAGTAAATACATTATTATGAACTGACTTAAAATGTCTTCTGCATATTCCTTTATGGTTTATTAACAACGATTTTAGAAGCTCAAGATTTGAGATGGGGAGCTCATGAAAACAGAGCATCAGGACTACCCACTCGATCCGCCATTTCTTTATTAGTGCAGCTGATAATGACCCCTGCATAGCCGAAGACACGTAACGGTACTACACTTCAATAAGGGCCGCTAGTTAAAATTCCATTCGCCTGTCCATGCGCTAAGCATTAAAGAAATCAACATGTATTACAGCCGTAGAGATGTGAAGAGCCACACATTTCCAAGCATCGTCATTAGACTACGTCAATTATGAGCATCACGCAGTTCTCCATTTTACTGCGCCCCGGCAAACCACTTCTCGTGTTTACGGTCCAGTCGTCGTGACTCTAGAGTTATCCTGGATGTGAAAATGAAAATAAATTTCCCAGCCTCACTGTAAAAAACCTGAAGCACGCCCGTATGTTGTACTATTGCGAACTGATATTTTCAGTCTCTCTAATATGATTAAATGCGAAGAGCAGTCCTTCCTGAAAGGATGACATTCGCCCAGATCGTCACAAAGTTCTCCACCGCTCATCGAAGCCAAAATTTCATTACCGTGTTCACAGCAACCCGTCACAGGTCCCTCAGCCCTTTGCATCTAGTATACAAACTCACAATATGTTTATTTAAGAATCATTATAATATTATCTTCCATTAACAGGCACTCTTTACCTTCTAATACAACCTCTGCATCTGTTGTATTTCTGTTACACTGGAATACATAGCACTCTGGACGTAGTGTGACAAAACTACACCAAACACAGTGGTTACATTCCACTGCAAACAGTACATGTTTATCCACCAACACAATGGTATGTCAGTGAAAATAAAAATTACCTTCCGTGTCTGAAGGCAGCTTCCAAGCACCCTCTCTTTCAGTTTTACGCAATGAATATTTATGCTTACTCCACCTCCCACATACGTACACGTCCCATCCATACCAACCTCCCCGATTTGACCGTCCTAATGCAACTGGTGGAAAGTGCACACAGTGAAGATCTTTTTATTTGGTTTTCTCTATCCTCCTGTTATGTCTTCTGTTCCGATTACCAACACACACAGCCAAATAGAGCCTTAGCTAGTACGAACTGAACCAGAAAAAAGCAAAACTGACACGGTTGCAAAGTACGCGCTAAATAGATTAATTAAAAAATATGAAACAAGTTTATAACCAATAAGTTGCAGGCATTAAGAACAGAAACCCCAGTTACATGATTCGACTGCTGTCTTTAGCCATCTTTAGGGCGTGTCAATACTTAAAAGGCGTATACAGTGCTGTTACACAGCGTTGTCAGTTTAAGCGGTAAAATATGTAATGGCAGTAGACCATTAAAACATTCTGTACAGTGCTAAATTATGTTAAAATTATTATAAAAGACAGTTACTGAAATCTGAAACCCAACATTTTGAATTAGTAAAATCTCTCGAATGAAATCGCGTGGTAAATGCTATATAATGCCACTCTCCTGTATAACACCAAGCATTACTCTGTACCAACCAGTTTGTTGGTTACGAACTTGTTTTATTGTTATCAGTTGCACGGAAGATGTGCAACATTAAGTTCGTAATTAAAAAATAGTTACTTGTATATCCAAGAGTTCCTCAGTCATCTGAGATCTGACATGTATCTACTCACCTTTTAAACACTTACTTCTTACACCACAGAACGCATTATGCCTGCTTCGTTAACGACCAACTGATAATGGTTTACGTATAAGGAAACATTACCTATTAAGCGATCCTAGAAGCACACAAAACCGATAAATTCTCTCGCTGGTCACAAAGCGGAGCTTTTAATGTTAAAGCTTATGATGCATATACACGGCTGCCACTGGGCTTCGAGGAGTTTGACTTGCCCATCTAACCGAACGCTGACTTCCTTCCTCCTACCTGCCCACACACACGCACAGTGATATCTGCAACACAGCACATCAGCATACAAACCGTGGCCAGCTCACCCCCACCCCACTGCAAGGCGCAATGACGTATCATCCTATCAACGGACGTTCTGTCGCCAGTAACCGAGTTACGGATAAACATCGTCCTTCCAGGCGTGTTCTTACGTTCTCATAGAGATGTGCAGGAAGATAAAGGCTCACAGTTCTGGCTTAAATCCTTCTGCAGCATAATTAATGACTCTTCTTGGACTGTTTGACCCTGAAGAGGAAGACATCACGATCTTTCGAAACGTCGATGAACATTTATTAGTCGACAAGGCACAATGTTAGAAGACTCTTCAAGGTTACTAATCTACGTAGAATAGAAGAAAATAGAACAGCACAGAATAGGACAGAACATAAAAACAAAATTCAAGTACATTCTAGGGATCTTGTACAAAACTAAACCAAGGCTTACAAATAAATAGCATATATCCATTTACAGCATTACAGCAACAAATATTTACGTCGTGGAACCATAACCATTTTCACATTCACGCTTTATAATAATGAATAATTTACAACACAGGCAAAATATTGTACAGGGTAGCTGTGATGTGACACTGTTTTACTTAGCTGCCTCTTACGACTCATGATCCCAGTGACTGTACCACAGCGTCCTTCACGCCTTAAAGCACACAGGTTTTTCTATGTATTGTACTGCACCACCTTCTTTGTCATTTAACAGCTCTGAATTAAACCCAGAAAGTGCAAGACTAGACGCGGCTTTCGCGTGAATCCCACAACCGACAGTTGTTATTTCAATAATCAGCGCTAACAAGATAATCTTCGTAATGCAGAACCAGGGTTATCTACGAGATGGAAAGTGGCCGTTCAATATTATTTGGACAAATTCTGGGCTGTGAAGGGTTAAAATCCTTTGTAACGACACCCAACAGAAACGTATCCTTGCAACTGTCATGTTATCCGAGGTGAGAGGAATGCGGGTATCTTTACCTTTGATTTTAACAATACAAAAAATGTAGCGATGTCTTTTAAGGATTATAAACATGGTTTACCCTTTAAGGCCTAGTGGTAACTATACGTACCACCAGGTTCAACATTAAAAACTCTGCAAATTTAATGTGTTCCATGTCCGTGCACTATATTATACAAAAACACTTACCACCAACAAATGCACAAAGAGAGTTTTATCATCAGTTGTAACACACTCCTACATGCTGCGACCCTCCTGGATCATCTTCAGGGAGAATTTTTGTTATCGTTACACTACGGTTGCACTTTATAGTTGAGTGAGAATGTGCTGTTGACTGTGTACTGCGTTGTTTTTGGAGGCGTGAACTCTCTGCGGTCCCGCCTGCAGGCCCCCAAAAACAGCGCAGTACACAGTCAACAGCACATTCTCACTCAACTATAAAGTGCAAACTTAGTGTAACCATAACAAGAAGTTCTCCCTGAAGATGACCCAGCAGGGCAGAAACATGTAGGAGTGTGTTACGATTGATGATAAAACTCTCTTTGTGCATTTGTTGGTGATTAGTGTTTTTGTAAAAACTCTGCATTATATCTATACTCTCTACTCATGTGTGTTGTGTAATTCTTGCAATAAAACAGATTTTTCTGAATACGATTGTCACTTCCTTCTTTTTGAACGGAAGTTCAATGTGTTTTCTGTCAGATCCGAACTGAATATTTATACAGAGTGCATTGCTTCTTGGAAAGTTTTCAAGCTTCGTGCGTTTGTCCTTCCGTTAAGAGCAACACGCAGATGAACCTGAGTATGGAGCAATGGTGGGATGATATTTACAAGGAAAAACCGAAGTACTGGGAGAAAACCCTGTCCCAGTGCCGCTCTGTCCACTACGTACCTCACACCGACTAACCCAGGATCGAACCCGGGCCTCCGCGGTGAGACCAAGACTACTCTTATTTGTATTTAAAATTCAGTTCGTAACGCGCAGTAAACACTCTGCACCTGGGTTATAAAAACCAATCACTTAATGCTGTATAGGGAAATAATCGCTGGTTTTCCTGCGATCCGTTCAAAACATACAAATACACTGTGTGGGAAGAACGTAGAACTTTTGAACGTTAGAATTTGTGGTATGCAGCATAGCCACTGGGTTTGTCTTACTCCCTTTTTGCACATATTCTTACCACAAAGAACAAGAAAGTAAACTGCATTTAGTGGTCTCACATACCGCTTCCACACAAGAAGGAAATACATGGTTATTGACTCCATTCAAATATAAAGCGAATTCACGCACCATGTAATTAACCCATTATGTACTGTTCATCTTTAAAATCTAAATAAAATCACCCAACTACTCAAGAAATTTCGCACCTTTTATGAAACACAGAAGTTTATTACAGTGTTCACAACAGCTAACTACTGGATCCCACCCTAAGCCGGGTTAATCCATTCCGCATCCTTCCAACCTAATCCTTTATGTTGTACTTTAATATTATTTTACCATCAGCACCTATCTCTTCCAACATGTCTCTTCCCTTCACGTTTTGCGACCACATTTTGTAGGCATTTTTCTTCTCACGTGCATGCTACATGCGCTGTCTATATCATCCTCCTCCAATCTATCAGTCAAATAATATCTTAAACCTTTGGCGCCAAACAACGCATACACTGCGTCGCAGGGTGCTGGGTTCAGTTTCGGAAAGAAGCGGCATAAGCGTCGACCAATTACGGCAATTCTTTTACATGTCTATAAGGATTTTTGTTTGCTTTTTGTTTCACAGTTTGCACGAAAAATTAAATCATGTAATTCGCATCCAGCGTTTTACCGATTGAACCGGGAATTTACTTCCTGCGCCAAATGGTTAAGGAACGGCTGCACTTGGCGGTGGAGTGAGATGATCAGACATACCTATAAGACTGTACAACTATAAAACGTTTATAATATTTGGTATTGTAAAATTCTGTGTATTTTTGTGTGTTTATGACTTATTCCACATGCTGTTGCCTTGTGACAAACCTATGGATCCATGGAATCTATGTATGCATGAACAGGCTGCACGATCTTGCATTCTGCGCACCGAGAGGACGCACTACAACTTAATGCGAATGTCAAGGCTGTAGTTATGCTGACACATTCCGTCACCCTAAAGACGACGGTAAGGTTTGATTCACGCAGCATCTGGAATAACACTGTAGCCCGAATTCACTCCGACTCCTATCGATCCATGTAGGTGCCACCACCTACACAACTGCGTATCACCAGAGTGCAGACTCCAGAAGCTGAGAGTTGTGGTCAGCAAAACTCGGGCCTGTAATCAATTCAACCTGACCGTTCACCAGCGTGCTCACAAAACCAAGACATGATACAGTCCTGAGCCATGAATATCACTAACGTCTGGAGCCCGATGCCGTGTTGTCTGCTGACATATATCAACGTTGCAGAGGAATCTGCTGCCTCCACCATGAGTAGATCGCATTCCTCTGAAATATCGGTACGTATCAAAACGGCGTCACATACCAAAAAACAATGACCTTAATAGATAACACCGCCAAAACGTCAAATCTCACCATTCTGAGCCAGTTCATTCCATACTCCATATGTTTATGCTATTTCTCTAAAATATATTTTAATATTACCTTTTCGTCTACATTTCTTACTCTGCAGTTTTTTTCCCCGATTTTTGAATAAAATTTTAACTTGCCCCAGATATATAGCATGTCCCTTCCATTAACTTAAGCACCCCGTTAACATTAAATTAACAGAGTTAATAAACCTGTTAATGAACATCTATCCAGCCAGCAGCTTGTCACACACACAGCAAATCAATCTTCAAACGGACACATTACTGGCCCAGTCAAGCGGTTAATAAACATCAGCAAGACAGAAATTTACATAGTCATAAAGTCACACAAGTCAGTCAATCACGTCACAAATAGTTAACACAGAAACGCAACTAACTAACGAACCAACTAACTCCATGGAGCAAAGTCCTTCCTGAGAAGCTAACACGTCCTCAGCTAGTCAAGAAGGTCCCCACATTTTATGGAAGCAGAAGGTTCATCACCGCAATCACACGCGCCCGCCACCTCTACCCACCCTTAGCCAGATCAATTCAGTCCATGCTTCCCACTTCCACTTCTTGAAGATCCATTTTAATATTATCTTCCCATTCATGCTTGGGTCCTCCAAGTGGTCTATTTCCCTCAGATCTCCCCACCAAACCCTGTATGCACCTCGCCTGTCTCCCATACATGCCACATGCCCAACCTATCTCATTAGTCTTGATATGATAACCAAAAAGACTTCTGGTGAATCAGAAATGCGGACTCTTTAATTCAACACGTCACACAATGAGACCTTCGGTGCTTCGAAATGCTATTTCCAGACACAAGTTATTCTATTCGAATAAAATTAGGAACACCCTAACAGGAACTTCCACCTTCCTCGTCCAGACATCATACTTCCTGCACCATGCGTCTACATCTTCAGATCACTGCGGACCGAATGTTTGCCCCCGCACTTGAAACCCCATCAAGCCCCAGCAACCACCGTCCTCTGGTGGTGCACCCAGTTCACCAAGCTTATTTACTGCAATCGTCCACTGTCATACTCACATGTTTATTCACTTCTTTGTCATTTATCTATGTGTGTTTATTCATACATGTATATATGAATGTATTTTCTATTTATTTATTTGTTTATTTACTTTCTTTCGCCTGGCCTTACAGATTATCTGCTCAGCATAATTACCTGACGTTCGCTTACAACACACCTGTTCTCTTTGCGAAAATCACCTTAAAGCAGCTACGATTTTAAACATCCTTAGCAACCGACAATTTCATTAAATAAACCACTTCTCTGTTTTAATCCTTTCTTCGGTGTTTCCTGCTAGGTCCGCAGGAGAAAACAGGAAACCGACAGCGAAATTATGTCTCCACACAATATTAGATAAGAACAAAAGATGACATAGAAACAATTATTTCATAATTTATGATATTTCATTTTAATTTGTGGTCATGAAAAGAAGAAGAATTAAATGAACATATTGTGTTCATCCTCGCAGGAAACAAATCAAAGACGAAAATCAAAGAAGCAAATCAATGAGAACATCGACGCATGAGATGATTCGGTAGTACAATGATGCTGGTTACTACTGCTTCCTCCCAGATCAGTTAAAACCATCCGATGGTGTGAAATCGCTGAACACCAGCTTTAAGTGACCAATTGTAGCCGGTGGCGGGGTTGAGGGGCAATCCCGTTGAATGAAGATCGCTTGGATGTGTTGGCTAGCTGATTTTACCGTGCACAGAGGTGGGATACTGATGTTTGGATTAGTGACACCTACTCCGAGCAAACTGCATTAATTTTAAGAGGATTTGCGTAAGTTTAGAAGCAAAGTTTGAAAGACAGCGGGGGGTCGAAACTAATGAAAGCGTAGCTCTTTTATAACGACTTGTCACAGGCGAGTTTCCAATATTTTTACTATACGTCGCAGTCTTGTTGTTTTTGAGTAAGCTCGAAGGGTCAGTGGGACTTGGCGCGGGCATGCGTCGAGTGACAGTACCCGGCAGTGTTTTATAAAGAAGTCTGTCAGTTTTCAAGTCTTCCACATGACACAGATAAAATCCTTAAGTGTAAGGCACAGCTTAGTCTCAGGGCAAGCAGGATGTGTTGGACCATGTGTGGACTCAGAGTGACAGCAGCAAGCGCATCACATCAGAAAGTCAAATAAATCAATTTAGAGTTTGTCATATTCTACAACTAAATGCAAAGCTGACTGCCCATTTCATGTGCCCGCCCAAGCCGAATTTTCAGCCACCGCCTCTTTCAACTGCATCAGTCTCCTGCTTCTCTGCGTATATTGCCCGATGTTAATTTCATGCACACAGGAGCTATCGCCAAGAAATTCTGCTCCATGTACTTAAAACCCTGCTGGGGCACTCGACCATCGGAAGAGCAGCAACGCTCTCAGTTGGCCAAAGAACAGCTGCTCCTTGATCCAGCCTTTCTTCTAATGATCAACATCAGTCGCTGAAGCAGACCCATTAATGGCAGATTCGCTACTTTATTTATGTATGTCATTCATGTGCTTAAACATCTGCCACAGCGGCCGCAGCCGTTGAATTGTGCGAACTGAGAAGCAGAATCTCAAGCCTGAAATATTAGAAATTACGAAGGAAGTGAAATATGTTGCATTTCGAAGAAGTGAGAAGAGGACAAATATCTGAAACTTCACAACCTACAAATGGTTTTTCATGGGCGCCGAAATAGCTAAGTCGGTTCAGTGACTTAGGCTGCAGGCTGGACGACCCAGTAATCAGGGTTCGATTATCGGCCAAGGCAAGAAAGTTTCTTTAACTCCAAAACACCCAGACCGGCACGGGGGCCAATTTAGCCCCCTATCCAGTGGATAACTGGGGCCCTCTTTCCCAAGATAAAGCTGCCTTCAAGCGCATTTTGATTAACTGAGCACAGGGGCAGTTCAGCTTTTTACGTTGCCTCTCACCACGATTTGCACGCGTTGTAGCGCTTAAATCAGTAATAAGAAAGTGACTTAATTAAAATTCCGAACTAAGTAATAGCAAAAATTCACAGAATTTAATACCTTAACAGTTTTTATTTTAACTGTGATTGGAATTAATAGTATGAATATAAACATAAATATAAATATACCTTGCAAGAAGTTTCCAGCAACAAATGAAATGCTCCCTTCTCCTTATGCATGACAATTTCGTAATAGCGCTGACAAGATGAATGCTTACTCTCAACAGTAAACTCTCCAGAACATGAGCTGAAGATTCATCATAAAGTAGTGCTGTGGTAACGAAGGCTTTGAACTTAGCTCCCGTCCCTCTTTATGCTACAGTGGCAGGGTGCTTGGACACAGAGATGACGATAATCATCTCTTACGTTTCTCATTACAATTGACGTCATTAGCATGTACACATTAATATCACATCAACCGCTGTCAGTGTACTTGCCTCGTTCAACAAAACCTACCAGTTTACAATTTCATCTACAGACCTAACGTCACGAATCAAACCACTCGTAGCAAAAAATGAACCCAGACAGTCAGTTCCGAAGAACTAAGTTGACTGTTTTTTTACTAACTTCTAGACACACACACACACACACACACACACACACACACATTTCTTGTTTGTTGCCAGCGTGCCCTGAAGCTATCATTAGCCAGGCGCTACCTAGGAAGGTTACTTCACACTTGAATATAATTGAATTTTCTCCCCAGTATGAGACAGGTAGCTATTGTTGCATCGTGGGTAAATAACGTCAGAGGGATCTAATGCTTTGTACTGCAATACAAAGGCACTAACAGCACTTAGGAACTACAAATATGGAGCGTGTTACTATAGCGAACAGCTTCCTGCATGTTATCGCATCCAACAGTAGGCCTAAGTACACCCACCTTAGCCTTCTGCCACTTCCGATGTTTTCTGTTGCTTTGTCTGAAATTCACTGGTACCTTTCCCTTGAGTGGGTGTGGCTTCAAGACGACTTATTTCATGTTCTACTTGACCTGCCTAGGGTAAAAGCATAATTGATCGTATCCTCCTGCTTGTGTACAGCCTTAGAATAGGCAACGTGACACTTTCCCATATGCTGCTTGAGAAATAAAATATTAAAAATATATAAACGTACGCATAGCTTGTCTAATGACTAGGCCACAGGCTGGGCGACAGAGAAATTGCAGTTCGATTCGCCACACAGACAACAGATTTTCCTACTCTCCAAAATCGACCAGACCGGTTTTGAAGCTAAAATAGCCTCCTAATGATAGGGCAGCCGAAGGGTGTTCCCCGACGGTAAGGTGGCCGGAGCGTGAAACTGACCGCTAATTCCCATCTAATGCCGAAGTTCAGAATAAGTACAGCCATACTTCCACTTCCCAACACACCTTCATGGCGTACATTGATTTAACTTTATTTTACCATGATTCAAACTGATGTCACATATATTGTGGATGACCGACAACATGCTTTTGGGGAAAATGTTTAACCATAAGAGGGTAAAAGTAGCGGAAGGTTGGAGAGAGTTGAATGATAATGGAACATCACAGTTTGTAATATTCGGCAAATAACGTTATTACAAGATAAGGATAAGATGTATGGGACAGGGAGTCTAAATTAGGGTGACGAGAAATGTGAAAAGGGAACATCTGCAAGAAAAACTTAGGAAACCACGGTACAAGTGGAAGGGTAAAGCACGAAACACAGAGAACTGGTGTGTAAATGTGTCAACAATAAAATATGCGACTAAAATTTTCCCCTAGCGTAGAAAGTTACGATCATGTTTAGGCGTGTTGCGTCTGTGGAGAACTGAGTCTTCTTGCCAGCTTTGGAACTTAAGGCGGAAGCCCGGTGAATATTTGTACGTCTAATGTACTGCAGGTGGCCAGTGCGTGTGGGCAAATTTTCTGTTGACAGATGAGTGTTTACTTGTAACACATGGAAAAAAATATTCACAGAAATTATTGTAAATATTCACTTGTCAAGGGTGCCGTGAAAAAGAAAAATATACAGAGGAGTGGAAATTTTTCGAACTACAGATCAGTTTTGAAAAATAAATTACATAATAAAATTTGTATTTTTCTCGGATGAGGTATGGTTTACCTTCCGTGGGACAGCAAACAGCCAAAATGAAAGTTTCGTAAATCCCCATGCTTTTCGTGAAGATTTCTTTACGCGATCTTATAGCGCAGTGAGTGCACGCAAAATCACAGGACTCATGTTTCGCAAAAAAATAAATTACGACCATTACGCTAAATTAATCCTGACACCAATAATCAGGGAATCACCAGAAGAATAAGAAAAGAAGGGCGACAATTATCGAAGAGAAACTGGAAGCATTTAAAGAATATACTTCGGCTGTGTGAGAAATACGAGCATATTCAGAAGCCATGAGGCCTGCCTAGCTGGAGGTCAGTACTTACAGACACTGCAGTAAAATTAGGTAAGTTGAACTGCCGGTACAAATGGGTTCTGGACGCGATCAGCAGCACATCATACCAGAACCGATCTGTCCGATACCTGGTTCAGCCTACAACGCACACACAACCTCGAACAGAATAAGTAAGTACAACTATCTAATACCTTTACTCCAATGGAAGCTATGTTGTGTCATTGTAATATCCGTTATAATACGTAATCTCACTCACATTTATGTACAGCATGTACCACAGATCAGAGATGCCTTATCACATAACGCCATAGCAATAACAAAAGCAGAGCAAAGCTGATG
Source organism: Coptotermes formosanus (assembly GCA_013340265.1). NCBI lineage: Eukaryota > Metazoa > Arthropoda > Insecta > Blattodea > Rhinotermitidae > Coptotermes > Coptotermes formosanus. The sequence continues at coordinate 4,455,939 of BLKM01011744.1, forward strand.
TCTTACAGAAGAAGAATATTAGCCTTTAACTTTTAAGATTTTAGACGTTTTTAAGTCACGTATTAATACACGATAAAGTTTTATGCAATTAAAGTTAACCCCTTGGGAATGGCAATATAAATGCCGAAACATGTCGAGGGAAAAGTAAAAATAGAAGTTAAATAAATATAAAACAAAAACATTGTGCATTTGTTGGCTAATTTTACTGGAAGTTGTATCCTATATGTCAATACTGTGGCCGAACTTCCCTTGCCACGCCCGGTTCGAGTCCAGCCACGGAACTCTTTAACAATAGTAATGTGTGTGACGAAGGGTTCGAGTCCCTCACCCTATTACACAAAAGGATAGAAACCCTGGTCGGGGAACCAATGATCAAAACACAGCTATCAGCAGGGACAACTGCCCCCCTATTCACAAGTTCGAGACTTGAGGCTGTGATGCTGCAGGTCTGCATCTGGCCAGTTCCAGCCACTGCGTTTATGTGAGTCGACACGCTCTAGTGTCATAAAATCATTGCAAGAAGGGTATGAAAAGGTCACCCTCTTGACAATCACTTGGCCTTGCTAAGGAGCTAACCTTCCTAGCAAGCGGAGAACCATGAACCCAGCATTCAGGTTTCAAATAACAGAGGGAAGAAAGGAACCCCACACCATGAAAGGAAACATATTGAGAGCAGGTGTTCAGCGGACTCCAGAACTGTTTTTGAGGCAGTTCGTCGTGCATCTTTGTTGAGTATAAGTCAGGAGAGACAAGTTACACTATATGTACACTCTGCCATTTCTAATATAATAAACGTACATTTTAAGTTAACTAGTAGACTTGATGAACGCACCCCTGTGTCATCTCAACCACTGAGCTAATAAACAAAAAGGTCGGCCTCAGTATTTAACACGGAACTGAAGTAAGATTTCCACTTACTCAAAATAATGAATCAATTTACAAGATGTCTGTAGTCCTTCTTAAAGTCAATAGCAAATATTTCTGTTCGTACCTTTTATTTCAAGACAATTACTTTTTTTCATATAAATGAAAGATTTGACTCTTACGCTGGTCAGAATACCACCAACCAATCTGGTTAGATTTTGTACACATTGCAATTTAGTGTGCCTACTTTGAGGCAATAGTTTTGAGCGCCCCTCGTGAAACCAGTGTTTATGCTGCCTTAACTCCTCACAACCTAGACACTTTTTATTCACTCTATGGTTCTGCTCTCTAACATACTTCCAAACCCTGGAGATATCCACATAATCATTCAAGTTTTCCAAACTCACAAACATGTCGCCGATGATAACTTTATAAGTTCTCTGAACTGTCACATCGCTTAGCCTCTAGTAATTACATCTTTTAATATAGGTGCTTTAGTTGGTCTTTAACCCAAAGTTTATAACCAAGTAGGCCCTCCGTAACTTCTCCAACCACCAACAGTGGGAGGCGTCTCAGTTTACTCCCATAAGAAAACGGCTCATCGGCATTAGAGAATGCGACCTATTCAATGACGGCTTAATTAATCCGATCTTGGAAGTTTATATACAGACGTTTCAGTATGTGGGTGTGTTCTTCTCTTACAGGTTTCACTGCTCGCCTTATAAAGTATTTTAACAGCGTTACTTTTACTGCTTTGTGTAGAGTTAGACTGAACTGGTTACGAATCCGATATAATGGCAGTGGGGACTAGGGACCCCACGGCCTCCACATAGACACGAACTTTCTTAAAAAGAAGAATAGCTACCAATCACCCATGAAGAACGTGTGGTCGTCAGCTGTAGTATCGGATACTTTTCTTTATTATCCTGGATCCAGAGGACTCGATATGGCGTGTCAAAATAATGTGGTACTTTGATTCTCCACGAACGTCTAGAGGTCCTCCAGTACAATTCTTTCACGTCTGACATTTGGCCTAAAACTCTCCATCCTCTGTGAACATTTGGTTCCATTATCTGGAGTTCACTAAGCCCCGTAAATAGGCTTACTCGGGTATGTTGTTTTATGATTTATTAGAAACAAAGCCAATGCACTTTCATGTTATAAGAGGACTTTGTGTTACCGGACTCCGCACCACAAAGCAAATATATATTTACGCAAAGCCCTCTGTTGTGTCTTCGGACAAAAGAGCTGAAATTCTTGATCCACTAATGGAAATAAAATAAAAAGGGTCAACATGGTGGTTGAAGTGAAGAGTGTGACATCAACTTAACACTGGAAAGTCAAGGAGTGTCTGAGTAGTGGCGGTGCATATCCCCATTACTGAGAGGATCATAAAGTAAGGTATCATGACTGCTGTTACGACCCTTGAAACAGACAGGTTCATGGAAGTGACCACTTTCCTGAGCAACGTACAAGAGCAGCTCTGTATATTCTCCCGCTCTTTCTCTCCCACAAAATCCTGTCTTTGCCATAAGCTCCTTCAGCAAGAAATAACAGTAGCGATTGTCAACAGCATTAGGACACTGGTTATAACGGCGTATAGATCTATCTTCAGTGCAATACAGTACCAAGGGACTTGTGTGAGGTCGGCTGAAATAAAGTAGAAAAGTAACAATGGACCATCGGATGGTCACCTACACGCAACAAACTGTCTTATTTATATTTTAGAAATTCTGATTTGCCACCCAGTTATATGTATTTTTTAAATTGTCATGGGCTTTTTGGTTGTCTGCAATCATAGCAAAGGCGTCCAATTCTCGATTCCTCCACTTTATAACATCTTTTCGGCAAACTGAAACTGTCAGTTATTGGATGAAGCTGTGAATCTTCCCCTGGACGCCATTATCATGCTTAAGACTCCTTTTGCACTCCTCTTTTCTTGCTCAGTCCCTCTCGTATGATTAAGCCAGAGGTTTAATTTGCCAGTTCGTTGCTGCTGTGTGCCTCCTTCCATCCTCATACAAAAGCCTCACGCAGCTTTTACAGAAAATACAGTTGTTGCTGTTACTATTTCTACTAATGGTGGTGGTGGTGGTGGTGGTGGTGGTGGTGGTGATGGTGGTGGTGATGGTGATGGTGGTG